>JAJQXH010000071.1:0-51471 GCA_022343465.1 Oscheius sp. G VE-2021 | reverse complement strand
TGCAAAAAATGCACGGTTTATTATTTTTAAAGAAAACAAAGCATGCAAAAAATGCATGATTCATTATTTTTAAAGAAAAAAAAGCATGCAAAAAATGCACTGTTTATTATTTTTAAAGAAAAAAAAGCATGCAAAAAATGCACGGTTTATTATTTTTAAAGAAAGCATGCAAAATTGCACGGTTTATTATTTTTAAAGAAAAAAAAGCATGCAAAAAATGCATGATTCATTATTTTTAAAGAAAACAAAGCATGCAAAAAATGCACGGTTTATTATTTTTAAAGAAAAAAAAACATGCAAAAAATGCATGATTCATTATTTTTAAAGAAAACAAAGCATGCAAAAAACGCACGGTTTATTATTTTTAAAGAAAACAAAGCATGCAAAAATGCATGATTCATTATTTTTTAAAGAAAACAAAGCATGCAAAAAATGCACGGTTTATTATTTTTAAAGAAAAAAAAACATGCAAAAAATGCATGATTCATTATTTTTAAAGAAAACAAAGCATGCAAAAAACGCACGGTTTATTATTTTTAAAGAAAACAAAGCATGCAAAAATGCATGATTCATTATTTTTTAAAGAAAAAAAAGCATGCAAAAAATGCACGGTTTATTATTTTTAAAGAAAGCATGCAAAATTGCACGGTTTATTATTTTTAAAGAAAAAAAAGCATGCAAAAAACGCACGGTTTATTATTTTTAAAGAAAACAAAGCATGCAAAAAATGCATGATTCATTATTTTTAAAGAAAAAAAAGCATGCAAAAAATGCACTGTTTATTATTTTTAAAGAAAGCATGCAAAATTGCACGGTTTATTATTTTTAAAGAAAAAAAAGCATGCAAAAAATGCATGATTCATTATTTTTAAAGAAAACAAAGCATGCAAAAAATGCACGGTTTATTATTTTTAAAGAAAAAAAAACATGCAAAAAATGCATGATTCATTATTTTTAAAGAAAACAAAGCATGCAAAAAACGCACGGTTTATTATTTTTAAAGAAAACAAAGCATGCAAAAATGCATGATTCATTATTTTTAAAGAAAACAAAGCATGCAAAAAATGCACGGTTTATTATTTTTAAAGAAAAAAAAACATGCAAAAAATGCATGATTCATTATTTTTAAAGAAAACAAAGCATGCAAAAAACGCACGGTTTATTATTTTTAAAGAAAACAAAGCATGCAAAAATGCATGATTCATTATTTTTTAAAGAAAAAAAAGCATGCAAAAAATGCACGGTTTATTATTTTTAAAGAAAGCATGCAAAATTGCACGGTTTATTATTTTTAAAGAAAAAAAAGCATGCAAAAAACGCACGGTTTATTATTTTTTTAAAAAGCATGCAAAAAACGCACGGTTTATTATTTTTAAAGAAAAAAAAGCATGCAAAAAATGCACGGTTTATTATTTTTAAAGAAAAAAAGCATGCAAAAAATGCATGATTCATTATTTTTAAAGAAAAAAAAACATGCAAAAAATGCACGGTTTATTATTTTTAAAGAAAACAAAGCATGCAAAAAATGCATGATTCATTATTTTTAAAGAAAAAAAAGCATGCAAAAAATGCACTGTTTATTATTTTTAAAGAAAAAAAAGCATGCAAAAAATGCACGGTTTATTATTTTTAAAGAAAGCATGCAAAATTGCACGGTTTATTATTTTTAAAGAAAAAAAAGCATGCAAAAAATGCACGGTTTATTATTTTTAAAGAAAAAAAAACATGCAAAAAATGCATGATTCATTATTTTTAAAGAAAACAAAGCATGCAAAAAACGCACGGTTTATTATTTTTAAAGAAAACAAAGCATGCAAAAATGCATGATTCATTATTTTTTAAAGAAAAAAAAGCATGCAAAAAATGCACGGTTTATTATTTTTAAAGAAAGCATGCAAAATTGCACGGTTTATTATTTTTAAAGAAAAAAAGCATGCAAAAAAACGCACGGTTTATTATTTTTTTAAAAAGCATGCAAAAAACGCACGGTTTATTATTTTTAAAGAAAAAAAAGCATGCAAAAAATGCACGGTTTATTATTTTTAAAGAAAAAAAGCATGCAAAAAATGCATGATTCATTATTTTTAAAGAAAAAAAAACATGCAAAAAATGCACGGTTTATTATTTTTAAAGAAAACAAAGCATGCAAAAAATGCATGATTCATTATTTTTAAAGAAAAAAAAGCATGCAAAAAATGCACTGTTTATTATTTTTAAAGAAAAAAAAGCATGCAAAAAATGCACGGTTTATTATTTTTAAAGAAAGCATGCAAAATTGCACGGTTTATTATTTTTAAAGAAAAAAAAGCATGCAAAAAATGCATGATTCATTATTTTTAAAGAAAACAAAGCATGCAAAAAATGCACGGTTTATTATTTTTAAAGAAAAAAAAACATGCAAAAAATGCATGATTCATTATTTTTAAAGAAAACAAAGCATGCAAAAAACGCACGGTTTATTATTTTTAAAGAAAACAAAGCATGCAAAAATGCATGATTCATTATTTTTTAAAGAAAAAAAAGCATGCAAAAAATGCACGGTTTATTATTTTTAAAGAAAGCATGCAAAATTGCACGGTTTATTATTTTTAAAGAAAAAAAAGCATGCAAAAAACGCACGGTTTATTATTTTTTTAAAAAGCATGCAAAAAACGCACGGTTTATTATTTTTAAAGAAAAAAAAGCATGCAAAAAATGCACGGTTTATTATTTTTAAAGAAAAAAAGCATGCAAAAAATGCATGATTCATTATTTTTAAAGAAAAAAAAACATGCAAAAAATGCACGGTTTATTATTTTTAAAGAAAACAAAGCATGCAAAAAATGCATGATTCATTATTTTTAAAGAAAAAAAAGCATGCAAAAAATGCACTGTTTATTGTTTTTAAAAAAAAAAGCATGCAAAAAATGCACGGTTTATTATTTTTTTAAAGCTGTCGCCGCCTCGGCCCCTATTTCACCCGCAGGGACCTTACGCCTGCCCAGACAGCCTGATTGGCCCCCAAGGGACCTGTGCTCGCCATACAACCCAAGAAGGCTGGCCACGCGGGACGATGAAAGACTTATGACACGATGGTTACCTAACAGACTGTCATAGGCTTGGGCGGTGCGAATAGACACGGTTTTCCTCGTTTACCATTTGGCATCACGGACTCTGAACTTCCTATAGAACATAACAACCACTGACAAACAGAGTTTACCAGCTGACACGTTACACACACAGAACAATGGAATAAAAAGTGATCTCACGGACTTCTCCTGCAGGGAAAGGCTCTACCTGCGCGATGGGGCGATCGCTCACGGACTTGGACTCACGGCTGGGAGACAGGTGCTGTAGTGGTTGGAACACGGCTGTAGTTGTCGGGGACACAGCTAGACAGTTGGACAGCATCCTGGGGCACGGGCAGAGGGTCCTTGATCCGAGGGCACGGCAGACGAGAGAGAATGAGCGGGAGACACGTGCGGGACATCAGCGGCTGAGCTGGAACAGATCAATGACTGTCCAGGGGAACTCCATTTCCCTTCTATCACCCTAACCAAACCTGTCAAGAGTCATATTGGACTAAAGACTGGGAAAGGTAGGCGAAATACGTTCAACGACCGTCCTAGGGGAGCGACAGAGGTCCAACTGCCAGAAGGGCCGGCGGGGGAAGCGAGTGTACGCAATGCCGCCCGTCCGGTACGCAATAGCGCGTGAATTACCGTAGTCGGTCAAATGGCTGGTAGGTGCCGGTCGGGGATTATTCACAGGACAATATCCGCGACACTCCCGGCCCGAAAACGAAGCCACTTGTGGCTTACAAATATCGCACTCAGCCATTAATTTGGACGATGGTAGGCGAAACCCATTGTCACAGCTTTTAGCTTCAAAAACTCGAAAGGTTGGAACGGTTTTTGCCTAATCTAGGGTGACGGGTAAAGGTTGGTGGTGTTTTGGGCCTTAGGCCTCTTTTGACGAGACCTTTTTTAGCGCGGTGGACCCCTTTTTTAGCAACTGGGCATAAACTCACCAACAAAAAAGCAGAGAACAAGCGAAGCGTAGTTGTAGACTGGCACGGAACGAAGAGGCTAGCGTCTTCCAGAGGCACGGACGGACATCACTCCACGGATGAACTTCAGCTTCTCTTCTTCGTTGAGATCCTTCCGATAGGTGTTGACGTGCTCCACGATGTCTTGGATGGGGACATGAACGTTCCAGAACTGGCTGTAGATGTTCAAGTACAGCTTGACGGAGTCGATGGTGTTCTGGTCTTCACGCGTCGTTGACGGCAGAGCAGGGAACTCCTCGACTTTCCTCGTCTTGGAAAGAGGCACGGACTCATCATCGGACCGAGGGAGACGATCAGGCTTGACGATCCTGACGGGCTGTTGAGACCGAGACCCCGGTGGCACGGGCTTGGCAGCAGCCTCGGCATATCCGCGGGAATCGGTGAGGTTCTCACGATACGGCTTCGACGACGTCATCTCCTTGGCGAACTTGGGCAAGTAGTCGTTCTCGATGATCTTCAGAGTTTTCGACTGCAGGAACCAGGTCTCCTCGGGACGGGGCACGGAGTTCTTCTCTTTTGCAGCTTTGTTGTAGGCAACGTCCAGGATGTTGAACTGAAAAGGAGGTTTATACCCAAATGTCCACCGCGGGCTTAACACCACATCTTGTTGGTAATTTGGACCTACACCGTCACACTAGTTAAGACCTGTACCAATTTAACCCTTGAGTTTTTATATGAAACTTCAGAATTGGTCGTGTGACCTGATTGATTCACACTAGAATGATGTGATGCGACTCATCACAAAGAATGGAAAGTTTAACGACCGATCAAAATTTTTCTCAGTCGCTGTCTTGTGCAAACCATATCTGGATTAAAGACAGTGTGAATCAATTTTTCAAGAACGTTCTAAAATTTAGAAGGCGTCTCAAGGGAAGGTTCAGGTTCTAACTCATGTGACGGGGTCACCGAACAAGAAACATGAACTCACCGAGTCAATGCGGTGTTGCTATCCGCGAGAATCTCCCGGCCTGTCGAACACGTCGTCACTCGGCCATCGGGTGAAGTCCAAGGAGTAGCCTTTGGCACGGGCCACTCCCCAGTTGTGGTGCTGTTTGGCGATGCCGGAGGTGATTTGTCTCCTGTGCCTTCTGCAACGAAAAGTATTACCACAAAGAGAATAGTAAACGTACTATCAGGACGTTTGTTAGAAGGAGATATCCCACCAGGGTAGGTTCCCAGACCGAAGTTGTTCTCGACGAACATCTTGAATTGTGCCTCATTGGCTGTGAAGTCATCGTCTTTCCTAGCCATCTCCCTGGTGTTTCCAAGGGAACGGACGTAGAACCGGGGAGCGACTTCAGCGAGGAGCTGGCCCTTGGCAACAGTCGCTTCCACAGACTGACAGAATGAAGCGTCGTGGTCGATCTTGTGACAGAAACGGCACTTAGATTTGCCGTCTCTCATCCTTGGGCAACCAGCACCGAAGGGGTGAGCCTCGGTGCCCCAACTCTTCAGGCAGACACGGCAGAGTCCAAGGCGGAAAGCCTGGCGGGCACGTGCAGATCCTTCAAAGTAGGCCACACAGTCGTTACGATCGTGGAGACCGTGACAGAACTGACAGAATCCGGAATAAGTCTGGGGTTCTCCAGCCTTTCCTTTGATCTGTCTGGCGGCTGCCGAGCAACAGAGAGCGTGAAGGCACGTGCTGTCAAAACTGAATCCCTTCTTGTCGAGACGAAGGTGGAAGAATATGGGGGTACTTCATCGCTCCGTTGTCATCCACAGGCCGGTGAGTTGTGAATTCCAGGCCATATGGATGACACTCCAGAGAACCGGGTACCTTGAGAAGCCAACCGTCGTGGTACACGTCCTTGATCTCGGGAATCTGCATAGACGTAAGCCACTCGTTGCGAGGGAATTGAATGGTCTGACTCCGGTGACGGTTGAAATCAGTAAGGAGGTCCACCTTGAGCGTAGCCGGTAGCATCGTTTTCACGCAATAGAGCGGAACGGGCTTGTCCAGGCACGTTGCGGGAGGATTCTCATCCGGATCGTACAGCATCTCACGGGTGACAATGACGATGCCATCTTCAGAGGGATGGTCTTCGGGAATGTAGTCCTTCCCGGCGTCCATACGCGGGATGTTGAAGGAAACGTCCATCGGCTGCCTGATATCCTTCAGGGCCTCGGCTTCTTCCTTTTGGACGGAGCTGAACGGGACGGAAGCTTTCTTCCCAGGTTTCTGGTCGGACTTCCTCTCCCTCTTGGTTTTCGGCTGGGCCTTCTTCTTCCCATCCTGGAAACACCAAGTCAGTTCCATAACAACAGATTTGGGGACTAAACCAAATGTTCCGACAACTAACCTTCTTGGGCTTGCTATTGCTGTTGTTAGCGCCTTCTTGAACAGCACGGAGGACGTCGTCACGTACCGCTTGACATGCCACCGCCATCTGCTCCTTGAAGGACGCTTGCATCATCTCAGCCTGCTGAGCCATCTGGTCGCGATGGTCCTGCAGCATCTGCAATGAACGGAATATTTGCTTTATATGCAACATAGAATAATGTCCTAACTTTTTTAAAGTTAGAAAGAATCACCTGATTGAAATCCGGCGCAGAATAAATCACGTGCGACTCGTCCACAATGCGCTGTCCCTCATCCTCCTCAAAGGCGGGGTCAACGTCCTCGTAGTCAAGTTGCTGGTCGTCTGAACCATTAACTCAGAATAACCCTAGCAGTTTCCACTAACCAGGAATCTGGAGCAGATCCTTGACCTCAGCGTCGCACATGGTGTCGGCTTTAGGCACGGTCACACTCTCCGAAGTGTCCATGAGCACGTCCTTTTCACCAGTGGCAGTTCCCTGATGAAATAAAGATGAACTCTAGGAACACTTGCACAAACCTCAGGAAGATTAGCTTCGACAGAGCCGTTGCTCTCTTCCTCCTCCAGTATGTGCTCGGGCAACGGGTTCACGTTTTCAATCATTGTCTAGTAGACGAGATTACGTTCTTCAGTTACCCAGAATAACCTGAATGAAATGTTATACACAATGTACTTGCTAGAAGTAACGATCGGATTCAACCTGTCATCGTATTACAAAGGTATCAAGGTCATCTTTAATGACAACATAACAAGGTAGGTGAAAGAATGGCCACAATTGGCGAGAATCAACAAATGAGATCAAAAAATCTCTGAAGGCACGGCCGACGATGAGCTTCAGAACACGGACGTCCGTCTTCTTACTCGACATCTTCCACCTCCGAATCCACGTCGTAGTGCATGACCCGGATTCCTGAAAACACAATTCTTTAGTCCGTTGATTCCACCCTCACACAAACCACCGGTAGAAAAAGTTTTGATGTCAAAACCTTTCAGGCGGGAAGGGTGATCCGAGAGACAAGAAACGTATACACCTATCGTCACTCGAAAAATTATGATAACATAACTTTTGCGGGATAGGACGTATAAAGATTGTCTTTTCTCTTGAAACAGAGCGCCACTAACCAAGCGATTTTTCAAGCTGGAATACAGGGGCATCTCTTCTCCAAGTCACAACTCTTGTTCCTGGGAGAACAGACACTCCTGTGTACCTTTTTACGAAAAGGATTTCAGAATTGAAGCCTTAATGCTTTTGAATTTTAAAGCGCTGTTGCTTTTATAGAATAAGGGTGACAAACCTTCGCCAATGTCCTTCGCCAAGGTGTGGACCATCTTCACGTCCTTGTCGGCCTGCTTCGCAGCCTCCACCAGTCGGACCATAGAATTGTTCAGGTTCCTGAAGTCGCCATGGCTCATCTGAACGTTGGCGCCTTCCGTGTTGACCCGGAATCCCTGCTCCTTGACCTTGAGGAAAAGAATTAAGGAACCTTCTAAGAGTCCTACCATGGAGAAGGAATCGATGAGCGGACGGGCACGTTCCTTGACACCGAGGATGTTGTCCTGACGCCAGTCACGAGAGGAATTGGTGGTCTTCTGCAGCCACGGAGAATTCTGGAAATACACCAATCATTGTATTTAGGGTTGAGAAAGATGCTAATGTGCAACTTCGCACTACCCTGCCTAGTGAAATTAGGTCTTCCAGGAAGAATTGTAGGCGGAGACGTTTCCCCCCCCCCCCCCCCCCCCCCGGCGAATGATTGAGAGATGTGCTCTCTCAAAGTGAATTGAATTGGTTACTGGCACCCTGTTGATTACTGTAGATGCCATTAAAGCCCTTTGCCTAACTAACCATGTTCTGGCGAGCCTGGCTGGTGGCTTTCTGGATGGCGTCCACGAACACGTCCTTGACCTCCTTCGAACGGGGCAGTTCCACGTTTTCGTAGGCTTCGGCACGGGCAAAGTCGTCTTCCGCGATCTGCGGCTCCACTTCCTTGGCGGCCTTGTCGAAGGCCTTCTTCCAGACCCGGAACATCAGAATCATTTAGAAGTAAGGAGAAAAGGAATCAAGACTTTGAATCGATCACTTACTTGATCCAGGAATAGTTGGTTCCGTCCGTCTCCGGCACGTCGTCAACGTTGAAACGTTCGATCCTCCTTGCCACCGGAACCTCGCTGGGAAACCAAGTAAAGGTGAATCTAGAATTCGGAATAATATGTTGACAGCGGCGACGTTTCCCCCCGGGGGAGGGCAACACCTTTTGGGTGTGTTGTCTGATCTTCACTTTGAGCCTAATCTGGCGTTAGACCCACCTACGAGGGGCACCAACACCAAATCGACGCGAAGTGTGGCCGAAAGCAACATAGGGGCGCAGTCTCTGTAAATAGACTTACTTCTTCAAGATCCATGTCTCGTTCCAGACCATCTGCTGGAACAGGAGGAACTGCTCCTGGTCCAGGTATCCGAAGATCTTGGTGAGAGACGGGAGGTCTTGGATCCTCGAGATGGAGGTGAGCAAGGCACGTGCCCAGGCTTCCATCGCGTGGACACAGCTCCTCTCCTCAGCGTTGTACCACACGAAATCCCGGTCACGTACAAAGCGGTTGCGATAATCCATGAGGCGGTCGACCTCCAGGCTTATCCTGTTGATCTCCATCTCGAGCCTCGCGGTCATCGCTCGCTTCGACACGTTCAGGTTGTTCTCGTGGTACTCCTTCCACTCCTCGGAGAAAACGTTCTCGGCGTGCGCCTCGGTCAGAACCTGATGGGTCCATTGCGTGACCATCTGAACGTACAGATAAGTGGAAAAAGGAGGAAGAGCCTTGAATTACCTCAACGGTCAGAATCTTGTCCTTTCCGGACGAGGGGTAGATGGCGGACACGGGGCTTCCGTCGTCGACCGAACGAAGCGGCGTGATGCGGTTGTTCCTCACGTCCTTGCCGTTCCAGCTGGGCCGACGGGTGGGGTACACGTCCGTCTTCTCGACAGGGGCATCACTGTCCCTGGCGAACTTGAGAGCCTGAATAAGACCAATAAAGGACTATGCTCAATGAATTACCTCAGTTCCACGATGGAGGTTTACGTTCTCCACGATGTGGTCGTCTTCGTCGAACTCATCCAGGTGGATGCCGTACTGCCTCCTGTACTCCTCCTCCTGCTCGACCGTCAGCTGACTGCCGTATTGGTGAGCGTGTGGTGGGAAGACACGGAGCTCCTTCCACTCTGGACACGTCCGGGGGCTCTGAGAGAAGCCTGAATCAGATGGTATAAGGACATGTCACTGTCTCTTACCACGGGAGAGGAATTGTCGCAGGAACCGATCTTGGTCATCCACGAGTCGTCGTCGTCGAACACGTCCTGCTCGCTCGAGTACGAAGACATCTGGAAATACCACAGATTATCAACGTACTTGTCGCCAGCATATACTGTAAGACTAGAATAATGAATTGAGGTTTGATCACACTGTATTGAACCTTCCTTGAGGACCTGTGACGTATGAGGACAAAGCACCTCGATCGAACCTCTGTATTTAGGCTCACCGTTGATACTTTTATCCTCCCACGCCACATTTCCCCAAAAAAGCTTCTGTGATTTTGAGAGAATTGATTTTGCGTAATGAGTAAGGACTAATCAAATGTGGACACGGCTCACACGCGGCTATGTTCCCATTTGTCACTCCTGTAATTACATGAGAATTTAGAATTCAATCACTCATGATTCGCTGGAATCAGTACTATCTAATTTCGGTGAAGTAAACCTGCCCTGGACCCTGTGCTTTCCTCTGTAAAGGTAGCCTTCATCGTAGTCCAGAACAAATCTACTCCACTATGAAACTTGTTTTGTATAATCCCAATGGAACGAGCTTGCTCTGAACCCTGTGCTTCCCTCTGTTAAGGTAGCAGTCATCGTAGTCCAGAACAAATCCACTCCACTGGGATTAATTTATGAGCTCTCTCCATCGGAGTAAACCCGTTCCGAACCCTATGCTATCCTCCGAAAAGGTATCGTTCAAAGTAGTCCAGAACAAATTCACTCCAACAGAAATAGTATCATAACTAGGTCTCCTGTCGATCCACAAATAGAGTGATATACATGAATTGATTTAAAACGGTCTAACTACCATTTTGAAGAATGAGACTTGACACTCTGTGACTGTACAGGAAATCCCAAGTACACATCCACTCTGATTCCGTGCTTCCACCTTTCCAGCTTTGGCACCGACCCAGAGTCAACACGTCCTCAAGAATCCCTGCATACAGGCACAGACTGTACTCGTCGACTGACTTGAATTCTAGTTTAAAGCCCGATCTCTGTGGATCTATCAGAGATTTATCTCCGAAAGGAACTATCCCTCCTAAACCACGTCCACTCCTGACTGAGGAATTCCCCTCATTGAGCTTCAACATGGTGCAGAATGGTGGTCCTCTATGGAGACAAACCCCTTCAAAAATCCGCAGAAATCTGAATAAACATGAGAATGAACGACTAAGCGTTAAGAATTGATTGTTTAAAGCTACTGTAACTCCAGGAAGACTTTTTCCTTTTACCTCTATTTGACCAGGAATGCCCATGTCCTGGATCCTATGCACTTCCTCGAAAGGTTAGCCTTAACACGGACCAAAACACAGACACTCCTGATCAAAAATAGGGGAAACTGCCCTCCCTGAAATTATCAGAAGCTTCGAAAATAGTAGAATAGAAACGTAGCACTTTGGTTCATTAAGACACGGACGTGGTCGTCGCTGTTTGGTCCTGCGAGAACTGCTCTGATCTGAATCCTATACCAGATGGTCTTAACACGGACCTCAAATCACAGCTATCCTCACAGGATAACAACGCACATCCGGTGCCTCACTGAATCCTAAATGCTGAAGAATGAAGAATGAGTGAGCTGTAGGCTCGAACCTCGCCGATTGTCTTCGAGCACGTGCTCGTGTCTATTCCAGACGCGACTGACATTTCACTGTCTCGGCAAGGCACGTGCTTTCAACGTAACCACATAGACCTTTAAAATCAATAGTTTGGGAAGGAACCCACGTTTCTCGACTATAAGACCGTAATACGTCAACAGATGCCATAATTCACAAATTTTTAGAGAGAAGTATTGATTTTAAATTGTGAAAAGGTAGATAAATCACCGTTGTGAAACGTACTCGGGTGATTTATTTGGTTTTGGAATAGAAAAAATGGAAGGAATTGAAGAAATTTTGAAAATGATGCAAAAGTTGTATTTTTGGAAGAAAATATTGATTTTTAGAAATAAAAATAATATTTTGTGAATTTTAGGCCATCTGATACCGTAAAACAACCAATAATATTGAAAAACAAACCGTCGATTCGTTGTCGTTGAGGTTGTCGATGGAAAACGAAGAATTTGACGTAGATCGTCGGCGAATGGGCGTCGTAGGCACGTCCACGGGCTGTTCTCCCACGTTCGGGCGGGGCCTTAGTTGCAAAAAGATGCGCAGTCCGTGTTAAACATCGGGCTGTCCTTAAATCTCAACCAGTTTGACAGCCGAGTGTCACCAAAATCTCCGATTTTGGAAGGGATCTCAGATAGAAACCAAAGAATCTGGTATTTACGAATAATACCAGTAGGAATTAGCTAGCCAGGGGACTAATGCACCATATCGCGGGGCGAAGTCGAGTGACTAGGGCGATTTGGTCCAGAATTGACCGAATCCCTTTAATTCCAGGTTTCCGTGGATTTTCTGTTAAAAATCACGGACACCTCGGCTGTTTGGGGTAAAAACACGTTAAACCTAGCAAACACAAAGGGGATAGAATGGGGGGTGACCAGAACAAGGGTCGAATGAATTAGACAAAAAATTCTCACGTTCACACTGGAATATGAACAAAAATAGGACTTAGGTTATCGATCGTGTGTAGTCGCTAGAAAGCGACATCAGAAACATTACTAAACCACACTTGTGGGTTTCACGCGTCTGTACACGGTCAAAAATACCACATTTTCACGCGTAATCACGGGAAAACGGGGTAATCGAAGGAAATGCGTCTTCGAGCCAGGCGTCTGGCAACATGTGGCAACACGGGCTGTCTCGGCGTCGCGTTGGCACGGGCGAAAATCATCAAAACGTGACTTCTAGAATACAAAATAGGACTAAGTCCAATGAATGGGTAGGAAATATCCAAGGAAACGTTAAGATACGACAGGCAGGGCTCAATTATGGCCGAGTCCGCGTCGGATCTCAATTGAATCGGGGAGAAACGTACAAAATAAGACATTTCTCGGAATTCCGGGGGTCTTTCCGTATTAGGCGGTTTGACCTAAAAGCCTAGGGACTCGCGTCCTTCGAATTAGGGGTAGTTTCTTGGGTAAAACTAGAATGAATTGAACAACTGTGTGTCACGTTGAACCCTAGACTGTCCTTCGGCGAAGGCAACCTTTACATGGGAACAACGTACGACTTTGTCCACTAGAATCGGTAAGGGACTTCTTAGCGCATTTTTAGGCCAATTTCTCCCGACTTGAAGGTTTCTTCCTTTTGTGAAGAAAAGGAAGCTAGATAGCCGCTGTCGGCCAAAGAATCTCTGTCAGACGGTTCCCATGTTTACGTCTCGAAGTGCTACAGGTCCGGTGTGACCCATTCGCGGTGAAGACCGTTCCTACTGGTGTCGTGACATCCAGTAGGACCGCAATTGAAGGAATTGAGCTCGGTAACTTCCACTCCCTGGTAGCTGCCGCGGTTTGGCTTCCACCACCGATGGCTGCAGCCACCCCTGCCGCCATACGACCGCACAGGGGGAGAACCAGGGCTACTTACAAACTACTACTTTGTCGTAAGGCCGCCTTAAGGACCCAGCTATCTTAGGGTCCACAGGTAAGAGAACTGCACCAGCAGCGAGTGCAAAACACCCTTTTTCAGGATGTTCCCCATACTGCCGGCCGCTCGATCTTCCCAGCAGCTCATGCGACGTTTCGCAGAATATGGCGCCTTCCGGAAGCTAGGATTGGAGCACGCAACCCGCCGAGCAGGCCGGGTTGCATGTGTCCCACCGCACCTCCGGCTACCTGGCTGGCAGACGTAGGCGGAAACCTAATCCTCTAAGGTTTCCATTCGCGGGCTCGATGATCTTCATAGGGGAACCTTCAGAGAGCCTCGGCAGGCAACTCAAAACACCCTCGATGCCTATTCGGCTGCCGTGAGGGGAAGAATACGTCGACAGAGGAACTATGGGGTAACCATAGTTGCGCCACTGTGTTTCCGACTGAGGATTTCGTCCTGGAGACGTGACACGGAGTTTCCTCCCACAGAACTCTCGCCCAGGTCTCTCCTCGCCTGGGGTCTTCAAGACATTTTACCTATAGGGGTTCCGGTCACATTTCATCTCCAGTCCTCGCGCACTCAGGTTGAAACAACCCACCACCCCCCGACTCTGGTCGCGCAGAGTACCTTTACGGGGGGCACCCAACACTTCGTGATTTGCACACGAAAGCGGCAGAAGGTGTCTCCAATCTTGAAGACGGCATCCATTGATCCAAGGAAGCGGATCTCTGTACCGTTGGCAGTCCTGGCATGTCCACGGGTTGGAACGGCGAGCGATTTCGAAGAGACCCAAGAAGCGGCAGTCTCGCTGAGGAAAGTAACAGACGATCCTGTATCCAGCAAGACGACGACTGGACGATTGTTCACGTAGATCTTCACATACGGTAGCAGGGCAGCTGCAGGTGCTTGGACTGCACAGACGATGGGAACAAACGAGAAGAATGTGCTGGTAGTTCCGATTCCACGGCCTACTGGACGATCGTCCTCATCCGAGTCTTCTTCAGCCGGAGGAGCTACTGCACAGACAAAAGATGTCTCTTCGTGCTCCAGGTCCTTCTCGTCCCTGCTACCGTATCCCTCTTCTGCTTCTTTTTGTCCGTCTTCGGCGGTGGTGGACGCAATGGGCGTGAAGGCTTTTTCGTCAGTTCTTGGCGGACTTCGGCCTTCAATTGAGCAGATGCCAAATCCTTGGCGAATTGCTTCTGCTTGTGGCGTGACCACCAGCAGCGGGCGACGACGTAAATCGAGGCGATCGTTGCAATGACGGTGAGGGCAGGTACAAGAATCCACAGTAGCAAGTTCAACAGCGTGTCCCTGACTTGTTGGATGTATCCATTGACGAAGGTTTTGCCTGCGTCGACGACTCCATCAAATGAGTGCGACAACTTGTCGGTAACCTTGGAGTACCACGGAGTGTACTCAGCCAATTCTTCAGAAATGGTCTCCTGAACGGCTTTGTATCCTGTTCCTAGAGCGGTGACAACGGCTTCCTGTACCTCTTCCATTTGATCAAGGCGGCGGGCAAACCGATTTTCCGACTCCGGTGGATGGTAGTCTCCAAAGGCGGGGGCCGGGGCGGGTCGATGGAAGGCCATGCTCAGGGGAATGTACTCCAGTTTCCAGTTGGGAAGTTGTCGGACATCCTTCAGTCCCTTGTCTGTGCGGAAGCGTCCGTCGGGTAGGCGGTAGACAGCATCAACGACGGCTTCGCAGGGGACTGGAGTTCCAGTCTTCCGTAGCTCTTGAGAGCCAGGGATGAGGAAGAATACTCCTTCGGCTGCAATGATCGGGATTTCCTCGAAGCAGAGGCCGTTGTAGGAGTAGTTGCGGTGAATGGCAATCGGAACGACTGGGGTGCAGCGGGTAATGGAGAAGACATCTCCAACAAACTTCGCGGCAATGTCGTCTCGACGAAGCAAGACTCTGGCGGCAGCTGTGGGATTCATAACTGCCAAGGTGTTCACAAGCAGCGTCTGCTGGTTGTGAATCTCACAGAGGCTTTTCCGAAGAGAGTCGAAGTTCTTTCCGATCTGCTTATTGATGGAGTGAAGGATGAACTGGAGTAGAGCGTTTCTCGTGGTGTCCTCCTTGAGTCCATCAGAAGAACGGGCAGTTCGGACGTGGTAAGTCGACGTCTGCGGGTCGTAGACAGCAGTGGCGATGACCTTCTGGAAATGAAGATCAACATCCTTGTAGTCGAACTCAGCAGTCCTATCATCCTTGTTGATCTCGGCGATCAACTTCTCCAAAGCAGCAGTGGCAACCGGTGACTCCAGGTTGACCACTCCTTTTTCTTGAGAAGCGAAACGGGTGCGGCGAAAGTTAGCGTCTTGCACGGCAGCCGGGTTGTCCTTGATAAACCTTCTAATGTGCTCTCCATGAGTCACATTAGGGAAGGTAACGATGATGTCGTTGGTGAGGCGCCAGACGGTTGGTGCGATGCAGGGCACATCAGTTGAGTCGTCCTCAGTTGTGAAGGCAGCGGCGAGCTGAAGCTCTTCGATGATGACGAGCTTGTCGGAGATCATGGCATCAAAGATTCCTTGGAACTCGTACGGACAGGGAACAGCGATGTTCTCCGTTTCCCAGTTGATCCGGTAGTAGTTCTTGGAGCATGTCTTGTCAGCCACAGTGCAACCTGAGAGATCTCCTAGGTCACTCAAAGGCAAGCTTGGCTCAGTCCAGGCTACCTCTCCTTCCAGAAGCAAGTAGTTCGTTGTGTTCGCACATTCGGTGTTCATCCAAGGGGATGTTGGTGTCCGAATTGGAATTTGGGATGTCCATCGTCCGGGATGGTCCTGGTAAAGAGGGACTGCATCCAATCGGCGTTCCAACTTCATCCTCTGGCACCTTTCCTCGTTCAACTCTTCCACGAAAGTTTTGTGAGATATTTCCGGAGTATTGATGAAACGTCCGGTCACACAGACTTCTGTGGTTCGTTTGGAACAAGAGTAGGCGAATCCAGTCTTGTAGTGGTCGTTTCGAGTAAAGACGGAGGCTCTGACCACAAGTGGAGTAACCGAACTTGCGGGGATGTTGCAGTCTTCGAGCCTTGGCGGCGCTAGCAGAAATCCTTCTCTGGAATTGTCACAGAAAGTGTAGTTGGCGTTCTCAACTGCGGCAGCTCCAGCAGTGAGAGTGACGAGTGCGACGACAATCGTTATATAGTGGGGCACTGTCACAATGGCATTGGTCCTGCTTGGCTTTGGGTCTTCTTGCCAGACCCATCTTCCTTTCGGTCGACCAGGTCGACTGTCGAACTCCTTGTTGTCACGATCGTCGTGTTCTTGACGATGATGTGGTTCTTCTTCACGATTGCGCTTGTCCTTCTTTCTCTTCCAGGATCCAGACTTCTTCCGTGGGTCCTCGCTCTTTGAACGATTTCCTCGATCCTGGTAGGACTTCTTCTCCAACAGCGGATCTCCTCTAAATCCTCCGTATTGAACAGCAGCAACGGCTTCCTTCTGGGCAAGGGCGATTCCATCAAGCTTGTCTGCCAGCGAGTCCAAAGTCACTTTGCCTTCTGGATGGATGGCAGCTTCGATGTCTTCCTCTGCCAGAGCAGCTTCGAGTAGCTCCTGGATTGTTGGACTTCCATGGAGTCGAAGTAGACGCTTCTTCAGCGAAGGCTTGGCTCCTCTCAGGAGAGCAGCTTTCTCAGCAGCGTGCTTTTCCTGAAGAGTCTCGAAGGCGTCGGCAGCGAGGAAGTGGACTCGGTGGTAGAAGGTGATGAACTCTTCCTGAGGGCCTTGCTTGAGAGTGGCCAATCTTTCCTGGGCGGCTGCCCGGTTTGGTCCACTCAAAAGCAATCCCTTGAGCGTGGTCAGCATGTTCTCCCATTCAAGCTTCACATGTGCATCGATCAGGGTGTACAACTCCTTAGCTCGGCCTTCCAACATCATTGGGAACATCCTGCAGGCATCTTCCATAGTCCAATTCACTGAGTTGCAATACTCGTTCACTTTGAGTATGAACTCTTCGAAGGACTCTTGCCTGCCTCCGGCGAACTTAGGTGGTTCCTTCAGTCCGAGCCGGTTGATCCCACGATGGATCTCTTCCAGACCATGAAGCAGGTCGTGGGCGGTCACTCTTTGGTTGTCCATGATCCTGAACAATAGATGTAATTGCAAGAAAGAGTAACCGAGAAGAGAAAATGAAAAAGGGCCGAAAATGGCAAGGGGTCGATGTCAGTCCCCCGATTCGCAGTTGTTTTCCTCTCGCAGCGGACGATCCGCTGTGGCGAGGGGCACGTGCGCTTGACTCTGCGTTGTTTTTCGGCGGGTCGCGTCATGGGAGACAAAGATCTCCTTTCGAAAACAGCGCGAGGGCCGCGGCTGATTGCGAAACCACGCTCATTTGCAGGATCTTGCAGGAAGAGAAGAACAGAAATGAGCGTAGGGTGGAAAATTTCCAGGAACGTAATGGGTAGCACAAGAACATTAACCCAAAACGTTATAAAATAAAAGGATGGGTCCTAAGAGGAAGATAAATTACAAACGACAGGTGCAATCACAAACTGCGCAAAGAAGGAAAAAGTACACGAAAATTTTCCAAAAAGATACCAAAAGTGTATAAGTTTTTGAATTTAGAATAAATTAAAGGAAAATAACTCGCGTACGTCTCCCTCCTCTGCTCCTTCGCGGTCTGGGGCAATATCTGAACTAGTCCGTTCAGCGAAGGCGCTAAGGTCTCTGAAAACGGCAGAAAAACCGAAGCGATTGCTAAAAACTAAGAAGAGAGGGGAAAAAGGGGATTTCCTATATGAGGTTCCACAGAAAGGGCAGGAATCCTCTCAGAAGAGATGGGACCGGTCATTAAATGTGGAACGGCTTATTGCCGGGGCGTCTTAAAATACAATAGGGAAACAGGGGCCCTAAAGACACCTCTTGTGTGTTTACGAAGGGGGGAGGGGAACTCTGCACAATTCTACCCAAAACTTTAACTGTGGTGGGAAAAAGTTTAACCCTACGAAGGAAAACCAAACCCATGCCTAGGTCTTACAATAGTGCGTCTTATAACCGCACACCTCAAAAGGAAATATGTGCAGGGGGTCTCAACGGGGATCGAACAACAGTGTCGGGGAGGCCGGAAATCTGGGAGCGATCCGGGACCTCCACTGTAATATGCTATAGTCTGCCTCCGTAGGCCACAAGGAGCATATAACAATCCTGGGTGTAGCAGTGCAATGGCCGACACAAGAAGGCCTCGAAGCAGCTGTTAAGCTGGTCCTCTCACTCTCGGCTCTCATACAATAAGGACGTTTCTATTCTATTTATCTAATAAGGGAAACTACATGAGAGGCGGTCCTACGGGCCGTGCCGGCGGAATTGGGGAGGCCGCCGGTCGGTGCCGAACCGATGAGAGAAAGGCGGCGGCAGGGCCACGCCCCTTGCCCCCTCGGCGCGGGCTGAGGAGGAGGCACAGAGAATGGGACCGAGCGCCTAGCACAGCGGCTGAGCTGGAACAGATCAATGACTGTCCAGGGGAACTCCATTTCCCTTCTATCACCCTAACCAAACCTGTCAAGAGTCATATTGGACTAAAGACTGGGAAAGGTAGGCGAAATACGTTAAACGACCGTCCTAGGGGAGCGACAGAGGTCCAACTGCCAGAAGGCCGCCCGTCCGGTACGCAATAGCGCGTGAATTACCGTAGTCGGTCAAATGGCTGGTAGGTGCCGGTCGGGGATTATCCACAGGACAATATCCGCGACAAAAGCATGCAAAAAATGCACGGTTTATTATTTTTAAAGAAAAAAAAACATGCAAAAAATGCACGGTTTATTATTTTTAAAGAAAAAAGAACATGCAAAAAATGCATGATTCATTATTTTTAAAGAAAAAAAAGCATGCAAAAATGCACGGTTTATTATTTTTAAAGAAAAAAGAACATGCAAAAAATGCATGATTCATTATTTTTAAAGAAAAAAAAGCATGCAAAAAATGCACGGTTTATTATTTTTAAAGAAAACAAAGCATGCAAAAAATGCATGATTCATTATTTTTAAAGAAAAAAAAGCATGCAAAAAATGCACTGTTTATTATTTTTTAAAAAAGCATGCAAAAATGCACGGTTTATTATTTTTAAAGAAAAAAAAGCATGCAAAAAATGCACTGTTTATTATTTTTTAAAAAAGCATGCAAAAAATGCACGGTTTATTATTTTTAAAGAAAAAAAAGCATGCAAAAAATGCACGGTTTTTTATTTTTTTTAAAGCATGCAAAAAATGCACGGTTTATTATTTTCAAAGAGAAAAAAGCATGCAAAAAATGCACGGTTTATTATTTTTAAAGAAAAAAAACATGCAAAAAATGCACGGTTTATTATTTTTAAAGAAAAAAAGCATGCAAACAATGCATGATTCAATATTTTTAAAGAAAAAAAAAGCATGCAAAAAATGCACGGTTTATTATTTTCAAAGAGAAAAAAGCATGCAAAAAATGCACGGTTTATTATTTTTAAAGAAAAAAAAGCATGCAAAAAATGCACGGTTTATTATTTTTAAAGAAAAAAAAGCATGCAAAAAATGCACGGTTTATTATTTTTAAAGAAAAAAAAAGCATGCAAAAAATGCACGGTTTATTATTTTTAAAAAAAGCATGCAAAAAATCCACGGTTTATTATTTTTAAAGAAAAAAAGCATGCAAACAATGCATGATTCAATATTTTTAAAGAAAAAAAAAGCATGCAAAAAATGCACGGTTTATTATTTTTAAAAAAAGCATGCAAAAAATGCACGGTTTATTATTTTTAAAGAACAAAAAGCATGCAAAAAATGCACGTTTTTTTATTTTTAAAGAAAACAAAGCATGCAAAAAATGCATGATTCATTATTTTTAAAGAAAAATAATAAACCGTGCATTTTTTGCACGCTTTTTTTTTCTTTAAAAATAATAAACCGTGCATTTTTTGCATGCTTTGTTTTCTTTAAAAATAATAAACCGTGCATTTTTTGCACGCTTTTTTTTTCTTTAAAAATAATAAACCGTGCATTTTTTGCATGCTTTTTTTTTCTTTAAAAATAATAAACCGTGCATTTTTTGCATGCTTTTTAAAAAAATAATAAACCGTGCATTTTTTGCACGCTTTTTTTTTCTTTAAAAAATAATAAACCGTGCATTTTTTGCATGCTTTCTTTTCTTTAAAAATAATAAATCGTGCATTTTTTGCATGCTTTTTTTTCTTTAAAAATAATAAACCGTGCATTTTTTGCATGCTTTTTAAAAAAATAATAAACCGTGCATTTTTTGCATGCTTTTTAAAAAAATAATAAACCGTGCATTTTTTGCATGCTTTTTTAAAAAATAATAAACCGTGCATTTTTTGAATGCTTTGTTTTCTTTAAAAATAATGAATCATGCATTTTTTGCTTCTTTTTTTTTCTTTAAAAATTGTCGCGGAAATACCCTATTCCATAGGGTTGAATCCCCGACTATACTCCCAGGTCATGGATTACGGTAGGCCCAGGATTATTCCTGAGCGTGTAAGCCGAAAGGGCGGGCACGAAACCACACGCCCGGACGCAGCACCTGGGCCACGCCCCCTTCTCTCGCGGTCGCACCCCTGCTCCGGCAGAGAACGGTGCGCAGACGGACAGTGGCTCCTCCCGAGTGCGGTCGGCACTCGGAGATCCGTCTAAGAGTGGAACATCGGTCGGCCGTCATAGCCTTAATCCCCGGCTAGCACAATAGGGACGTTACGTATCCGCTGCGGCGAGAACCACCGGTCTAGTCCGTAGACCAGAGAAACAGCTTAGCTGTGGACACACCTCCGGGGGTATTTCCCGAGATCTGTCGTAAGACACTGGTTTCAGACCAACTCCGCACAACTCTCTCTCCAGCCTTTTGGCCGTCGTCTCCCAGCGCCAGCCGCGTTCGATTCCCATCGTACCCGCTGTGCCCGAGCCAACGACCATCGCCTATCATCCTCCTGGTGGAGAGAGTTATGTTACCATCCTGTTATGTGTTGGCCATGTTGATAAACTGTTAGTAATCAGGCAATGCGTTATGTTCTTTAGTCATCCGTTGGCTGGAAGGAACAGCCGAAACGTAGAACCTGCCAAAGACCATCGTGCGTTTATCACCGTCCGCGTGGCGCCTCTCCAGAGGTTGGCGAGCAACCAAGTTCCTATGCGAGGACTTGAAGCAGGTTATGCGTAGGTATTAATCCCTCTGAGAAGAGGGGTTAGGCTGCGACATGGTGCATCGGCCAAACTCCGAGCGAGTGGGCCCCACCACGCAAGAACTGGTACAGTAGCCAACTCTAACGAGTAAGGCGCTCCACACGCAATTCCGTTGCGTAGGCCACACTTTGTGTGTTGCCGCACCATTAACCGAATGGTGGATACACTGAACACAAGAAGAAGAGGGACCATCAACGACAGCAGCAGCAGCCCTTCCAAGGCACAGACCTAGGGCAGTTGAGCCATGGCATCATCCAGTGGATGCACACGGTACCCCGGCTAAGAGAACAGCCAGCGTAATGACGCAACCAGCCGAACTATGACCCTCGAGGCACGATCCCAGAGGTAGTTGAGCCACGGGTACCACATGTGTGTTAGTACCACAACCCAGCCAATGCAGATGGCTAAGGGACATATACAACGCAAATCCCACCCAGAGGAATCTCAGAGAGGAATGGCGCAAGCACCTCAATCTGATCGTCACAAGCCAGGAGAATTCCTGAGCGGAGTGACCCAGGTCATAGGTGTGAGCTCCACACCGACCAGAGAACCCTATAAACTGGAGGAAATGCCGACGCCTTAAGGCAACACGTTTGAAAACGGCTCTCTGAGGGTGACGTCGTGGGCCTAGTGCACGCAGGTTATAAGAGAAACACAGAGATGTCTCCACCTGCCGGGATCTCTAGTACTCCAGAGAGAGAGAGATCCCCAGCCTAGTGCGGGCTGGTACTGGGGAGTAGTTCGGTACGTCCTAGGTCCACCGAGGCGACTCTTACTTGGAGAGTGCGGATCCGTCCCTAGCCCGACTAAGACACATGACATGACAGGATCATAATGTGCGGTGACCTGAGCTCCAGCGAAAACGCGGAGTCTCCGTCACAAAAGATTCACTTTTCCCAGGCGAAACGCTAGGAATGTGAGCCAATACGCTAATCTCAAAGAGCCAAGAGCCGAGAAATAAGCGGAAGGCACGAATACGTGACGGCTCCTCTGCGCCAAGCAGGTGGAACACGCCGCTCCGACCGCCATAGCTTCTAGAGAAGGAAGGCCTTATGGCCAAGGAGAACGTTTCCAGAAGCCCTTACACAGATCGGAAGAGACATTTCCGTGTGTATCGCACAGCCCTAGTAGGCTAAGCGCTGGTTGCAAGCACACCGGTAGGTGGACGCGGGAAAGAAGGAACTTGATGGCTTCACGAGGTACCTCGTGGCTCTAAGGAGTACCGCGGAAGAGAATCGGGTCGATACTAAAGAGATCCCCGATAACTCGACTATCGTCCACCTTGCGGGGGTTGAAATACCCGAACATAGCTATTGAGGCCGTGGATGACAGCGATGCTCCACAGTGGCGCTACGAGAATGTGGCAGCAATGTCACCTCTCGTACTTGTAACCAACGAATTCCGTACTGATCTACCCAAAAGTGGTAGGCGCGGAGTAGCGCTCAAAGAGAGTTTGAGGTCCTCAGTGAGATCATGAAGATCACTCACGGATCACCCTAGGCAGTTGGGTCTCCGACTTCGCACTAGCAAGCCAGCAAAGGCGAAGGGTGATGGACAAGCGCAACCTGTCCCTCGGCGGGTTGTGCTCTTTAAACTGCGACCTTCGGAAGGCGCCAAACATCTGGGAAACCCTCCTTCTGCCGGGAGTGAAGGGTTGAAATCGCCGATACGTACCAAGACACGTGACGTCAAAGCCCCGCCTATGCCATGTAAGATCAGTGTGTCTTAAGGCGGCTGGGGCCGAGTACCAGATGATAACCAGTAGCCTATGTTCTACCCTCTCCAAGGAGAGGAGTGATTGGCACCATGCCAGTTACGTAGGAGTGAAGGGACCGAGACGAAAACAGCGGACCGACCCTCGGGAAGGGAATGCTGATCCTCAGGGTCCTGTAGAGCCGTAATAGCCCTGCGACTGCTTCCCTAGAAGATCGATTCGGGACCTCTTCCAAGCCGAAGAGCCAGGGCGAACTATCTCAAGAGATGAGAGCCCAGAGACTAATATTAAAATAATGAAACATGCATTTTTTGCATGTTTTTTTTTTTCTTTAAAAATAATAAACCGTGCATTTTTTGCATGCTCTTTTTTCTTTAAAAGTAATAAACCGTGCATTTTTTGCATGCTTTTTTTTTTCTTTAAAAGTGTCGCGAATATCGCCCCTAATTCCCATTCGGGGGATTCCCGACTGTACTCCAGGTCATTTGAAGGGTACTGTAGACAGTGCGCGTGGGAAGGAAAACCCCGCGCACCAAAAGGTACGGCCGCCTGCGTACGCAGCCGGCTGCCGCCTTCTGTCATCAGTTGGGATGCTGCGCTCGGCCCGTGCGGTTGTACGTGGTATAGCGAGACAGACCCTTCTCATTAGGAAAGTGTTATGACGCCTTTGACGCGGTTGGTGCACTTCCCTTCTTATACCTTCAGACTAATAGCCCTGTGAGGCGTCTGACCTCCGTTGATCCTAGCTCATAAGTCCTGTAGGCTATGCTAGCGACAGCTGCGTTGCACTAGACCAGGGTTGACCTAAATCCCCAATGATACAGTCTAGAATGCACTATTTCCAGCCAGCCTTCGCACCGCTCCGTGCCCGACGTCCTGTTCTGCTCCAGCCCAACGACTCTCGCAGCCCAGTGACCAAGAAGACCTTCCGGAGCGCCGACGCCGTACGCCAACCTTCATATTGTCAGGTGGACGTATCGTTCTTGTTGTGTTATGTTGGTTGTGCAGTTGTTACATCAACTGTGATTACTGTTCTGTGTTCTCTTTCTATTTGCTTTGACCAGAAGCACAGCCCAACCGTGTAGTCCGTAGATAGAAACCATCGAGGCTCATATCACCGTCCGCGTGGCGCCCAAAGTAAAGGGTTTTGGCGAGGGAGTCTTTCTGGAAGATAGACGCGGATTATGCGGGGGTACTAGTAGCCCTTAAACGATTCGGGGTGAAAGGCTGCGACATGGTGCATCGGCCGAACCGTCCCCCCGGGGCCGGCGAAGTCGGTGAATCGTGTACTAGAGGTCGTCGGACGTGCTAGAAAAGCTGGCAACGATCTTTAGTCTTCGAAATTAACCTGGTCAAGTAGTAGATTGAGACGCCTTCAGAGTGGGGGGCAAAACGACCCAGGAAAAATACCCTCTGTTGGCCAACCAACAGCTTGCTTTCGTGTATTCAGCACTCTGTGCACGAAAGTTCCCCGTAAATCGAGCGAATAACGCCGGAGGGGCATCCAAGACGAAACCGAAGTAGTCTAAGACGGATGGAAGCATTTTTTCTTACGTAATCTTCCTTGTCCGGAGTTCCGGCAGGAATGGAGCCGTAAGAGCCTTACAGTGGCCATCTCCGACCGAAACAGGCGAGTTTGGACCCGTATTGGCATCACAAAAGCCCCCTTTTGGCCGAAACAGGCAAGGATAAGGCCGTGAGAATACACAACAAGCGTCTTTTTACCAGCATCGAAGAGCTGATGCCCGCCAGAAGCGGTTGACAAGGCGACCATCGAGTCCTGATCACACTCGTTGGCCTAAATTGTCATTTCACGCGTCAGGCGTGCTTTAAATGTCAATTCCCCGCGGCTATCGCCCGTCACCTTACGCCCAAGCGTGGGTATTTTCGTAAATTCACGAAATACTCGATGTCAGAGGCATTTAAGCCCCCTTACAGCAAGCGCTTTCGAACCGTATAATATCCGGCAGAAAGGACAGCACAGTAAGAGAGCCAAGGGAAGAGATGTTTAGCGGAATGCATTCATCTAGCACTGCGGGACGAACTAAACCCCGAAATGGTGCAGAGCTCAGCCCTAGGAGGCTAAGCGCTGGTTGTTAGGCAACCGTTATGACTGTTGCTGCACGCGGTACCGTTACTATACCTAGAGATCGAGTCTAAGGTGGGCCGGGAGTTTCTGTGACGGCAGCCCCGCGTGGTGGGCACTCAGAACGCGACTTCGTTCAGTCATGAGGAGGGGTAACCCTAAAAGCTTGAAAGCCGTGGATGACCGAAGCGAGGCTCCACAGGTGGCGCTAGAAACGTGGCTCCCCGTACTGCTGGGATAGCGGGTTGAGTCATCAGCGAGAATCGCCGGGCATGGCCTCGTTTGATGATCCGCGCCTATGATGTGTAAGATCAGTGCATCTTAAGGCGGTCTGGAAGAATCTGTCGTCTCTAGTAGCTTGCGTTCTAGCCGCGGCGAGGTTAGTCCACCGGGTATGGTAGTCCCCAAGGTCGGTGGAATGGGTCTACTACGCAAGCAGGAAGGGAACCGAGATGAAAACAGCGATCCGAAATTAGCGAAGGACTAATTTCGGCGCGGTCTCTAATCGAACATGGGGCCAGACCGCTGTGAGCACTTCCCTTTAAGGAACCGTCGATCTCTCTCTCTGTCCGTATTACGGCAACCTAGCTCCTTAGAAATAAGGAGGTACTTTAGCATTAAGGATGATTCTAAGGTCTGTCGATTTCACTTACGACAAGGTACCATTTCCCTCTGCATTATTGAGCCAAGAACGCTCATCGAAGGACGAATTCAGACCCCAAAAACGTGTTTTAAGACGCTAGAAGCGTTCTATTAACCGCTAAGGGGAATGACAAGCGTGTTCAAAGACGCTAGACGCGTTTATCAACCGCCAAATGGACTGAAAAAGCGATTCTCCAGACGCGAAAGTGCGATCTGGAAGACGCCAGAAGGTCAGACCGAGTGCTTTCGATACGAGTAGCACACTCGTGGAATCAGTGCTTTCAATACTTCGTGAGGAAGTTCCTTAGCTTTCTGATGCCTAACCTTCGTTCCATTACCCTTCTTACCCGCGAAGACGGTCGAATCGGTGATTCCGACCGTATTTCTGACATTTCCGGGGCGGACACTGGCGAAAACCGTCGTTTGTCACGCGAAAACCCGTTTTTAATTGTCGAATTTGAAGATGAGCACGAAAATACGTGTATTCCTTCTTTATCGCTAAGATTCAGAGGCCAGAATGTAGATTATAATCCATTCTGCCCTTGAATTCCCTCTATCGTGTCAGAATATGACAGCCAGTTGGCAGGAAGACACTGCCGCTGGCTCAAGCAAAGTCACATTCCGCTTGTTACGACCTTCCAGGAGAGGCAGTTGTCGAAAATGACCGAAAAGCTCCTGGAAATGAGTCAAAAACGATAGTGAGTCAGGATAGGCCTGTCCACAGACCACAGTGCTCATAATCAGCCAGGTTTTAGTGGATATCACCAGTGGAAGTCAGAAGTTCCTACGTGATTGGCCATGAACCCAGGAAACGGGGTTTTAAATTCATCGTTCCTCACAGACAGACGACTGTTTTGGAGAGCTAACGAGGATTTCCAAGGAGACACTCATTCGCTTGGTGACACACGGATGTCCGATAGCGATTCTGCCCTATCCTGCACGTTATGTGATCTGCTGTCACCCTTTGTGAGACACAATGGCTTCCTTCAAGACAGATAGCTGTCTAGTGGGGGAAGACCACGGATTCTCGTGGAATATCAGGAATAACGAGAAATTTCGTGTGTTACTGGTAGTTCCATGGAGGACAATTAGCTGACAGTGCCACTCACAGACATAAAAATGTCCAAAAAAAGGATGAAATTGCTCGCCGAATGACTTACAGATGTCAAGTTGCGACAGTCAGCACGATCTCACAAGAGAAGTCCAGTAGAATATCAGAGATATCGAGGAAACTCGTATTTTGATGATATTTCTAGTGAGATTTCTTGACAGGGGTGGAATTCACTGGTTCTCAGAAGACAGGTAGCTGCCTCGAGAAGCCAGCGTGAATTTTCCAGGAGACATCCACTCGCTTCGTGACACGAGAATGTCGAACGGCGAGGTTCTCCCACCCTGATACCGTGGATGTTCGAAATCCCTCCCTCCATGAAAATCCCCTAGAATATCATAGATAGCGAAGAAACTCGTATTTTATTGGTATTTCTAGGAGGGATTTAATAGGGGGCGGGTCTCCACAAAAGCTCCAATTCCCCGGAATATCATAGATATCGAGATAACTCAGTATTTATAGTATTTTATTGGTATTTCTAGAAGGAAATCAAATGGAGGTGATTCCCCTCGAGAACCACGAATTTCAGCCCCATGGAATATCATAGATAGCGAGAATATCGTATTTAGTGGTATTTCCGGACGGACACAAGAAATTCGGATTTCAATTTTTACCAGTTGAAATCAGGACTTACACAGTTCACATCGGTTCGAGGAGTGGTTTCCCACAAAGATTCCCAACAGAATATCACAACCAATGTGAATATCCGTGGTTTGATGATAATTCTAGGAATTCTATATTTATTTGGTCTATTTTTACCGTGGAATGAGAGAATTCTCCACGAGATTACCTTCCTGCTTAGTGACACTCGCTTGTCTGCAGTTTGAAGAAGATACTCGGATGCCGTGAATTGATTATATTCTTCACGAAGTACCATCCATCCAAGCCCCTCGGAGTGAGCCTTAAAGGATGCGATTGTGTTTTTTAGCATTAGGTCGTCAAAAAGATGAGAAAATGCGATTTTCCCGATGTATTCATGACCCAGGCACAAATGTGGTTAAAGGACTGGGCCGACCGCGACGCGTCTGACACGCGCGGCGGCGCCAACGGTGAAGCTTCAAAAATAGCTATTTTTCACCGATTTTTCCTTTATAATTCCCATTTCTATTGCCTTTTCTTGTCGTAATTTAAGACAAATGCCCAAATATCTCATTGGACGACTTATTTTCAGTCGAGAGACTTCTATTTGGAGAACGAGCCCGAAGTTTCGTCCGTCAAGTACGAACCTTCAGCACCGTCGACTACAACGTCAGTTTCTACATCATCTTCCCCATAAAAGGTTGGTAGTAAAATACTACAAGGGAAATTACCGATTACAAGATAAAAAAGGTCCGTAATAGGTCTGACAGTCGAGAAACACGATTTTTGTCAGTTAGATGGTGAAAATGAACGCAGAACCTAGATTACGGTCCAAAGCGTACAAGTCACGCAAGGGTTGGAAGCAACTGCAAAGTCAGTGCGTAAATCAGCCACCCTTCGTAATTTTCCCACTCATTGTTAAAGTGGAGTGACCAGTCATTGTCGTCCAAAACACCCATTGTCCGTGAGAACTAGCCGTTGTAGCAGTGCAGTTTCTTCATTCACAGTGAGAGTAGTTGATATATTGTACTCAGAATCGAGTGAAAACCATCTAAAATGGTCACCGAATGGGACAATAGGCTTAAACCCTGTTATTCACAGGTTCCACAGTCCAATCAACAAGCAATCGTTGATTTTCAGAAGTGGAAATGTCTGAGGACAAAAGCCAAGACGACAGCCAGCCCAATGCTGCGCCTAAACCTTCTATCACGGGACTAGCTGACCTGAGCCTGTCTTCCTTCGGTTCGAATCTGTCGATCGATCGCGAAGTACCTCCTGCCGGATCCACTGAGTCAATCCGCGCGTTGGTAGAGGGCTTCGAGGAAGGCATCCACGCGTCTGAGCTGAGTGCGGAGGACATGCTGCACCTTCGCCACGCTCAACTTCCCAAGGTAGCACAGACAGCCAACCCTCCTTGAACTAGATTCAGGACGACTTCCGCCTGATCCACCTTCTCAGAAGTCTCGAAGACGAGGAACTTAAGGCTCCCGTCGGAGCTGTGGTCGACAACGGCGACGATCCCCGCATCAAACGTACCAAGCCGCTGTACATGGTCGTGCCGGGACAATGAAAGATTCAGGAGTGGGATAGCCCCTGGGTAATGTCCGCTGAAGTGAGATTCCAGCGTAGACTTTATTACACCTTTTTATCCAGATCATCAGATACTGGTTGGACAGATTCCCTAAGGAAACCCACGCGGAGCGCACGTACGCCATCGAGTGGCACCAGTACTTCAACCGCTTGCTCCGCGACGGCAGGAACCTTCACGTAACGGCCATAGTGATCGAGAAGGAAAGGATCAACAGCGAGACTGAAAGGATCCTCTACAAACACAGGCGTGTCCTCGACGACCCCGAGCTGGCGGAGGTGCCTGAGGACAGGATCACCGTCCTCCGTGGTGTTGAGATGTGGGCTCATGCCCTATTGGACAGTCTCACCCAGTTCGAGAAGATCTCGCTGCATGACCTTTACCTCATGTTGGAGCCTTACTCGACCACTGCCCTTATCGAGCACCTACAGGTCATGTGGGAAATCCGTTGGACGTTGAACAAGTGAGTATTCAGTCCGGATATAGCTCGGTTTACCATGTTGTCACATGAAGATACGCTTAGGTTGTGCATTGTCCACCTAGTTATCACGCTCAAAAGCGTAGATCGCGTATTATGAAAATAGCTACGAACTCTGTATTAGTTGCGCACCCAAACGAGAAAAATAGTGGGGGAAATGTCGCGGCCTAGCAAGTGTCTGGGAATACTAAGTTAGAGTCGTAATGAGCTATTTTCAGGTTAACCTTCCGCCTCTTCGACATGGAGCAATCCGTCGAGAGGACGAGCCAGAAGATCTCCTTCACCTCGAACCCTCAGGAAGCTCCCGAAGCGGGAGAATTGCCCTGGTCCCCGAACATCAGGATTCCGAACAGGATCCTTCCGGCGGCAACCTTCCAGGCGATGAAGTGAGTTACCCCTGCGGAGATATACTCCTCTGCTCATGTTCCAACATTTACCTGTTTTAATTCAGGAGGAACATCAGAGCCTTCAAGAAGGCCTCCAAGGAGCAGGAGGAACAGATCCTCATGGAAGAATTCAGCGCCATCGAGCGTCGCCAGAAACCTTCCGGTCCGCAGGGACGCCTTCAGCAGCTCCCCAGGAGAGGCCGCAAGGGCAAGAACAACAACACGATGGTCAAGCTGGCGAAGACGACCATGAGAACCTTCCCGCCCCATCGCAACTTCTCCCATCAGCAGACCGACTGGGAGCAGGTGTGTTCTTCAAAAAATCGCTTTCTAACGTCTCTAGATGAGTTGGAGCCCGCAAATAAAGGTAAAAGCGTCTATATAGTGCTTAAAATTACGTTAAAGCCCATTTTTCTCTGGCCGGGGGAAATGTCGAGCCTAGCTATATAGCCAAGGCTACAGTATTCCGTCTGTAACCTATAATGAGAAACAATCCTCTTTTTCGTTGCAGGAAAATACGCATTGAAGTCGCCTAGAGCGAATATAGTGATGACAGCCGCCATACAGCGTTGAGATAATGTCACACTAAGGCGAAACCTGAATACCACCGTGTGAAAATCTCATGGTTGTACTTTCAGGAAGATCAGCCGACCGTGTTCAACGAGCACCACACCTTCCGCCGCGACAACGGTCCCTTCAGGAGCAACCCCGCTCAGATGAGGGACGACGCCGAGATCGAGGAGTTCCGCCAGGAAACGGGTCCCCAAATCCGTCCTCGTGCGATCGCTCCGTCGCTGGCTCCTCGTCCTCAGGAGGATCCGTGGAAGAACACCGTAAGTGTTCCAAGGGTTCCCAACTTCTGGTTCAGAGTTGGGAGGAGTTCAGCCGCTCCGCCAAGGCTGCTCACGACAAGAACGACCTCGTCAAGGAGCTCAAGGCCCCGTACGATAAGAGCAGAGAGATCAACATGGAGCTCCGTCGCGTGTCTTGTGAGCAACAGCTCCTCAGCGGAAAGGCCCAGGAGGTCGCCAACGGTAAGCCAAACCACCTTGGCTATGAGGTACCTCCGCGTCACTTTCGAGTACAATTTGACGAATTTGAGTAGACTTCGTGTTACAACCAGGTGCAAAATCAAGCCCGTAAGCGTTAGTATTTTATGGCGATCAAATCTTCCTAGTCCTTCCCCATAAAAATATGTCCGAGAACAATTTTTCCGGGTGCCGACCTGCCCAAGAGGTTTGGTCAGAGCCGGATCAGTTTTTATGCCGGAAAATGTCTACAAGTAGAATTTTCTGATCGACATTTCAAACTGAGGGGATTAGCAACGGACGGAAATTTGTATTTGCAGGAATAAAGGCCGTCTGTGAGAGACTGAACCTTCCCTCTCCTGAGGAGAACGCTGTTGGAGCCGTTTTCGACTGGGAAAGGAACGGCCTCTGAGCCGCCTGCATCGCCCACGACGTCAACAAAACCTTCATCTATCGTGGTGATCGCCAATTTGGCCATGTTTTGTTACGTTGTTACTTTGTTGTTTTGTTGTTGTCCATGAAGGAGCATTGTTATTCCCTGTAATTTCGAAGACAGGTTAATTCCGTTCGATTACCTCTGAAGGTTTACATTGTGTTTCAACAACAGTTCAGACTCTGTCTTGGTTGAAGAACCTTCTCAGCTCAAAAGCTAAGATTTTGACGGAGATGTCTGAACCTTTCGATCCTTCCAAGGGACTACCGGACAACTTCATGGAAGAGGACGGTACGGTGGAGAACACCTCTCCTCTTCAAGAGGTTTGTGGTCAAGTGAAATAAATCTATCTGCCACACCAGATGGACACTACCGACCTCCACGACAATCTCGTGATGGATCGTTTATCAACCGCTAAGTGCACTGAAAAAGCGTGTTTGAAGACGCTAGACGCGTTTATCAACCGCTACGTGGACTGAAAAAGCGATTCTCCAGACGCGAAAATGTGATCTGGAAGACGCCAGAAGGTCATACCGAGTGCTTTCGATACGAGCAGCACACTCGTGGAATCAGTGCTTTCAATACTTCGTCAGGAAGTTATTTAGCTTTCTGATGCCTAACCTTCGTTCCATTACCCTTCTTACCCGCGAAGACGGTCGAATCGGTGCTTCTGACCGTATTTCTGACAATTCTGGGGCGGACACTGACGAAAACCGTCATGTGCCACGCGACACCCCGCTTTATTTGTCAAATTTGAAGATGAACACGAAAATACGTGTATTCCTTCTTTATCGCGAAGATTCAAAGGCCAGAATGTAGATTATAATCCATTCTGCCCTTGAATTCCCTCTATCGTGTCAGAAAATGACAGCCAATGGGCAGGAAGACACTGCCGCTGGCTCAAGCGAAGTCACATTCCGCTTGTTACGACCTTCCAGGAGACGCAGTCGTCGAAAAAGACCGAAAAGCGCCTGGAAATGCGTCCAGAACGATAGATAATACATCAAAGTCAGGATTGGCCTGTCCACAGACCACAGCGCTGTTCATCAGCCAGGTCACAGTGGATATCAACGACGATGAAATTGCTGGCCGACTGACTTACAGATGTCAAGTTGCGACAGTCAGCACGATCCCAGAAGAGAAGTCCAATAGCATATCGTGGATAACGAGATCTCTCGTATTCAGTGGTATGTCGATTGTGATTTTCTAAGGGTGTGAAATTCACTGTTTTGAAGAAGACAGGTAGCTGCCACAAGAAGCTAACTTAAATTTCCGAGGAGATATCCACTCGCTTTGAGACACGAGAATGTCGGACGGCGAAATCTCCCACCCTGATACCGTGGATGTTCGAAATCCATCACCTCAAGTGATTTCCCTAGAATATCATAGATATCGAGAAAACTCGTATTTTATTGGTATTTCTAGAGGAAACTGCAAAAGGGGTGTTTCTCATCAAGAACTACGAATTTCAGTCCCAAGGAATATCATAGATAGCAAGATTATCGGATTTAGTGGTATTTCCGGACGGACACAAGAAATTCAGATTTCAATTTTCCCCAGACTATTACAGAAATCGAGAAAACTCGTACTATAGTGATAGTTCTAGCAGGTAAGATAGTTGAAGTCAAGACTTACACAGTTCACATTAGTTCGAGAAATGATTTCCCACGAAGATTCCCAACAGAATATCACAACCAATGTGAATATCCGTGGTTTGATGATAATTCTAGGAATTCTGTTCATTTGGTCGATTATTACCGTGGATTGAGAGAATTCTCCACGAGTTTACCTTCCTGCTTATTGACACTCGCTTGTCTGCAGTTTGAAGAAGAGAGTCGGATGCCGTGAATTGATTATATTCTTTACGAAGTACCATCCATCCTAGCCCTCTGAGTGTGTTTTAAAGGATGCGATTGTGTTTTTATCATTAGGTCATCAAAAAGATGAGAAAATGCGATTTTCCCGATGTACTCATGACCTAGGCACAAATGTGGTTAAAGGACTGGGCCGACCGCAACGCGTCTGACACGCGCGGCGGCGCCAAAGGTGAAGCTTCGAAAATAGCTATTTTTCACAGATTTTTCCTTTTATAATTCCCATTTCTATTGCCTTTTCTTGTCGTAATTTAAGACAAATGCCCAAGTATCTCATTGAACGACTTATTTTCAGTCGAGAGACTTTTACTTGGAAAACGAGCCCGAAGTTTCGTCCGTCAAGTACGGACCTTCAGCACCGTCGACTACAACGTCAGTTTCTTCATCATCTTCCCCATAAAAGGTTGGTAGTAAGATACTACAAGGGAAATGACTGATTACGAGATAAAAAAGGTCCGTAATAGGTCTGAGAGTCGAGAATCACGATTTTTGTCAGATAGATGGTGAAAATGAACGCAGAACCTAGATTACGGTCCAAAGCGTACAGGTCACGCAAGGGTTGGAAGCAACTGCAAAGTCAGTGCGTAAAATCAGCCACTCTTCGTAATTTTCCCACTCATCGTTAAAGTGGAGTGACCAGTCATTGTCGTCAAGAACACCCGTAACAGTGCAGTTTCGTCATTCACAGTGAGAGTAGTTGATATATTGTACTCAGAATCGAGTGAAACCATCCAAAATGGTCACCGAATGAGACAATAGGCTTGAACCCTGTCATTCACAGGTTCCACAGTCCAATCAACAAGCAATCGTTGATTTTCAGAAGTGGAAATGTCTGAGGACAAAAGCCAAGACGACAGCCAGCCCAATGCTGCGCCTAAACCTTCTATCACGGGACTAGCTGACCTGAGCCTGTCTTCCTTCGGTTCGAATCTGTCGATCGATCGCGAAGTACCTCCTGCCGGATCCACGGAGTCGATTCGCGCGTTGGTAGAGGGCTTCGAGGAAGGCAAAGGAAAAAAAACATGCAAAAAATGCAAAAAATGCACGGTTTATTATTTTTAAAGAAAACAAAGCATGCAAAAAATGCATGATTCATTATTTTTAAAGAAAAAAAAGCATGCAAAAAATGCACGGTTTATTATTTTTTTTTAAAGCATGCAAAAAATGCACGAGCAGCATTATTTTTAAAGAAAAAAAAGCATGCAAAAAATGCACGGTTTATTATTTTTAAAGAAAACAAAGCATGCAAAAAATGCATGATTCATTATTTTTAAAGAAAAAAAAGCATGCAAAATATGCACGGTTTATTATTTTTTTAAAAAGCATGCAAAAAATGCACGGTTTATTATTTTTTTTAAAAAGCATGCAAAAAATGCACGGTTTATTATTTTTAGAGAAAAAAAAGCATGCAAACAATGCATGATTCATTATTTTTAAAGAAAAAAAAAAGCATGCAAAAAATGCACGGTTTATTATTTTTTTTAAAAGCATGCAAAAAATGCACGGTTTATTATTTTTAAAGAAAACAAAGCATGCAAAAAATGCATGATTCATTATTTTTAAAGAAAAAAAAGCATGCAAAAAATGCACGGTTTATTATTTTTAAAGAAAAAAATGCATGCAAAAAATGCACGGTTTATTATTTTTTAAAAAAGCATGCAAAAAATGCACGGTTTATTATTTTTAAAGAAAAAAAAGCATGCAAAAAATGCACGGTTTATTTTTTTTTTAAAGCATGCAAAAATGCACGAGCAGCATTATTTTTAAAGAAAAAAAAGCATGCAAAAAATGCACGGTTTATTATTTTTAAAGAAAAAAAAGCATGCAAAAAATGCACGGTTTATTATTTTTTAAAAAAGCATGCAAAAAATGCACGGTTTATTATTTTTAAAGAAAAAAGCATGCAAAAAATGCACGGTTTATTTTTTTTTTAAAGCATGCAAAAATGCACGAGCAGCATTATTTTTAAAGAAAAAAAAGCATGCAAAAAATGCACGGTTTATTATTTTTAAAGAAAAAAAAGCATGCAAAAAATGCACGGTTTATTTTTTTTTAAAGCATGCAAAAATGCACGAGCAGCATTATTTTTAAAGAAAACAAAGCATGCAAAAAATGCATGATTCATTATTTTTAAAGAAAAGAGAAAAAAGCATGCAAAAAATGCACGGTTTATTATTTTTAAAGAAAAAAAAGCATGCAAAAAATGCACGGTTTATTATTTTTTTAAAAGCATACAAAAAATGCACGGTTTATTATTTTTAAAGAAAAAAAATATGCAAAAAATGCACGGTTTATTATTTTTAAAGAAAAAAAAACATGCAAAAAATGCACGGTTTATTATTTTTAAAGAAAAAATAAACATGCAAAAAATGCATGATTCATTATTTTTAAAGAAAAAAAAGCATGCAAAAATGCACGGTTTATTATTTTTAAAGAAAAAAAAGCATGCAAAAAATGCACGGTTTATTATTTTTTTAAAAGCATACAAAAAATGCACGGTTTATTATTTTTAAAGAAAAAAAATATGCAAAAAATGCACGGTTTATTATTTTTAAAGAAAAAAAAAACATGCAAAAAATGCACGGTTTATTATTTTTAAAGAAAAAATAAACATGCAAAAAATGCATGATTCATTATTTTTAAAGAAAAAAAAGCATGCAATTATTTTATTATTATTTTTAAAGAAAACAAAGCATGCAAAAAATGCATGATTCATTATTTTTAAAGAAAAGAAAACAAAGCATGCAAAAAATGCACGGTTTATTATTTTTAAAGAAAAAAAAAGCATGCAACACATGCACGGTTTATTATTTTTAAAGAAAAAAAAAGCAAGCAAAAAATGCACGGTTTATTATTTTTAAAGAAAAAAAACATGCAAAAAATGCACGGTTTATTATTTTTAAAGAAAAAAAAACATGCAAAAAATGCACGATTCATTATTTTTAAAGAAAAAAAAGCATGCAAAAAATGCACGGTTTATTATTTTTAAAGAAAAAAAAACATGCAAAAAATGCACGGTTTATTATTTTTAAAGAAAAAATAAACATGCAAAAAATGCATGATTCATTATTTTTAAAGAAAAAAATGCACGGTTTATTATTTTTAGAGAAAAAAAAGCATGCAAAAAATGCATGATTCATTATTTTTAAAGAAAAAAAAGCATGCAAAAAATGCACGGTTTATTATTTTTAAAAAAAGCATGCAAAAAATGCACGGTTTATTATTTTTTTAAAAGCATACAAAAAATGCACGGTTTATTATTTTTAAAGACAAAAAAACATGCAATTATTTTATTATTATTTTTAAAGAAAACAAAGCATGCAAAAAATGCATGATTCATTATTTTTAAAGAAAAGAAAAGAAAGCATGCAAAAAATGCATGATTCATTATTTTTAAAGAAAAGAGAAAAAAGCATGCAAAAAAAAGAATGCAAAAAATGCACGGTTTATTATTTTTAAAGAAAACAAAGCATGCAAAAAATGCATGATTCATTATTTTTAAAGAAAAAAAAGCATGCAAAAAATGCACTGTTTATTGTTTTTAAAGAAAAAAAAGCATGCAAAAAATGCACGGTTTATTATTTTTAAAGAAAAAAAAACATGCAAAAAATGCACGGTTTATTATTTTTAAAGAAAAAAAAACATGCAAAAAATGCACGATTCATTATTTTTAAAGAAAAAAAAGCATGCAAAAAATGCACGGTTTATTATTTTTAAAGAAAATAAAAACATGCAGAAAATGCACGGTTTATTATTTTTAAAGAAAAAATAAACATGCAAAAAATGCATGATTCATTATTTTTAAAGAAAACAATGCACGGTTTATTATTTTTAAAGAAAAAAAAACATGCAAAAAATGCACGGTTTATTATTTTTAAAGAAAAAATAAACATGCAAAAAATGCATGATTCATTATTTTTAAAGAAAAAAATGCACGGTTTATTATTTTTAAAAAAAACATACAAAAAATGCACGGTTTATTATTTTTAAAGAAAAAAAACATGCAAAAAATGCACGGTTTATTATTTTTAAAGAAAAAAAAGCATGCAAAAAATGCACGGTTTATTATTTTTAAAGAAAAAAAAACATGCAAAAAATGCACGGTTTATTATTTTTAAAGAAAAAATAAACATGCAAAAAATGCATGATTCATTATTTTTAAAGAAAAAAATGCACGGTTAATTATTTTTAAAGAAAAAAAACATACAAAAAATGCACGGTTTATTATTTTTAAAGAAAAAAAACATGCAAAAAATGCACGGTTTATTATTTTTAAAGAAAAAAAAACATGCAAAAAATGCACGATTCATTATTTTTAAAGAAAAAAAAGCATGCAAAAAATGCACGGTTTATTATTTTTAAAGAAAAAAAAAACATGCAAAAAATGCACGGTTTATTATTTTTAAAGAAAAAATATACATGCAAAAAATGCATGATTCATTATTTTTAAAGAAAAAAATGCACGGTTTATTATTTTTAGAGAAAAAAAAGCATGCAAAAAATGCATGATTCATTATTTTTAAAGAAAAAAAAGCATGCAAAAAATGCACGGTTTATTATTTTTAAAAAAAGCATGCAAAAAATGCACGGTTTATTATTTTTTTAAAAGCATACAAAAAATGCACGGTTTATTATTTTTAAAGAAAAAAAATATGCAAAAAATGCAAGGTTTATTATTTTTAAAGAAAAAAAAACATGCAATTATTTTATTATTATTTTTAAAGAAAACAAAGCATGCAAAAAATGCATGATTCATTATTTTTAAAGAAAAGAAAACAAAGCATGCAAAAAATGCATGATTCATTATTTTTAAAGAAAAGAGAAAAAAGCATGCAAAAAAAAGAATGCAAAAAATGCACGGTTTATTATTTTTAAAGAAAACAAAGCATGCAAAAAATGCATGATTCATTATTTTTAAAGAAAAAAAAGCATGCAAAAAATGCACTGTTTATTATTTTTAAAGAAAAAAAAGCATGCAAAAAATGCACGGTTTATTATTTTTTTTAAAAGCATGCAAAAAATGCACGGTTTATTATTTTTAAAGAAAAAAAAAACATGCAAAAAATGCACGGTTTATTATTTTTAAAGAAAAAATAAACATGCAAAAAATGCATGATTCATTATTTTTAAACTAAAAAATGCACGGTTTATTATTTTTAAAGAAAAAAAAATTTTTTTGCATTTTTTGCATGCTTTTTTTCTTTAAAAATAATAAACCGTGCATTTTTTGCATGCTTTTTTTCTTTAAAAATAATAAACCGTGCATGTTTTGCATGCTTTTTTTCTTTAAAAATAATAAACCGTGCATTTTTTGCATGCTTTTTTTTCTTTAAAAATAATAAACCGTGCATTTTTTGCATGCTTTTTTTTCTTTAAAAATAATAAACCGTGCATTTTTTGCATGCTTTTTTTTAAAAAATAATAAACCGTTTTTATGCTTTTTTAAATAATAAACCGTGCATTTTTTGCATGCTTTTTTCTTTAAAAATAATAAACCGTGCATTTTTTGCATGCTTTTTTTCTTTAAAAATAATAAACCGTGCATTATTTGCATGCTTTTTTTCTTTAAAAATAATAAACCGTGCATTTTTTGTGTGCTTTTTTTTCTTTAAAAATAATATACCGTGCATTTTTGCATGCTTTTTTCTTTAAAAATAATAAACCGTGCATTTTTTGCATGCTTTTTTAAAAAATAATAAACCGTGCATTTTTTTGCATGCTTTTTTCTTTAAAAATAATAAACCGTGCATTTTTTGCATGCTTTTTTTCTTTAAAAATAATAAACCGTGCATTTTTGCATGCTTTTTTTCTTTAAAAATAATAAACCGTGCATTTTTGCATGCTTTTTTTCTTTAAAAATAATAAACCGTGCATTTTTGCATGCTTTTTTTCTATAAAAATAATAAACCGTGCATTTTTTGAATGCTTTTTTTCTTTAAAAATAATAAACCGTGCATTTTTTGCATGCTTTTTTTTCTTTAAAAATAATAAACCGTGCATTTTTTGCATGCTTTTTTTTCTTTAAAAATAATAAACCATGCATTTTTTGCATGCTTTTTTTCTTTAAAAATAATAAACCGTGCATTTTTGCATGCTTTTTTTCTTTAAAAATAATAAACCGTGCATTTTTGCATGCTTTTTTTTTTAAAAATAATAAACCGTGCATTTTTGCATGCTTTTTCTTTAAAAATAATAAACCGTGCATTTTTGCATGCTTTTTTTCTTTAAAAATAATAAACCGTGCATTTTTTGCATGCTTTTTTCTTTAAAAATAATAAACCGTGCATTTTTGCATGCTTTTTTCTTTAAAAATAATAAACCGTGCATTTTTTGCATGCTTTTTTCTTTAAAAATAATAAACCGTGCATTTTTGCATGCTTTTTTCTTTAAAAATAATAAACCGTGCATTTTTTTTGCATGCTTTTTTTCTTTAAAAATAATAAACCGTGCATTTTTTGCATGCTTTTTCTTTAAAAATAATAAACCGTGCATTTTTTGCATGCTTTTTTCTTTAAAAATAATAAACCGTGCTTTTTTTTTGCATGCTTTTTTTAAATAATAAACCGTGCATTTTTGCATGCTTTTTTTCTTTAAAAATAATAAACCGTGCATTTTTGCATGCTTTTTTTCTTTAAAAATAATAAACCGTGCATTTTTGCATGCTTTTTTTCTATAAAAATAATAAACCGTGCATTTTTGCATGCTTTTTTTCTTTAAAAATAATAAACCGTGCATTTTGCATGCTTTTTTCTTTAAAAATATTAAACCGTGCATTTTTGCATGCTTTTTTTTTTTAAAAATATTAAACCGTGCATTTTTTACATACTTTTTTTTTTTAAAAATAATAAACCGTTTTTTACATGCTTTTTTTTAAATAATAAACCGTGCATTTTTTGCATGCTTTTTTTTCTTTAAAAATAATAAACCGTGCATGTTTTGCATGCTTTTTTTAAAAATAATAAATCGTGCATTTTTTGCATGCTTTTTTTTTTTAAAATATTAAACCGTGCATTTTTTACATACTTTTTTTCTTTAAAAATAATAAACCGTGCATGTTTTGCATGCTTTTTTTTTAAAAATAATAAACCGTGCATTTTTTGCATGCTTTTTTTCTTTAAAAATAATAAACCGTGCATTTTTTGCATGCTTTTTCTTTAAAAATAATAAACCGTGCATTTTTTGCATGCTTTTTTCTTTAAAAATAATAAACCCTGCATTTTTTGCATGCTTTTTTTCTTTAAAAACAATAAACCGTGCATTTTTTTTGCATGCTTTTTTTAAAAATAATAAACCGTGCATTTTTTTGCATGCTTTTTTTCTTTAAAAATATTAAACCGTGCATTTTTTGCATGCTTTTTTTCTTTAAAAATAATAAACCGTGCATTTTTTGCATGCTTTTTTTCTTTAAAAATAATAAACCGTGCATTTTTTGCATGCTTTTTTCTTTAAAAATAATAAACCCTGCAATTTTTGCATGCTTTTTTCTTTAAAAATAATAAACCGTGCATTTTTTGCATGCTTTTTTCTTTAAAAATAATAAACCGTGCATTTTTTGCATGCTTTTTTTCTTTAAAAATAATAAACCGTGCATTTTTTGCATGCTTTTTTTCTTTAAAAATAATAAACCGTGCATTTTTTGCATGCTTTTTTTCTTTAAAAATAATAAACCGTGCATTTTTTGCATGCTTTTTTTCTTTAAAAATAATAAACCGTGCATTTTTCTTTAAAAATAATAAACCGTGCATTTTTTTGCATGCTTTTTTTTCTTTAAAAATAATAAACCGTGCATTTTTTGCGTGCTTTTTTTCTTTAAAAATAATAAACCGTGCATTTTTTGCATGCTTTTTTTCTTTAAAAATAATAAACCCTGCATTTTTTGCATGCTTTTTTTCTTTAAAAATAATAAACCGTGCATTTTTTTTGCATGCTTTTTTTTTATATAATAAACCGTGCTTTTTTTCATGCTTTTTTTTCTTTAAAAATAATAAACCGTGCATTTTTTTTGCATGCTATTTTTCTTTAAAAATAATAAACCGTGCATTTTTTGCATGCTTTTTTTCTTTAAAAATAATAAACCGTGCATTTTTTGCATGCTTTTTTTCTTTAAAAATAATAAACCGTTTTTTACATGCTTTTTTTTAAATAATAAACCGTGCATTTTTTGCATGCTTTTTTTCTTTAAAAATAATAAACCGTGCATTTTTTGCATGCTTTTTTTCTTTAAAAATAATAAACCCTGCATTTTTTGCATGCTTTTTTTCTTTAAAAATAATAAACCGTGCATTTTTTTTGCATGCTTTTTTTTTAAAATAATAAACCGTGCATTTTTGCATGCTTTTTTTCTTTAAAAATATTAAACCGTGCATTTTTTGCATGCTTTTTTCTTTAAAAATAATAAACCGTGCATTTTTGCATGCTTTTTTCTTTAAAAATAATAAACCGTGCATTTTTGCATGCTTTTTTTTAATAAACCGTGCATTTTTCTTTCTTTAAAAATAATAAACCGTGCTTTTTTTGCATGCTTTTTTCTTTAAAAATAATAAACCGTGCATTTTTTGCATGCTTTTTTCTTTAAAAATAATAAACCGTGCATTTTTTTTTCTTTAAAAATAATGCTTTTTTCTTTAAAAATAATAAACCGTGCATTTTTGCTTTCTTTTTTTCTTTAAAAATAATAAACCCTGCATTTTTGCATGCTTTTTTTCTTTAAAAATAATAAACCGTGCATTTTTTGTGTGCTTTTTTCTTTAAAAATAATAAACCCGGCATTGTTGCATGCTTTTTTTTATAAAAATAATAAACCGTGCATTTTTGCATGCTTTTTTTCTATAAAAATAATAAACCGTGCATTTTTTGAATGCTTTTTTTCTTTAAAAATAATAAACCGTGCATTTTTTGCATGCTTTTTTTCTTTAAAAATAATAAACCGTGCATTTTTTGCATGCTTTTTTACTTTAAAAATAAAAAACCGTTTTTTACATGCTTTTTTTTTAAATAATAAACCGTGCATTTTTGCATGCTTTTTTTCTTTAAAAATAATAAACCGTGCATTTTTTATGCTTTTTTTAAAAATAATAAACCATGCATTTTTGCATGCTTTTTTTCTTTAAAAATAATAAACCGTGCATTTTTTGCATGCTTTTTTTCTTTAAAAATAATAAACCGTGCATTTAAACCGTGCATTTTTTGCATGCTTTTTTTCTTTAAAAATAATAAACCGTGCATTTTTTGCATGCTTTTTTTTTTAAAATAATAAACCGTGCATTTTTTGCATGCTTTTTTTCTTTAAAAATAATTAACCGTGCATTTTTTGCATGCTTTTTTTCTTTAAAAATAATAAACCGTGCATTTTTTGCATGCTTTTTTTTTTAAAAATAATAAACCGTGCATTTTTTTCATGCTTTTTTTTCTTGTAAAATAATAAAACGTGCATTTTTTTTTCATGCTTTTATTCTTTAAAAATAATAAACCGTGCATTTTTTGCATGCTTTTTTTCTTTAAAAATAATAAACCCTGCATTTTTTGCATGCTTTTTTTCTTTAAAAACAATAAACCGTGCATTTTTTTTGCATGCTTTTTTTTAAAATAATAAACCGTTCATTTTTTTTGCATGCTTTTTTTCTTTAAAAATATTAAACCGTGCATTTTTTGCATGCTTTTTTTCTTTAAAAATAATAAACCGTGCATTTTTTGCATGCTTTTTTTCTTTAAAAATAATAAACCGTGCATTTTTTGCATGCTTTTTCTTTAAAAATAATAAACCGTGCATTTTTTGCATGCTTTTTTTCTTAAAAATAATAAACCGTGCATTTTTTGCATGCTTTTTTCTTTAAAAATAATAAACCGTGCATTTTTTGCATGCTTTTTTTCTTTAAAAATAATAAACCGTGCATTTTTTGCATGCTTTTTTCTTTAAAAATAATAAACCGTGCATTTTTGCATGCTTTTTTTCTTTAAAAATAATAAACCGTGCATTTTTTACATGCTTTTTTCTTAAAAAATAATAAACCGTGCATTAATTTTTGCATGCTTTTTTTCTTTAAAAAATAATAAACCGTGCATTTTTTGCATGTGCTTTTTTCTTTAAAAATAATAAACTCGTGCATTTTTTGTATGCTTTTTTTTCTTTAAAATAATAAACGTATTTTACGCGCTTTTTTTCTTTAAAAATTATTAACCGTGGATTTTTTGGATGCTTTTTTCTCTTAAAAATAATAAAAACCGTGCATTTTTTGCATGCTTTTTTTCTTTAAAAATAATAAACCGTGCACATTTTTTTTGCATGCTTTTTTTCTTTAAAAATAATAAACGTGCATTTTTTTTTGCATGCTTTTTTTCTTTAATAAATAATTTCAACAAACTGTGCATTTTTTTTGCATGCTTTTTTTCTTTAAAAATAATAAAACCGTGCATTTTTTGCATGCTTTTTTTCTTTAAAAATAATAAACCGTGCATTTTTTTTGCATACGCTTTTTTCTTTAAAAATAATAAACCGTGCATTTTTAACATGCTTTTTTCTTTAAAAATAATAAACCGTGCATTTTTATGCACACGTGCTTTTTTCTTTAAAAAAATAATAAACCGTGCATTTTTTGCATGCTTTTTCTTTTCTTTTAAAAAACCAATAAACCGTAGCATTTTTTGCATGCTTTTTTCTTTGTAAAAATAATAAACTCGTGCATTTTTGCATGCTTTTTTTCTTTAAAAATAATAAACCGTGCATTTTTTTTGCATGCTTTTTTTTAAAAAATAATAAACCGTGCATTTTTTTTTGCATGCTTTTTTTTCTTTTAAAAATATTAAACCGTGCATTTTTTGCATGCTTTTTTTCCTAAAAAAATAATAAAAACCGTGCATTATTTTGCATGCTTTTTTTCTTTAAAAATAATAAAAACCGTGCATTTTTTTACGCATGCTTTTTTCTTTAAAAATAAGAAACCGTGCATTTTTGCATGCTTTTTTTCTTTAAAAATAATAAACCGTGCATTTTTTTTGCATGCTTTTTTTAAAAATAATAAATCGTGCATTTTTTGCATGCTTTTTTTCTTTAAAAATAATAAACCGTGCATTTTTTGCATGCTTTTTTTTTTTTTAAAATAATAAACCGTGCATTTTTTGCATGCTTTTTTCTTTAAAAATAATAAAACCGTGCATTTTTTGCATGCTTTTTTTCTTTAAAAAAAATAATAAACCGTGCATGTTTTTGCATGCTTTTTTTCTTTAAAAATAATAAACCTGTGCATTTTTTGCATGCTTTTTTTTCTTAAAATAATAAACCGTGCATTTTTTGCATGCTTTTTTTTCTTTAAAAATAAGAAACCGTGCATTTTTGCATGCTTTTTTTTCTTTAAAAATAATAAACCGTGCATTTTTTTTGCATGCTTTTTTTAAAAATAATAAATCGTGCATTTTTTGCATGCTTTTTTTTTTTAAAATATTAAACCGTGCATTTTTTACATGCTTTTTTTCTCTTTTAAAAATAATAAATCGTGCATTTTTTGCAAGCTTTTTTTTTTTAAATAATAATAAACCGTGCATTTTTTGCATGCTTTTTTCTTTAAAAATAATAAAACCGTGCATTTTTTTTGCATGCTTTTTTTAAAAATAATAAACCGTGCATGTTTTGCATGCTTTTTTTTTAAAAATAATAAACCGTGCATTTTTTTGCATCTTTTTTTCTTTAAATAATAATAAACCGTGCATTTTTTTTGCATGCTTTTTTTCTTTAAAAATAATAAACCGTGCATTTTTTGCATGCTTTTTTCTTTAAAAAAATAATAAACCGTGCATTTTTTGCATGCTTTTTTCTATTTTAAAAATAATAAAAACCGTGCATGTTTTGCATGCTTTTTTTTGCAAATAATAAACCGTGCATTTTTTGCATGCTTTTTTTCTTTAAAAATAATAAACCGTGCATTTTTTTGCATGCTTTTTTTCTTTAAAAATACCATAAACCGTGCATTTTTTGCGTGCTTTTTTTTCTTTAAAATAATAAACCGTTTGCATGCTTTTTTCTTTAAAATAATAATAAACCGTGCATTTTTTTTGCATGCTATTTTTCTTTAAAAAATAATAAACCGTGCATTTTTTGCATGCTTTTTTTCTTTAAAAATAATAAACCGTTCTTTTTTTAAATAATAAACCGTGCATTTTTTGCATGCTTTGTTTTCTTTAAAAATATTAAACCGTGCATTTTTTGCATGCTTTTTTTCTTTAAAAATAATAAACCGTGCATTTTTTGCATGCTTTTTTTCTTTAAAAATAATAAACCGTGCATTTTTGCATGCTTTTTTTTCTTTAAAAATAATAAACCGTGCATTTTTTTTGCATGCTATTTTTCTTTAAAAATAATAAACCGTGCATTTTTTGCATGCTTTTTTTTTTTAAATAATAAACCGTGCATTTTTTTTGCATGCTATTTTTCTTTAAAAATAATAAACCGTGCATTTTTTGCATGCTTTTTTTCTTTAAAAATAATAAACCGTGCATTTTTTGCATGCTTTTTTTCTTTAAAAATAATAAACCGTGCATTTTTTACATGCTTTTTTTTTCTTGGAAAATAATAAACCGTTTGCATTTTTTTTGCATGCTATTTTTCTTTAAAAATAATAAACCGTGCATATAATTTTGCATGCTTTTTTTTCTTTAAAAAAATAATAAACCGTGCATGTTTTGCATGCTTTTTTTCTATAAAAATAATAAACCGTGCATGTTTTGCATACTTTTTTTTTCTTTTAAAAAATAATAAATAATGCATTTTTTTGCATGCTTTTTTTTCTTTAAAAATAATAAACCGTGCAATTTTTGCATGCTTTTTTTCTTTAAAAATAATAAACCGCATTTTTTGCATGCTTTTTTTTCTTTAAAAATAATAAACCGTGCATTTTTTTGCATGCTTTTTTTTTTTTTTAAAATAATAAACCGTGCATTTTTTGCATGCTATTTTTCTTTAAAAATAATAAACCGTGCATTTTTTGTATGCTTTGTTTTCTTTAAAAATAATAAACCGTGCATATTTTGCATGCTTTTTTTCTTTTAAAAATAATAAACCGTGCATTTTTTTGCATACGCTTTTTTTCTTTTAAAATAATAAACCGTGCATTTTTAGCATGCTTTTTTTCTTTAAAAATAATAAACCGTGCATTTTTTGCATGCTTTTTTTTTTTTCTTGAAAAATAATAAACAAGTGCATTTTTTGCATGCTATTTTTCTTTAAAAAATAATAAACCGTGCATTTTTTGCATGCTTTTTTTCTTTTAAAAATAATAAACCGTGCATGTTACTTTTTGTATGCTTTTTTAAAAAAAAATAATAAACCGTGCATGTTTTGCATGCTTTTTTTTTTTAAAAAAATAATAAACCGTGCATTTTTTGCATGCTTTTTTCTTTAAAAAAATAATAAACCGTGCATGTTTTGCATGCTTTTTTTCTTTAAAAATAATAAACCGTGCATTTTTTTTTGCATGCTTTTTTCTTTTAAAAATAATAAAACCGATGCATTTTTTGCATGCTTTTTTTCTTTAAAAATAATAAACCGTGCATTTTTTGCATGCTTTTTTTCTTTAAAAATAATAAATAAATTGCATTTTTTTTGCATGCTATTTTTCTTTAAAAATAATAAACCGTGCATTTTTTTGCATGCTTTTTTCTTTAAAAATAATAAACCGTGCATTTTTTGCACTTTGCTTTTTTCTTTAAAAAATAATAAACCGTGCATTTTTTGCATGCTTTTTTTTCTATTAAAAATAATAAACCGTGCATTTTTTATGCTTTTTTTCTTTAAAAATAATAAACCGTTGCATGTTTTGCATCGCTTTTTTTCTTTAAAAATAATAAACCGTGCATTTTTTGCATGCTTTTTTTCTTTAAAATAATAAACCGTGCATTTTTTGCATGCTTTTTTTCTTTAAAAATAATTAACCGTGCATTTTTTGCATGCTTTTTTTCTTTAAAAATAATAAAACCGTGCATTTTTTGCATGCTTTTTTTCTTTAAAAATAATAAACCGTGCATTTTTTGCATGCTTTTTTAAAAATAATAAACCGTGCATTTTTTACATGCTTTTTTCTTTAAAAATAAACTAAACCGTGCATGTTTACATGCTTTTTTTCTTTAAAAATAATAAACCGTGCATTTTTTGCATGCTTTTTTCTTTAAAAATAATAAACCGTGCATTTTTGTATGTGCTTTTTTCTTTAAAAAATAATAAACCGTGCATGTTTTGCATGCTTTTTTTCTTGTAAAAATTAAATAAACCGTGCATTTTTTGCATGCTTTTTTTCTTTAAAAATAATAAACCGTGCATTTTTTTTGCATGCTTTGTTTTCTTTAAAAATAATAAACCGTGCATTTTTTGCATGCCTTTTTTTAAATAATAAACCGTGCATTTTTTGCATGCCTTTTTTCTTTAAAAATAATAAACCGTGCATGTTTTGCATGCTTTTTTTTTTAAAAATAATAAACCGTGCATTTTTGCATGCTTTTTTTTCTTTAAAAATAATAAACCGTGCATGTTTTCCATGCTTTTTTTCTTTAAAAATAATAAACCGTGCATTTTTTGCATGCTTTTTTTCTTTAAAAATAATAAACCGTGCATTTTTTGCATGCTTTTTCTTTAAAATAAAAATAATAAACCGTGCATTTTTTGCATGCTTTTTTTTTTAAAAATATTAAACCGTGCATTTTTGTGCATGCTTTTTTTTTCTTTAAAAATAATAAACCGTGCATTTTTTGCATGCTTTTTTTCTTAAAAATAATAAACCGTGCATTTTTTGCATGCTTTTTTCTTCATAAAAATAATAAACCGTGCATTAATTTTGCATGCTTTTTTCTTTAAAAATAATAAACCATGCATTTTTTGCATGCTTTTTTTCTTTTAAAAATAATAAACCGTGCATTTTTTGCATGCTTTTTTTCTTTAAAAAATAATAAACCCGTGCATTTTTACGTGCTTTGTTTTCTTTAAAAATAATAAACCGTGCATTTTTGCATGCTTTTTTATAAAAATAACCGTAAACCTAAATTGCATTTTTTGCATGCTTTTTTTCTATAAAAATAATAAATAGTGCATTTTTTGCATGCTTTTTTTCTTTTAAAACATAATAAACCGTGCATTTTTTGCATGCTTTTTTTCTATAAAAATAATACAACCGTGCATTTTTTGAATGCTTTTTCTTTAAAAAAATAATAAACCGTGCATGTTTAACATGCTTTTTCTCTTTTAAAATAATAAACCATGCATTTTTTGCATGCTTTTTCTTTAAAAATAAATAAACCGTGCATTTTTACATACTTTTTTCTTTTAAAAATAATAAACCGTGCATTTTTTGCATGCTTTTTTTCTTTAAAAATAATAAACCGTGCATTTTTTGCATGCTTTTTTTCTTTAAAAATAATAAACCATGCATTTTTTGCATGCTTTTTTTCTTCAAAAATAATAAACCGTGCCATTTTTTGCATGCTTTTTTTCTTTAAAAATAATAAACCGTGCATTTTTGCATGCTTTTTCTTTAAAAATAATAAACCGTGCATTTTTTGCATGTTTTTTTCTTTAAAAATAATAAAACCGTGCATTTTTTGCGTGCTTTTTTTCTTTAAAAATAATAAACCGTGCATTTGCGCTTTTCTTTAAAAATTATTAACTGTGTATTTGCATGCTTTTTTTAAAATAATAAACCGTGCATTTTTTGCATGCTTTTTTCTTTAAAAATAATGAATCATGCATTGTTTGCATGCTTTTTTTTCTTTAAAAATAATAAACCGTGCATTTCCTTTTTGCATGCTTTTTCTTTAAAATAATTAACCGTGCATCTTTTGCATGCTTTTTTCTTGTAAAAATAATAAACCGTGCATTTCTTTTGCATGCTTTTTTTCTTTAAAAATAATAAACCGTGCATTTTTTGCATGCTTTTCTTAAAAAAAAATAATAAACCGTGCGTATTTTTGCATGCTTTTTTCTCTTTGAAAATAATAAACCGTGCATTTTTTGCAGGCTTTTTTTCTTTAAAAATAATAAACCGTGCATTTTTTGCATGCTTTTTTCTAAAATAATTAATAAACCGTGCCATTTTTTGCATGCTTTTTTTCTTTAAAAATAATGAATCATACATTGTTTGCAAAAATGCTTTTTTTCTTTCTTAAAAATAATAAACCGTGCATTTTTTGCATACTTTTTTCTTTTTTAAAATAATAAACCATTAACGTTTTTTGCATGCTTTTACTCTTTGAAAATAATAAACCGTGCATTTTTTGCATGCTTTTTTCAAAAAAATAAATAAACCGTGCATTTTTTGCAACGACTTTTTTTCTTTAAAAATAATAAACCGTGCATTTTTTGCATGCTTTTTTCTTTAAAAATAATGAATCATGCATTGTTTGCATGCTTTTTTTCTTTAAAAATAATGAATCATGCATTTTTTGCATGTTTTTTTCTTTAAAAAATAATAAAAACCGTGCATTTTTTGCATGCTTTTTTTCTTTAAAAATAATAAACCGTGCATTTTTTTGCATGCTTTTTTTCTTTAAAAATATTTTGGTAATGCTTTTTCTTTAAAATAATAAACCGTGACATTTTTTGCATGCTTTCTTAAAAAAATAATAAACCGTGCGTTTTTTGCATGCTTTTTTCTCTTTAAAAATAATAAACCGTGACATTTTTTGCATGCTTTTTTTCAAAAAAATAAATAAACCGTGCATTTTTTGCAGGCTTTTTTTCTTTAAAAATAATAAACCGTGCATTACGTTTTTAAACAATAACCGTGCATGCCTTTACGTTTTTTTTTTCCTAAAAATAATAAACCGTGCATTTTTTGCATGCTTTTTTTCTTTAAAAATAATGAATCGTGCATACGTGTTTGCATGCTTTTTTTCTTTAAAATATTTTGCATGTTTTTTAAAAAATAAACCGTGCATTTTTTGCATGCTTTTTTCTTTAAAAATAATTAACCGTGCATAGCTTTTGCATGCTTTTTTTTTCTTTAAAAAATAATAAACCGTGCCTTTTTGCATGCTTTTTTTCTTTAAAAATAATTAACCGTGCATCTTTTGACATGCTTTTTTTTCTTTAAAAATAATAAACCGTGCATTTTTTGCATGCTTTTTTCTTTTAAAAATAATAAACCGTGCATTTTTTGCATGCTTTTTTAAAAATAATAAACCGTGCATTTTTTGCATGCTTTTTTTCTTGTAAAAATAATGAATCATGCATTTTTGCGCATGTTTTTCTTTAAAAATAATAAACCGTGCATTTTTGCATGCTTTTTTTCTTTAAAAATAATAAACCGTGCATTTTTTGCATGCTTTTTAAAAAAAAATAATAAACCGTGCGTTTTTGCATGCTTTTTCTCTTTGAAAATAATAAACCGTGCATTTTTTGCATGCTTTTTCTTTAAAAAATAAATTAACCGTGCATTTTTTGCATGCTTTTTTTTTCTTTAAAAAATAATAAACCGTGCATTTTTGCATGCTTTTTTCTTTAAAAATTAATAAACCGTGCATTTTTTTTGCATGCTTTTTTTCTTTAAAAATTAATAAATCATGCATTGTTTGCATGCTTTTTTCTTTAAAAATAATAAACCGTGCATTTTTTGCATGCTTTTTTTTCTTTAAAAAATAATTAAACCGTGCATTTTTTGCATGCTTTTTTTCTTTAAAAAGGAAATAATAAATAATACACGTGCATTTTTTGCATGCTTTTTTTAAAAATAATGAACTGTGCATTTTTTGCATGCTTTTTTTCTTTAAAAATAATAAACCGTGCATTTTTTGCATGCTTTTTTCTTTAAAAAATAATAAACCGTGCATTTTTTGCATGCTTTTTTTCTTTAAAGAGAAATAAAAAACCGATGCAAAAAGGTTATGCATGCTTTTTGTTTAAGCACTTTAAAAATGCAATAGCACGCATTATTATGCTATTTTTCTTTAAGAAAAAACCGCTTGTGACTCAAATGTTTTTATTCTTTTAAAAAAGCATGCAAAATGCACGGTTTTATTATTTTTTAAAAAAGAAAAAAAACATGCAAAATGTTTATTATTATTTTAAAGAAAAAAAGTATGCAAAACAATGCACGGTTTATTAATTTTTAAAGAAAAAAAGCATGCAAAGAATGCACGGTTTATTATTTCTTAAAGCATGCAAAAAATCACACAACATTTTGCAAGAAAAATGCACGGTTCTATTATTTTTAAGAAAAAAAGCATGCAAAAGAATGCACGGTTGAAA
>JAJQXH010000027.1:5995000-6249155 GCA_022343465.1 Oscheius sp. G VE-2021 | reverse complement strand
ATTTTTAAAGAAAAAACAAAAAAATGCACGGTTTATTATTTTTACAAGAAAAAAAAGCATGCAAACAATGTATTATTCGATATTTTTAAAGAAAAAAAGCATGCAAAAAATGCACGGTATTATTATTTTTAAAAAAGCATGCAAAAACTGCACGGTTTATTATTATTTAAAGAAAAAAAGCCTAAAAATGCACGGTTTATTATTATTTTTTTGAAAAGCATGCAAAAGACAACACACGAGAAGACGGTTTTTATTATTTGTAAAGAAAAGCATGCAAAAAATGCACCTGGTTTATTATTTTTTTTTAAAAAAAGCATGCAAAAAATGCACGGTTTATTATTTTAGAATAGTAAAAGCATGCAAAAAATACTACGGTATTATTATTTTTTAAAGAAAAAAAGCATGCAAAAAATGCACGGTTTATTATTTTTTAAAGACAAGAAAAGCATGCAAAAAATGTAACATGATTCATTTATTTTTAAAGAAAAAACGCGATGCATTATTATTTAAAAATGCACAAAATGAATTATTTTTTAAAGAAAGAAAAGCATGCAAAAAATGCACGGTTCAGTATTAATTTTTAAAGAAAAATAGCATGCAAAAAATGCACGGTTTATTTTATTTTTTTGAAAAAGCATGCAAAAAAGATGCACGTTTAGTCTTTTCAAGAAAAAAGCATGCAAAAAACGCGCAATTCCATTTTTTAAAGAAAAAAAAGCATAAAAAATGCACGGTTTATTATTTTTAAAATAGAAAAAAAGCATGCAAAACATGCACGGTTTATTATTTTTAAAGAAAAAAAGCATGCAAAAAAATGCACGGTTTATTATTTTTAAAGAAAAAAAAGCATGCAAAAAATGCACGGTTTATTATTTTTAAAGAAAAAAAAACATGCAAAAAAAATGCACGGTTCATTATGTGCATTTTCAAGAAAAAGCGTAAAAGAACGCACGGTTTATTATTTTTAAAGAAAAAAAGCATGCAAAAAATGCACGGTTTATATATTTTTTGAAAAAAGCATGCAAAAATGCACGGTTTATAATTTTTAAAGAAAAAAAAGCACGCAAAAAATGCACGGTTTATTATTTTTAAAGAAAAAAGCATGCAAAAAATGCACGGTTTATTATTTTTAAAGAAAAAAAGCATGCAAAATAAAATGCACGGTTTATTATTTTTAAAGAAAAAAAAGCGTAAAAAAATGCACGGTTATTTTAAAACAAAGCATGCAAAAAATGCACGGTTTATTATTTTTTTAAAGAAAAAAAGCATGCAAAAAATGCACGGTTTATTAGTTTTAAAGAAAAAAAGTATGCAAACAATGCACGGTTTATTATTTTTTAAAGAAAAAAAGCATGCAAAAAATGCACGGTTTATTATTTTTAAAGAAAAAAAAAGCATGCAAAAAATTGCACGGTTTAATATTTTTAAAGAAAAATAGCATGCAAAAATTATTTATTATTTAAAAACAGCATGCAAAAAATGTAATGGTTTATTATTTTTGAAGAAAAAAGCATGTAAAAAAATGCACGGTTTTATTTATTTTTATAGAAAAAAGTATATAAAAATGCAATACTAGTTATTTTCAAAGAAAAAAGCATGTAAAAATGCACGGTTTATTATTTTTTAAGAAAAAAGTATGTTAAACATACACAGGTTTATTATTTTTGAAAGAAAAAAAGCATTCAAAAATGCACGTTTTGTTTATTATTTTTAAAGAAAAAAAGCATGGCAAAAAAATGCACTTAGTTTATTATTTTTAAGAGAAAAAAAAGCATGCAAAAAATGCTGGTTTATTATTTTTAAAAAGAAAAAAGCATGCAAAAATGCACGGTTTATTATTTTTATATGCAAACAAGTAATGCACGGTTTTTATTATTTTTTTAAAGAAAAAAGTATGCAAAGTACAATGCACGGTTTATTATTTTTAAAGAAAAAAAGCATGCAAAGAAAATGCACGGTTTATTATTTTTAAAGAAAAAAAGCATGCAAAAAATGCACGGTTTATTATTTTTAGAAGAAAAAAGTATAGCATGCAAAAAAAAATGCACGGTTTATTATTTTTAATAAAGAAAAAAAAGCATGCAAAAAATGCACAGTTTATTATTATTTAAAAAGAAAAAAAAACATGCAAAATTTGCATGGTTTATTATTTTTAAAGAAAACAAAGCATGCAAAACATGCACGGTGGTTTATTATTTTTAAAGAAAAAAAAGCATGCAAAAAATGTTAACAGTATTATTATTTTTAAAAGAAAAAAAGTATGCAAAAAAAATGCACAGTTTATTATTATTTAAAGAGAAAAAAAAACATGCAAAAAATGCACGGTTTATTATTTTTAAAGAAAAAAAAGCAAAAAACGCACGGTTATATTATTTTAAAGGCATATGCAAACAATGCACGGTTTATTATTTTTTAAAGAAAAAAAAGCATGTGTGCAATGATTGGTTTATTTTTATGCAAAAAGAAAAATGCACGGTTTATTATTTTTAAAGAAAAAAAGCATGCAAAACATGCACGGTTTATTATTTTTAAAGAAAAAAGCATGCAAAAATATGCACGGTCAATTATTTATTTTTAAAGAAAAAAGCATGCAAAAAATGCACGGTTTATTATTTTCAAAGAAAAAAAGCATGCAAAAAAAGCACGGTTTATTATTTTTTTAAAGAAAAAAGCATGCAAAAATATATCGGTTTACCTTATTTTTAAGAAAGCATGCAAAAATGCACGGTTTATTATTTTTAAAAAAGAAAAAAAAGCACATGCAAAAAATGCGTGGTTTATTATTTTTAAAGAAAAAAAAAATGCAAAAAATGCACGGTTTATTATTTTTAAAGAAAAAAGCATGCAAAAAATGCACGGTTTATTATTTTTAAAGAAAAAAAACATGGAAAACATGCACGGTTTATTATTTTTAAAGAAAACAAAGCATGCAAAAAATGCACGGTCATTATTATTTTTAAAGAGAAAAAAGCATGCAAAAAATGCACGGTTTATTATTTTTTAAAGAACAAAAGCATGCAAAAAATGCACGGTTTATTATTTTTAAAGAAAGAAGTGTTAAAAAGGTACGGTTTATTTAAAGAAAAAGTATGCAAAATGCACGTCATTATTTAAAAAAGCATGCAAAAAATGCACGGTTTATTATTTTTAAAATGTACTGAAAAAAAAGCATGCAAAAAATGCACGGTTTATTATTTTTAAAAGAAAAAAGCATGCAAAACATGCACGGTTTATTATTTTTAAAGAAAAAGCATGCAAAAAATGCACGGTTTATTATTTTTAAAAAAGAAAAAAAGCATGCAAAAAAATGCACGGTTTATTATTTTTTAAAGAAAAAACGCACGCAAAAAATGCACGGTTTATTATTTTTAAAGAAAAAGCATGCAAAAATGCACGGTTTATTATTTTTAAAGAAAAAAAGCATGCAAAAAATGCACGGTTTATTATTTTTAAAGAAAAAAGCATGCAAAACATGCACGGTTTATTATTTTTAAAGAAAAAAGCATGCAAAAAATGCACGGTTTATTATTTTTAAAGAAAAAAGCATGCAAAAAATGCACGGTTTATTATTTTTAAAGAAAAAAGTATGCAAAAAATGCACGGTTTATTATTTTGAAGAAAAAGCATAAAAAATCACGGTTTATTATTTTTAAAGAAAAAAAATGCACGGTTTATTATTATTTTAAAGAAAAAAGCACGCAAAAAATGCACGTGCATTATTATTTTAAAAAAAGCATGCAAAACATGCATTTAATTATTTTTTTAAGAAAAAGCATGCAAAAGCATGCAAAAAATGCACGGTTTATTATTTTTAAAGAAAAATGCACGGTTTATTATTTTTAAAGAAAAAAAGCATGCAAAAATGCACGGTTTATTATTTTTAAAGAAAAAAAGCATGCAAAAATGCACGGTTTATTATTTTTAAAGAAAAAAAAGCATGCAAAAAATGCACGGTTTATTATTTTTAAAGAAAAAAAACATGCAAAAAATGCACGGTTTATTATTTTTAAAGAAAAAAAAGCATGCAAAAAATGCACGGTTTATTATTTTTAAAGAAAAAAGCATGCAAAAAATGCACGGTTTATTATTTTTAAAGAAAAAAGCATGCAAAAAATGCACGGTTTATTATTTTTATAAAAAAGCATGCAAAAAATGCACGGTTTATTATTTTTAAAGAAAAAAGCATGCAAAAAATGAATGGTTTATTATTTTTAAAGAAAAAAAAGCATGCAAAAAATGCACGGTTTATTATTTTTAAAGAAAAAAAAGCATGCAAAAAATGCACGGTTTATTATTTTTAAAGAAAAAAAGCATGCAAAAATGCACGGTTTATTATTTTTAAAGAAAAAAAGCATGCAAAAATGCACGGTTTATTATTTTTAAAGAAAAAAAGCATGCAAAAATGCACGGTTTATTATTTTTAAAGAAAAAAAGCATGCAAAAAATGCACGGTTTATTATTTTTAAAGAAAAAAACATGCAAAAAATGCAGGGTTTATTATTTTTAAAGAAAAAAAGCATGCAAAAAATGCACGGTTTATTATTTAAAAAAAAAGCATGTAAAAAACGGTTTATTATTTTTAAAGAAAAAAAGCATGCAAAAAATGCACGGTTTATTATTTTTAAAGAAAAAAAGCATGCAAAAAATGCACGGTTTATTATTTTTAAAGAAAAAAAGCATGCAAAAAAAATGCACGGTTTATTATTTTTAAAGAAAAAAGCATGCAAAAAATGCACGGTTTATTATTTTTAAAGAAAAAAGCATGCAAAAAATGCACGGTTTATTATTTTTAAAGAAAAAAGCAAGCAAAAAATGCACTCTTTATTATTTTTAAAGAAAAAAAGCATGCAAAAAATGCACGGTTTATTATTTTTAAAGAAAAAAAGCATGCAAAAAATGCACGGTTTAATATTTTTAAAGAAAAAAAGCATGCAAAAAAATGCACGGTTTATTATATAAAAAAAAAGCATGCAAAAAAAATGCACGGTTTATTATTTTTAAAGAAAAAAAGCATGCAAAAAATGCAGGGTTTATTATTTTTAAAGAAAAAAAGCATGCAAAAAATGCACGGTTTATTATTTTTAAAGAAAAAAAGCATGCAAAAAATGCACGGTTTATTATTTTTTAAAGAAAAAAGCATGCAAAAAATGCACGGTTTATTATTTTTAAAGAAAAAAAAGCATGCAAAAACGCACGGTTTATTATTTTTAAAGAAAAAAAGCATGCAAAAAATGCACGGTTTATTATTTTTAAAGAAAAAAAGCATGCAAAAAATGCACGGTTTAATATTTTTAAAGAAAAAAAGCATGCAAAAAAATGCACGGTTTATTATTTTTAAAGAAAAAAAGCATGCAAAAATGCACGGTTTATTATTTTTAAAGAAAAAAAGCATGCAAAAAATGCACGGTTTATTATTTTTAAAGAAAAAAAGCATGCAAAAAATGCACGGTTTATTATTTTTAAAGAAAAAAAGCATGCAAAAAATGCACGGTTTATTATTTTTAAAGAAAAAAAAGCATGCAAAAAATGCACGGTTTATTATTTTTAAAGAAAAAAAGCATGCAAAAATGCACGGTTTATTATTTTTAAAGAAAAAAAGCATGCAAAAATGCACGGTTTATTATTTTTAAAGAAAAAAAGCATGCAAAAAATGCACGGTTTATTATTTTTAAAGAAAAAAAGCATGCAAAAAATGCATGGTTTATTATTTTTTAAAGAACAAAAGCATGCAAAAAATGCACGGTTTATTATTTTTAAAAAAAAAAAGCATGCAAAAAATGCACGGTTTATTATTTTTAAAGAAAAAAAGCATGCAAAAAATGCACGGTTTATTATTTTTAAAGAAAAAAAGCATGCAAAAAATGCACGGTTTATTATTTTTAAAGAAAAAAAGCATGCAAAAAATGCACGGTTTATTATTTTTAAAGAAAAAAAGCATGCAAAAAAATGCACGGTTTATTATTTAAAAAAAAAAGCATGCAAAAAAAATGCACGGTTTATTATTTTTAAAGAAAAAAAGCATGCAAAAATGCACGGTTTATTATTTTTATAGAAAAAAAGCATGCAAAAATGCACGGTTTATTATTTTTAAAGAAAAAAAGCATGCAAAAAATGCACGGTTTATTATTTTTAAAGAAAAAAAGCATGCAAAAATGCACGGTTTATTATTTAAAAAAAGCATGTAAAAAACGGTTTATTATTTTTAAAGAAAAAAAGCATGCAAAACATGCACGGTTTATTATTTTTAAAGAAAAAAAGCATTCAAAAAATGCACGGTTTATTATTTAAAAAAAAGCATGCAAAAAAATGCACGGTTTATTATTTTTAAAGAAAAAAAAGCATGCAAAAATGCACGGTTTATTATTTTAAAAGAAAAAAAAGCATGCAAAAAATGCACGGTTTATTATTTTTAAAGAAAAAAAGCATGCAAAACATGCACGGTTTATTATTTTTAAAAAAAGCATGCAAAAAATGCACGGTTTATTATTTTTAAAGAAAAAAAAGCATGCAAAAAATGCACGGTTTATTATTTTTAAAGAAAAAAAAAAGCATGCAAAAGATGCACGGTTAATTATTTTTAAAGAAAAAAGCATGCAAAAAAAATGCACGGTTTATTATTTTTAAAGAAAAAAAGCATGCAAAAAATGCACGGTTTATTATTTTTAAAGAAAAAAAGCATGCAAAAAATGCACGGTTTATTATTTTTAAAGAAAAAAAGCATGCAAAAAATGCACGGTTTATTATTTTTAAAGAAAAAAGCATGCAAAAAATGCACGGTTTATTATTTTTAAAGAAAAAAAGCATGCAAAAAATGCACGGTTTATTATTTTTAAAGAAAAAAAGCATGCAAAAAATGCACGGTTTATTATTTTTAAAAAAAGCATGCAAAAAATGCACGGTTTATTATTTTTAAAGAAAAAAAGCATGCAAAAAATGCACGGTTTATTATTTTTAAAGAAAAAAAGCATGCAAAAAATGCACGGTTTATTATTTTTAAAGAAAAAAAAGCATGCAAAAATGCACGGTTTATTATTTTTAAAGAAAAAAAGCATGCAAAAAATGCACGGTTTATTATTTTTAAAGAAAAAAAGCATGCAAAAAATGCACGGTTTATTATTTTTAAAGAAAAAAAGCATGCAAAAAATGCACGGTTTATTATTTTTAAAGAAAAAAGCATGCAAAAAATGCACGGTTTATTATTTTTAAAGAAAAAGCATGCAAAAAATGCACGGTTTATTATTTTTAAAGAAAAAAGCATGCAAAAAATGCACGGTTTATTATTATTTTAAAGAAAAAAGCATGCAAAAAATGCACGGTTTATTATTTTTATAGAAAAAAAACATGCAAAAAATGCACGGTTTATTATTTTAAAAAAAAGCATGCAAAAAAAATCACGGTTTATTATTTTTAAAGAAAAAAAAGCATGCAAAAAATGCACGGTTTATTATTTTTAAAGAAAAAAAGCATGCAAAACATGCACGGTTTATTATTTTTAAAGAAAAAAAGCATGCAAAAAATGCACGGTTTATTATTTTTAAAGAAAAAACATGCAAAAAATGCACGGTTTATTATTTTAAAAAAAAAATGCAAAAAACATGCAAAAATGCGGTTTATTATTTTTAAAGAAAAAAAGCATGCAAAAATGCACGGTTTATTATTTTTAAAGAAAAAAAGCATGCAAAAAATGCACGGTTTATTATTTTTAAAGAAAAAAAGCATGCAAAAAATGCATGGTTTATTTTTTTTTAAAGAAAAAAAAGCATGCAAAAAATGCACGGTTTATTATTTTTAAAGAAAAAAAAGCATGCAAAAAATGCACGGTTTATTATTTTTAAAGAAAAAAAGCATGCAAATAATGCACGGTTAATAATTTTTAAAGAAAAAAAAGCATGCAAAAAATGCACGGTTTATTATTTTTAAAGAAAAAAAGCATGCAAAAAATGCACGGTTTATTATTTTTAAAGAAAAAAAGCATGCAAAAAATGCACGGTTTATTATTTTTAAAGAAAAAAAGCATGCAAAAAATGCACGGTTTATTATTTTTAAAGAAAAAATCATTCAAAAAATGCACGGTTTATTATTTTTAAAGAAAAAAAGCATGCAAAAAATGCACGGTTTATTATTTTTAAAGAAAAAAAGCATGCAAAAAATGCACGGTTTATTATTTTTAAAGAAAAAAAAGCATGCAAAAAATGCACGGTTTAATATTTTTAAAAAAAAAAAGCATGCAAAAAACGGTTTATTATTTTTAAAAAAAATAAACCGGTTTTATTTTTTAAGAAAAAAAGCATGCAAAAAATGCACGGTTTATTATTTTTAAAGAAAAAAGCATGCAAAAATGCACGGTTTATTATTTTTTAAAGAAAAAAAGCATGCAAAAAATGCACGGTTTATTATTTTTAAAGAAAAAAAGCATGCAAAACTTGCACGGTTTATTATTTTTAAAGAAAAAAGCAAAAATAAAAATGCAGCATTATTTTTAAAAATAAAAACCGTGCATTTTGCATGCTTTTATTATTTTTAAAAATAATAAACCGTGCATTTTTTGCATGCTTTTTTCTTTAAAAATAATAAACCGTGCATTTTTGCATGCTTTTTTTCTTTAAAAATAATAAACCGTGCATTTTTTTTGCATGCTATTTTTCTTTAAAAATAATAAACCGTGCATTTTTGCATGCTTTTTTTTCTTTAAAAATAATAAACCGTGCATGTTTTCCATGCTTTTTTTCTTTAAAAATAATAAACCGTGCATTTTTTGCATGCTTTTTTTCTTTAAAAATAATAAACCGTGCATTTTTTGCATGCTTTTTTCTTTAAAAATAATAAACCGTGCATGTTTTGCATGCTTTTTTTCTTTAAAAATAATAAACCGTGCATTTTTTGCATGCTTTTTTTCTTTAAAAATAATAAACCGTGCATTTTTTGCATGCTTTTTTTCTTTAAAAATAATAAACCGTGCATGTTTTGCATGCTTTTTTCTTTAAAAATAATAAACCGTGCATTTTTGCATGCTTTTTCTTTAAAAATAATAAACCGTGCATTTTTTGCATGCTTTTTTTTTTAAAAATAATAAACCGTGCATTTTTTGCATGCTTTTTTCTTTAAAAATAATAAACCGTGCATTTTTTTTGCATGCTATTTTTCTTTAAAAATAATAAACCGTGCATTTTTTGCATGCTTTTTTTCTTTAAAAATAATAAACCGTGCATTTTTTGCATGCTTTTTTTCTTTAAAAATAATAAACCGTGCATTTTTTGCATGCTTTTTTTCTTTAAAAATAATAAACCGTGCATTTTTTGCATGCTTTTTTTCTTTAAAAATAATAAACCGTTTTTTACATGCTTTTATTTTAAATAATAAACCGTGCATTTTTTGCATGCTTTTTTTCTTTAAAAATAATAAACCGTGCATTTTTTGCATGCTTTTTTCTTTAAAAATAATAAACCGTGCATTTTTTGCATGCTTTTTTCTTTAAAAATAATAAACCGTGCATTTTTTGCATGCTTTTTTCTTTAAAAAATAAACCGTGCATATTTTGCATGCTTTTTTTCTTTAAAAATAATAAACCGTGCATTTTTTGCATGCTTTTTTTCTTTAAAAATAATAAACCGTGCATTTTTTGCATGCTTTTTTTCTTTAAAAATAATAAACCGTGCATTTTTTGCATGCTTTTTTTCTTTAAAAATAATAAACCGTGCATTTTTCTTTAAAAATAATAAACCGTGCATTTTTTTGCATGCTTTTTTTTTAAATAATAAACCGTGCATTTTTTGAATGCTTTTTTTCTTTAAAAATAATAAACCGTGCATGTTTAACATGCTTTTTTTCTTTAAAAATAATAAACCGTTTTTTACATGCTTTTTTTAAATAATAAACCGTGCATTTTTGCATGCTTTTTTTCTTTAAAAATAATAAACCGTGCATTTTTTGCATGCTTTTTTTTCTTTAAAAATAATAAACCGTGCATTTTTTGCATGCTTTTTATTCTTTAAAAATAATAAACCGTGCATTTTTTGCATGCTTTTTTCTTTAAAAATAATAAACCGTGCATTTTTTGCATGCTTTTTTTCTTTAAAAATAATAAACCGTGCATTTTTTGCATGTTTTTTTTCTTTAAAAATAATAAACCGTGCATTTTTTGCGTGCTTTTTTTTCTTTAAAAATAATAAACCGTGCATTTTTTGCATGCTTTTTTTCTTTAAAAATAATAAACCGTGCATTTTTGCATGCTTTTTTTCTTTAAAAATAATAAACCGTGCATTTTTTGCATGCTTTTTTTTCTTTAAAAATTATTAACCGTGCATTATTTGCATGCTTTTTTTCTTTAAAAATAATAAACCGTGCATTTTTTGCATGCTTTTTTCTTTAAAAATAATAAACCGTGCATTTTTTGCATGCTTTTTTTTCTTTTAAAATAATAAACCGTGCATTTTTGCATGCTTTTTTTCTTTAAAAATAATAAACCGTGCATTTTTGCATGCTTTTTTTTATAAAAATAATAAACCGTGCATTTTTGCATGCTTTTTTTCTTTAAAAATAATAAACCGTGCATTTTTTGCATGCTTTTTTTCTTTAAAAATAATAAACCGTGCATGTTTAACATGCTTTTTTCTTTAAAAATAATAAACCGTGCATTTTTTGCATGCTTTTTTTCTTTAAAAATAATAAACCGTGCATTTTTGCATGCTTTTTTTCTTTAAAAATAATAAACCGTGCATTTTTTGCATGCTTTTTTTTCTTTAAAAATAATAAACCGTGCATTTTTTGCATGCTTTTTTTTCTTTAAAAATAATAAACCGTGCATTTTTTGCATGCTTTTTTTCTTTAAAAATAATAAACCGTGCATTTTTTGCATGCTTTTTTTCTTTAAAAATAATAAACCGTGCATTTTTTGCATGCTTTTTTTCTTTAAAAATAATAAACCGTGCATTTTTTGCATGCTTTTTTTCTTTAAAAATAATAAACCGTGCATTTTTTGCATGCTTTTTTTTTTAAAAATAATAAACCGTGCATTTTTTGCATGCTTTTTTTCTTTAAAAATAATAAACCGTGCATGTTTTGCATGCTTTTTTTCTTTAAAAATAATAAACCGTGCATTTTTTGCATGCTTTTTTTCTTTAAAAATAATAAACCGTGCATTTTTTGCATGTTTTTTTCTTTAAAAATAATAAACCGTGCATTTTTTGCATGCTTTTTTTCTTTAAAAATAATAAACCGTGCATTTTTTGCATGCTTTTTTCTTTAAAAATAATAAACCGTGCATTTTTTACATACTTTTTTTCTTTAAAAATAATAAACCGTGCATTTTTGCATGCTTTTTTTTTTAAAAATAATAAACCGTGCATTTTTTGCATGCTTTTTTTTCTTTAAAAATAATAAACCGTGCATTTTTTGCATGCTTTTTTCTTTAAAAATAATAAACCGTGCATGTTTTGCATGCTTTTTTTCTTTAAAAATAATAAACCGTGCATTTTTTGCATGCTTTTTTTCTTTAAAAATAATAAACCGTGCATTTTTGCATGCTTTTTTTCTTTAAAAATAATAAACCGTGCATTTTTTGCATGCTTTTTTCTTTAAAAATAATAAACCGTGCATTTTTGCATGCTTTTTTCTTTAAAAATAATAAACCGTGCATTTTTTGCATGCTTTTTTTTCTTTAAAAATAATAAACCGTGCATTTTTTGCATGCTTTTTTTTAAAATAATAAACCGTGCATTTTTTGCATGCTTTTTTTCTTTAAAAATAATAAACCGTGCATTTTTTGCATGCTTTTTTTCTTTAAAAATAATTAACCGTGCATGTTTTGCATGCTTTTTTTCTTTAAAAATAATAAACCGTGCATTTTTTGCGTGCTTTTTTTTCTTTAAAAATAATAAACCGTGCATTTTTCTTTAAAAATAATAAACCGTGATTTTTTTTGCATGCTTTTTTTTAAAATAATAAACCGTGCATTTTTTGCATGCTTTTTTTCTTTAAAAATATTAAACGTGCATTTTTTGCATGCTTTTTTTCTTTAAAAATAATAAACCGTGGATTTTTACATGCTTTTTTTTAAATAATAAACCGTGCATTTTTTGCATGCTTTTTTCTTTAAAAATAATAAACCGTGCATTTTTTGCATGCTTTTTTTCTTTAAAAATAATAAACCGTGCATTTTTTGCATGTTTTTTTCTTTAAAAATAATAAACCGTGCATTTTTCATGCTTTTTTCTTTAAAAATATTATTTTTTCTTTAAAAATAATAAACCGTGCATTTTTTGCATGCTTTTTCTTTAAAAATAATAAACCGTGCATTTTTTGCATGCTTTTTTCTTTAAAAATAATAAACCGTGCATTTTTTGCATGCTTTTTTCTTTAAAAATAATAAACCGTGCATTTTTTGCGTGCTTTTTTTTCTTTAAAAATTATTAACCGTGCATTTTTTGCATGCTTTTTTTCTTTAAAAATAATATACCGTGCATTTTTTTTGCATGCTTTTTTTCTTTAAAAATATTAAACCGTGCATTTTTTTGCATGCTTTTTTTTAAAATAATAAACCGTGCATTTTTTGAATGCTTTTTTTCTTTAAAAATAATAAACCGTGCATGTTTAACATGCTTTTTTTCTTTAAAAATAATAAACCGTTTTTTACATGCTTTTTTTAAATAATAAACCGTGCATTTTTGCATGCTTTTTTTCTTTAAAAATAATAAACCGTGCATTTTTTGCATGCTTTTTTTTCTTTAAAAATAATAAACCGTGCATTTTTTGCATGCTTTTTTTCTTTAAAAATAATAAACCGTGCATTTTTTGCATGCTTTTTTATCTTTAAAAATAATAAACCGTGCATTTTTTGCATGCTTTTTTTTCTTTAAAAATATTAAACCGTGCATTTTTTGCATGCTTTTTTCTTTAAAAATAATAAACCGTGCATTTTTTGCATGCTTTTTTCTTTAAAAATAATAAACCGTGCATTTTTTTTGCATGCTTTTTTTTTTTAAAAATAATAAACCGTGCATTTTTTTGCATGCTTTTTTTTTAAATAATAAACCGTGCATTTTTTGCATGCTTTTTTTCTTTAAAAATAATAAACCCTGCATTTTTTGCATGTTTTTTTTCTTTAAAAATAATAAACCGTGCATTTTTTGCGTGCTTTTTTTTCTTTAAAAATTATTAACCGTGCATTTTTTGCATGCTTTTTTTCTTTAAAAATAATAAACCGTGCATTTTTTTTGCATGCTTTTTTTAAAAATAATAAATCGTGCATTTTTTGCATGCTTTTTTTTTTTAAAATATTAAACCGTGCATTTTTTGCATACTTTTTTCTTTAAAAATAATAAACCGTGCATTTTTTGCATGCTTTTTTTCTTTAAAAATAATAAACCGTGCATGTTTTGCATGCTTTTTTCTTTAAAAATAATAAACCGTGCATTTTTTGCATGCTTTTTTTTCTTTAAAAATAATAAACCGTGCATTTTTTGCATGCTTTTTTTTTCTTTAAAAATAATAAACCGTGCATTTTTTGCATGCTTTTTTTCTTTAAAAATAATAAACCGTGCATTTTTTTTGCATGCTATTTTTCTTTAAAAATAATAAACCGTGCTTTTTTTTTGCATGCTTTTTTTTAAATAATAAACCGTGCATTTTTTGCATGCTTTTTTTCTTTAAAAATAATAAACCGTGCATGTTTAACATGCTTTTTTTCTTTAAAAATAATAAACCGTTTTTTACATGCTTTTTTTAAATAATAAACCGTGCATTTTTGCATGCTTTTTTTCTTTAAAAAATAATAAACCGTGTATTTTTGCATGCTTTTTTTCTTTAAAAATAATAAACCGTGCATGTTTTGCATGCTTTTTTTCTTTAAAAATAATAAACCGTGCATTTTTTGCATGCTTTTTTTTTTTAAAAATATTAAACCGTGCATTTTTTGCATGCTTTTTTTTCTTTAAAAATAATAAACCGTGCATGTTTTGCATGCTTTTTTTCTTTAAAAATAATAAACCGTGCATTTTTTGCATGCTTTTTTTTCTTTTAAAATAATAAACCGTGCATTTTTGCATGCTTTTTTTTCTTTAAAAATAATAAACCGTGCATTTTTCTTTAAAAATAATAAACCGTGCATTTTTTTGCATGCTTTTTTTTAAATAATAAACCGTGCATTTTTTGAATGCTTTTTTTCTTTAAAAATAATAAACCGTGCATGTTTAACATGCTTTTTTTTTAAAAAATAATAAACCGTTTTTTACATGCTTTTTTTAAATAATAAACCGTGCATTTTTGCATGCTTTTTTTCTTTAAAAATAATAAACCGTGCATTTTTTACATGCTTTTTTAAAAAATAATAAACCGTGCATTTTTTGCATGCTTTTTTTCTTTAAAAATAATAAACCGTGCATTTTTGCATGCTTTTTTTCTTTAAAAATAATAAACCGTGCATTTTTTGCATGCTTTTTTTCTATAAAAATAATAAACCGTGCATTTTTTGCATGCTTTTTTCTTTTAAAAATAATAAACCGTGCATTTTTTGCATGCTGTTTTTTTTAAAAATAATAAACCGTGCATTTTTTGCATGCTTTTTTTCTTTAAAAATAATAAACCGTGCATTTTTTGCATGCTTTTTTCTTTAAAAATAATAAACCGTGCATTTTTTGCATGCTTTTTTCTTTAAAAATAATAAACCGTGCATTTTTTGCGTGCTTTTTTTTCTTTAAAAATTATTAACCGTGCATTTTTTGCATGCTTTTTTTCTTTAAAAATAATAAACCCTGCATTTTTTGCATGCTTTTTTTCTTTAAAAATAATAAACCGTGCATTTTTTGCGTGCTTTTTTTTCTTTAAAAATTATTAACCGTGCATTTTTTGCATGCTTTTTTTCTTTAAAAATAATATACCGTGCATTTTTTTTGCATGCTTTTTTTCTTTAAAAATATTAAACCGTGCATTTTCTTTAAAAATAATAAACCGTGCATTTTTTGCATGCTTTTTTCTTTAAAAATAATAAACCGTGCATTTTTTGCATACTTTTTTCTTTAAAAATAATAAACCGTGCATTTAACATGCTTTTTCTTTAAAAATAATAAACCGTGCATTTTTGCATGCTTTTTTTCTTTAAAAATAATAAACCGTGCATTTTTGCATGCTTTTTTCTTTTAAAAATAATAAACCGTGCATTTTTTGCATGCTTTTTTTCTTTAAAAATAATAAACCGTGCATTTTTTGCATGCTTTTTTCTTTAAAAATAATAAACCGTGCATTTTTTGCATGCTTTTTTCTTTAAAAATAATAAACCGTGCATTTTTTGCATGCTTTTTTCTTTAAAAATAATAAACCGTGCATTTTTTGCATGCTTTTTCTTTAAAAATAATAAACCGTGCATTTTTTGCATGCTTTTTTCTTTAAAAATAATAAACCGTGCATTTTTTGCATGCTTTTTTTCTTTAAAAATAATAAACCGTGCATTTTTTGCATGCTTTTGTTCTTTTAAAAAATAATAAACCGTGCATTTTTTGCATGCTTTTTTCTTTAAAAATAATAAACCGTGCATTTTTGCATGCTTTTTTTCTTTAAAAATAATAAACCGTGCATGTTTTCCATGCTTTTTTCTTTAAAAATAATAAACCGTGCATTTTTTGCATGCTTTTTTTCTTTTAAAATAATAAACCGTGCATTTTTTGCATGCTTTTTTCTTTAAAAATAATAAACCGTGCATGTTTTGCATGCTTTTTTCTTTAAAAATAATAAACCGTGCATTTTTTGCATGCTTTTTTCTTTAAAAATAATAAACCGTGCATATTTTGCATGCTTTTTTTCTTTAAAAATAATAAACCGTGCATTTTTTACATGCTTTTTTCTTTAAAAATAATAAACCGTGCATTTTTTGCATGCTTTTTTCTTTAAAAATAATAAACCGTGCATTTTTTGCATGCTTTTTTCTTTAAAAATAATAAACCCTGCATTTTTTGCATGCTTTTTTCTTTAAAAATAATAAACCGTGCATTTTTTGCATGCTTTTAATCTTTAAAAATAATAAACCGTGCATTTTTTGCATGCTTTTTTTCTTTAAAAATAATAAACCGTGCATTTTTTGCATGCTTTTTTTCTTTAAAAATAATAAACCGTGCATTTTTTTGCATGCTTTTTTTTAAAATAATAAACCGTGCATTTTTTGCATGCTTTTTTTCTTTAAAAATAATAAACCGTGCATTTTTTGCATGCTTTTTTTCTTTAAAAATAATAAACCGTGCATGTTTTGCATGCTTTTTTTCTTTAAAAATAATAAACCGTGCATTTTTTGCATGCTTTTTTTTCTTTAAAAATAATAAACCGTGCATTTTTGCATGCTTTTTTTCTTTAAAAATAATAAACCGTGCATTTTTTTTGCATGCTTTTTTTTTAAAATAATAAACCGTGCATTTTTTTGCATGCTTTTTTTCTTTAAAAATATTAAACCGTGCATTTTTTGCATGCTTTTTTTCTTTAAAAATAATAAACCGTGCATGTTTTGCATGCTTTTTTTTTTTAAAATAATAAACCGTGCATGTTTTGCATGCTTTTTTCTTTAAAAATAATAAACCGTGCATTTTTTGCATGCTTTTTTTTCTTTTAAAATAATAAACCGTGCATTTTTGCATGCTTTTTTTCTTTAAAAATAATAAACCGTGCATTTTTCTTTAAAAATAATAAACCGTGCATTTTTTTAATAAACCGTGCATTTTTCTTTAAAAATAATAAACCGTGCATTTTTTTGCATGCTTTTTTTTAAATAATAAACCGTGCATTTTTTGAATGCTTTTTTTCTTTAAAAATAATAAACCGTGCATGTTTAACATGCTTTTTTTTTTAAAAAATAATAAACCGTTTTTTACATGCTTTTTTTAAATAATAAACCGTGCATTTTTGCATGCTTTTTTTCTTTAAAAATAATAAACCGTGCATTTTTGCATGCTTTTTTTCTTTAAAAATAATAAACCGTGCATTTTTTGAATGCTTTTTTTCTTTAAAAATAATAAACCGTGCATGTTTAACATGCTTTTTTTCTTTAAAAATAATAAACCGTGCATTTTTTGCATGCTTTTTTAAATAATAAACCGATGCATTTTTTTTGCATGCTTTTTTCTTTAAAAATAATAAACCGTGCATTTTTTGCATGCTTTTTCTCTTTAAAAATAATAAACCGTGCATTTTTTGCATGCTTTTTTCTTTAAAAATAATAAACCGTGCATTTTTTGCATGCTTTTTTCTTTAAAAATAATAAACCGTGCATTTTTTGCATGCTTTTTTTCTTTAAAAATAATAAACCGTGCATTTTTTGCATGCTTTTTTTCTTTAAAAATAATAAACCGTGCATTTTTTGCATGCTTTTTTCTTTAAAAATAATAAACCGTGCATTTTTTGCATGCTTTTTTCTTTAAAAATAATAAACCGTGCATTTTTTGCATGCTTTTTTTCTTTAAAAATAATAAACCGTGCATTTTTTGCATGCTTTTTTCTTTAAAAATAATAAACCGTGCATTTTTTGCATGCTTTTTTCTTATAAAAATAATAAACCGTGCATTTTTGCATGCTTTTTTCTATAAAAATAATAAACCGTGCATTTTTTGCATGCTTTTTTCTTTAAAAATAATAAACCGTGCATTTTTTGCATGCTTTTTCTTCTTTAAAAATAATAAACCGTGCATTTTTTGCATGCTTTTTTCTTTAAAAATAATAAACCGTGCATGTTTTGCATGCTTTTTTCTTTAAAAATAATAAACCGTGCATTTTTTGCATGCTTTTTTTCTTTAAAATAATAAACCGTGCATTTTTTGCATGCTTTTGTTCTTTAAAAAATAATAAACCGTGCATGTTTTGCATGCTTTTTTTCTTTAAAAATAATAAACCGTGCATGTTTTGCATGCTTTTTTTCTTTAAAAATAATAAACCGTGCATTTTTTGCATGCTTTTTTCTTTAAAAATAATAAACCGTGCATTTTTTTGCATGCTTTTTTCTTTAAAAATAATAAACCGTGCATTTTTTGCATGCTTTTTTCTTTAAAAATAATAAACCGTGCATTTTTTGCATGCTTTTTTCTTTAAAAATAATAAACCGTGCATTTTTTGCATGCTTTTTTTCTTTAAAAATAATAAACCGTGCATTTTTTGCATGCTTTTTCTTTAAAATAATAAACCGTGCATTTTTTGCATGCTGCTTTTTTCTTTAAAAATAATAAACCGTGCATTTTTTGCATGCTTTTTTTCTTTAAAAAATAATAAACCGTGCATTTTTTGCATGCTTTTTCTTTAAAAATAATAAACCGTGCATGTTTTGCATGCTTTTTTCTTTAAAAATAATAAACCGTGCATGTTTTGCATGCTTTTTTTCTTTAAAAATAATAAACCGTGCATTTTTGCATGCTTTTTTTTCTTTAAAAATAATAAACCGTGCATTTTTCTTTAAAAATAATAAACCGTGCATTTTTTTGCATGCTTTTTTTTTAAATAATAAACCGTGCATTTTTTGAATGCTTTTTTTCTTTAAAAATAATAAACCGTGTATGTTTAACATGCTTTTTTTTTAAAAAATAATAAACCCTTTTTTACATGCTTTTTTTAAATAATAAACCGTGCATTTTTGCATGCTTTTTTTCTATAAAAATAATAAACCGTGCATTTTTGCATGCTTTTTTTCTTTAAAAATAATAAACCGTGCATTTTTTTTGCATGCTGTTTTTTTTTAAATAATAAACCGTGCATTTTTTTGCATGCTTTTTTTCTTTAAAAATATTAAACCGTGCATTTTTTGCATGCTTTTTTTCTTTAAAAATAATAAACCGTGCATTTTTTGCATGCTTTTTTTCTTTAAAAATAATAAACCGTGCATGTTTTGCATGCTTTTTTCTTTAAAAATAATAAACCGTGCATTTTTTGCATGCTTTTTTTTCTTTAAAAATAATAAACCGTGCATTTTTGCATGCTTTTTTTTCTTTAAAAATAATAAACCGTGCATTTTTCTTTAAAAATAATAAACCGTGCATTTTTTTGCATGCTTTTTTTTTAAATAATAAACCGTGCATTTTTTGAATGCTTTTTTTCTTTAAAAATAATAAACCGTGCATGTTTAACATGCTTTTTTTTAAAAAAATAATAAACCGTTTTTTACATGCTTTTTTTAAATAATAAACCGTGCATTTTTGCATGCTTTTTTTCTTTAAAAATAATAAACCGTGCATTTTTTGCATGCTTTTTTTAAAAATAATAAACCGTGCATTTTTGCATGCTTTTTTCTTTAAAAATAATAAACCGTGCATTTTTTGCATGCTTTTTTCTTTAAAAATAATAAACCGTGCATTTTTTTTGCATGCTTTTTTTAAAAATAATAAATCGTGCATTTTTTGCATGCTTTTTTTTTTTAAAATATTAAACCGTGCATTTTTTGCATGCTTTTTTTCTTTAAAAATAATAAACCGTTTTTTACATGCTTTTTTTTAAATAATAAACCGTGCATTTTTTGCATGCTTTTTTTTTAAAAATAATAAACCGTGCATTTTTTGCATGCTTTTTTCTTTAAAAATAATAAACCGTGCATTTTTTGCATGCTTTTTCTTTAAAAATAATAAACCATGCATTTTTTGCATGCTTTTTTCTTTAAAAATAATAAACCGTGCATTTTTTGCATGCTTTTTTCTTTAAAAATAATAAACCGTGCATTTTTTGCATGCTTTTTTCTTTAAAAATAATAAACCGTGCATTTTTTGCATGCTTTTTTCTTTAAAAATAATAAACCGTGCATTTTTTGCATGCTTTTTTTCTTTAAAAATAATAAACCGTGCATTTTTTGCATGCTTTTTTTCTTTAAAAATAATAAACCGTGCATTTTTTGCATGCTTTTTTTTCTTAAAAATAATAAACCGTGCATTTTTTGCATGCTTTTTTCTTTAAAAATAATAAACCGTGCATTTTTTGCATGCTTTTTTCTTTAAAAATAATAAACCGTGCATTTTTTTGCATGCTTTTTTCTTTAAAAATAATAAACCGTGCATTTTTTGCATGCTTTTTTTCTTTAAAAATAATAAACCGTGCATTTTTTGCATGCTTTTTTCTTTAAAAATAATAAACCGTGCATTTTTGCATGCTTTTTTTCTTTAAAAATAATAAACCGTGCATTTTTTGCATGCTTTTTTCTTTAAAAATAATAAACCGTGCATTTTTTGCATGCTTTTTTCTTTAAAAATAATAAACCGTGCATTTTTTGCATGCTTTTTTCTTGAAAAATAATAAACCGTGCATGTTTTGCATGCTATTTTTCTTTAAAAATAATAAACCGTGCATTTTTTGCATGCTTTTTTTCTTTAAAAATAATAAACCGTGCATTTTTAGCATTCTTTTTTTTTATAAAAATAATAAACCGTGCATGTTTTGCATGCTTTTTTTCTTTAAAAATAATAAACCGTGCATTTTTTGCATGCTTTTTTTTTTTAAAAATAATAAACCGTGCATTTTTTGCATGCTTTTGTTCTTTAAAAAATAATAAACCGTGCATGTTTTGCATGCTTTTTTTCTTTAAAAATAATAAACCGTGCATTTTTGCATGCTTTTTTTTCTTTAAAAATAATAAACCGTGCATGTTTTCCATGCTTTTTTTCTTTAAAAATAATAAACCGTGCATTTTTTGCATGCTTTTTTTCTTTAAAAATAATAAACCGTGCATTTTTTGCATGCTTTTTTTCTTTAAAAATAATAAACCGTGCATGTTTTGCATGCTTTTTTTCTTTAAAAATAATAAACCGTGCATTTTTTTTGCATGCTATTTTTCTTTAAAAATAATAAACCGTGCATTTTTTGCATGCTTTTTTTCTTGAAAAATAATAAACCGTGCATTTTTTGCATGCTATTTTTCTTTAAAAATAATAAACCGTGCATTTTTTGCATGCTTTTTTTCTTTAAAAATAATAAACCGTGCATGTTTTGCATGCTTTTTTTTTTAAAAATAATAAACCGTGCATTTTTTGCATGCTTTTTTCTTTAAAAATAATAAACCGTGCATTTTTGCATGCTTTTTTCTTTAAAAATAATAAACCGTGCATTTTTTGCATGCTTTTTCTTTAAAAATAATAAACCGTGCATTTTTTGAATGCTTTTTTTCTTTAAAAATAATAAACCGTGCATGTTTAACATGCTTTTTTTCTTTAAAAATAATAAACCGTGCATTTTTTGCATGCTTTTTTTCTTTAAAAATAATAAACCGTGCATTTTTGCATGCTTTTTTTCTTTAAAAATAATAAACCGTGCATTTTTTGCATGCTTTTTTTTCTTTAAAAATAATAAACCGTGCATTTTTTGCATGCTTTTTATTCTTTAAAAATAATAAACCATGCATTTTTTGCATGCTTTTTTTCTTTAAAAATAATAAACCGTGCATTTTTTGTGTGCTTTTTTTTCTTTAAAAATAATAAACCGTGCATTTTTTGCATGCTTTTTTTCTTTAAAAATAATAAACCGTGCATTTTTGCATGCTTTTTTTCTTTCAAAATAATAAACCGTGCATTTTTGCATGCTTTTTTTCCTTAAAAATAATAAACCGTGCATGTTTTGCATGCTTTTTTTCTTTAAAAATAATAAACCGTGCATTTTTTGCATGCTTTTTTTTCTTTAAAAATAAGAAACCGTGCATTTTTGCATGCTTTTTTTCTTTAAAAATAATAAACCGTGCATTTTTTTTGCATGCTTTTTTTAAAAATAATAAATCGTGCATTTTTTGCATGCTTTTTTTTTTTAAAATATTAAACCGTGCATTTTTTACATACTTTTTTTCTTTAAAAATAATAAACCGTTTTTTACATGCTTTTTTTTAAATAATAAACCGTGCATTTTTTGCATGCTTTTTTTTCTTTAAAAATAATAAACCGTGCATGTTTTGCATGCTTTTTTTCTTTAAAAATATAAAACCGTGCATTTTTTGCATGCTTTTTTTCTTTAAAAATAATAAACCGTGCATTTTTTGCATGCTTTTTTTTCTTTAAAAATAAGAAACCGTGCATTTTTGCATGCTTTTTTTTCTTTAAAAATAATAAACCGTGCATTTCTTTTGCATGCTTTTTTTTAAATAATAAACCGTGCATTTTTTGCATGCTTTTTTTTCTTTAAAAATAAGAAACCGTGCATTTTTTGCATGCTTTTTTTTCTTTAAAAATAATAAACCGTGCATTTTTTGCATGCTATTTTTCTTTAAAAATAATAAACCGTGCATTTTTTGCACGCTTTTTTTCTTTAAAAATAATAAACCCTGCATTTTTTTTGCATGCTTTTTTTAAAAATAATAAACCGTGCATTTTTTGCATGCTTTTTTTTCTTTAAAAATAATAAACCGTGCATTTTTTGCATGCTTTTTTTTCTTTAAAAATAATAAACCGTGCATTTTTTTTGCATGCTATTTTTCTTTAAAAATAATAAACCGTGCATTTTTTGCATGCTTTTTTTTCTTTAAAAATAATAAACCGTGCATGTTTTGCATGCTTTTTTCTTTAAAAATAATAAACCGTGCATGTTTTGCATGCTTTTTTTCTTTAAAAATAATAAACCGTGCATTTTTTGCATGCTTTTTTCTTTAAAAATAATAAACCGTGCATGTTTTGCATGCTTTTTTCTTTAAAAATAATAAACCGTGCATTTTTTGCGTGCTTTTTTCTTTAAAAATAATAAACCGTGCATTTTTGCATGCTTTTTTCTTTAAAAATAATAAACCGTGCATTTTTTGCATGCTTTTTTTCTTTAAAAATAATTTACCGTGCATTTTTTGCATGCTTTTTTTCTTTAAAAATAATAAACCGTGCATTTTTTGCATGCTTTTTTTTTAAAAATAATAAACCGTGCATTTTTTGCATGCTTTTTTTTCTTTAAAAATAATAAACCGTGCATATTTTGCATGCTTTTTTTCTTTAAAAATAATAAACCGTGCATGTTTTGCATGCTTTTTTTCTTTAAAAATAATAAACCGTGCATTTTTTGCATGCTTTTTTTCTTTAAAAATAATAAACCGTGCATTTTTTGCATGCTTTTTTTCTTTAAAAATAATAAACCGTGCATTTTTTGCATGCTTTTTTTCTTTAAAAATAATAAACCGTGCATTTTTTGCATGCTTTTTTTCTTTAAAAATAATAAACCGTGCATTTTTCTTTAAAAATAATAAACCGTGCATTTTTTGCATGCTTTTTTTTCTTGAAAAATAATAAACCGTGCATTTTTTTTGCATGCTATTTTTCTTTAAAAATAATAAACCGTGCATTTTTTGCATGCTTTTTTTCTTTAAAAATAATAAACCGTGCATGTTTTGCATGCTTTTTTTCTTTAAAAATAATAAACCGTGCATGTTTTGCATGCTTTTTTTTTTAAAAATAATAAACCGTGCATTTTTTGCATGCTTTTTTTCTTTAAAAAATAATAAACCGTGCATGTTTTGCATGCTTTTTTTCTTTAAAAATAATAAACCGTGCATTTTTTGCATGCTGTTTTTTTTAAATAATAAACCGTGCATTTTTTTTTGCATGCTTTTTTTTTAAATAATAAACCGTGCATTTTTTTGCATGCTTTTTTTCTTTAAAAATAATAAACCGTGCATGTTTTGCATGCTTTTTTTCTTTAAAAATAATAAACCGTGCATGTTTTGCATGCTTTTTTTCTTTAAAAATAATAAACCGTGCATTTTTTGCATGCTTTTTTTCTTTAAAAATAATAAACCGTGCATTTTTTGCATGCTTTTTTTCTTTAAAAATAATAAACCGTGCATTTTTTGCATGCTTTTTTTTTTTAAAAATAATAAACCGTGCATTTTTTGCATGCTATTTTTCTTTAAAAATAATAAACCGTGCATTTTTTTGCATGCTTTTTTCTTTAAAAATAATAAACCGTGCATGTTTTGCATGCTTTTTTCTTTAAAAATAATAAACCGTGCATGTTTTGCATGCTTTTTCTTTAAAAATAATAAACCGTGCATTTTTTGCATGCTTTTTTTCTTTAAAAAATAATAAACCGTGCATGTTTTGCATGCTTTTTTTCTTTAAAAATAATAAACCGTGCATTTTTTTTTGCATGCTTTTTTTTTAAATAATAAACCGTGCATTTTTTTGCATGCTTTTTTTCTTTAAAAATAATAAACCGTGCATTTTTTGCATGCTTTTTTTTTTTAAATAATAAACCGTGCATTTTTTTTGCATGCTATTTTTCTTTAAAAATAATAAACCGTGCATTTTTTGCATGCTTTTTTTCTTTAAAAATAATAAACCGTGCATGTTTTGCATGCTTTTTTTCTTTAAAAATAATAAACCGTGCATGTTTTGCATGCTTTTTTTTTAAAAATAATAAACCGTGCATTTTTTGCATGCTTTTTTTCTTTAAAAATAATAAACCGTGCATGTTTTGCATGCTTTTTTTCTTTAAAAATAATAAACCGTGCATTTTTTGCATGCTTTTTTTTTTAAAAATAATAAACCGTGCATTTTTTGCATGCTTTTTTTCTTTAAAAATAATAAACCGTGCATGTTTTGCATGCTTTTTTTCTTTAAAAATAATAAACCGTGCATTTTTGCATGCTTTTTTTTCTTTAAAAATAATAAACCGTGCATTTTTTGCATGCTTTTTTCTTTAAAAATAATAAACCGTGCATTTTTTGCATGCTTTTTTTCTTTAAAAATAATAAACCGTGCATATTTTGCATGCTTTTTTTAATAAAACTGTGCATTAAATTTTTGCATGCTTTTTTTCTTTAAAAATAATAAACCGTGCATTTTTTGCATGCTTTTTTCTTTAAAAATAATAAACCGTGCATGTTTTGCATGCTTTTTTTCTTTAAAAATAATAAACCGTGCATTTTTTGCATGCTTTTTTCTTTAAAAATAATAAACCGTGCATTTTTTGCATGCTTTTTTTCTTTAAAAATAATAAACCGTGCATTTTTTGCATGCTTTTTTCTTTTAAAAATAATAAACCGTGCATTTTTTGCATGCTTTTTTCTTTAAAAATAATAAACCGTGCATGTTTTGCATGCTTTTTTTCTTTAAAAATAATAAACCGTGCATTTTTTGCATGCTTTTTTTTCTTTAAAAATAATAAACCGTGCTTTTTTTGCATACTTTTTTTTAAATAATAAACCGTGCATTTTTGCATGCTTTTTTCTTTAAAAATAATAAACCGTGCATTTTTGCATGCTTTTTTTCTTTAAAAATAATAAACCGTGCATTTTTTGCATGCTTTTTTTTCTTTAAAAATAATAAATCGTGCATTTTTTGCATGCTTTTTTTCTTTATAAATAATAAACCGTGCATGTTTTGCATGCTTTTTTTCTTTAAAAAAAATAAACCGTGCATTTTTTGCATGCTTTTTTTTCTTTAAAAATAATAAACCGTGCATTTTTGCATGCTTTTTTTCTTTAAAAATAATAAACTGTGCATTTTTTGCATGCTTTTTTAAATAATAAACCGTGCATTTTTGCATGCTTTTTTCTTTAAAAATAAGAAACCGTGCATTTTTTGCATGCTTTTTTAAATAATAAACCGTGCATTTTTGCATGCTTTTTTTCTTTAAAAAAAAATAAACCGTGCATGTTTTGCATGCTTTTTTTCTTTAAAAATAATATACCGTGCATTTTTTGCATGCTTTTTTTCTTTAAAAATAGTAAACCGTGCATTTTTTGCATGCTTTTTTTCTTTAAAAATAATAAACCGTGCATTTTTTTTGCATGCTTTTTTTTAAAATAATAAACCGTGCATTTTTGCATGCTTTTTTTCTTTAAAAATAATAAACCGTGCATTTTTTGCATGCTTTTTTTCTTTAAAAATAATAAACCGTGCATTTTTTGCATGCTTTTTTTCTTTAAAAATAATAAATCGTGTATTTTTTGCATGCTTTAAAAATAATAAACCGTACATTTTTTGCATGCTTTTTTTTAATAACAAACCGTGCATTTTTTGCATGCTTTTTTTCTTTAAAAATAATAAACCGCGCATTTTTTGCATGCTTTTTTCTTTAAAAATAATAAACCGTGCATTTTTGCATGCTTTTTTTCTTTAAAAATAATAAACCGTGCATTTTTGCATGCTTTTTTTCTTTAAAAATATTAAACCGTGCATTTTTCTTTAAAAATAATAAACCGTGCTTTTTTTTTGCATGCTTTTTTTTAAATAATAAACCGTGCATTTTTTGCATGCTTTTTTTCTTTAAAAATAATAAACCGTGCATTTTTGCATGCTTTTTTTCTTTAAAAATAATAAACGGTGCATTTTTTGCATGCTTTTTTTCTTTAAAAATAATAAACCGTGCATTTTTTTTGCATGCTATTTTTCTTTAAAAATAATAAACCGTGCATTTTTTGCATGCTTTTTTTCTTTAAAAATAATAAACCGTGCATTTTTGCATGCTTTTTTTTCTTTAAAAATAATAAACCGTGCATTTTTGCATGCTTTTTTTCTTTAAAAATAATAAACCGTGCATGTTTTGCATGCTTTTTTTCTTTAAAAATAATAAACCGTGCATTTTTTGCATGCTTTTTTTTCTTTAAAAATAATAAACCGTGCATTTTTTTTTTGCATGCTTTTTTTTTTAAATAATAAACCGTGCATTTTTTTGCATGCTTTTTTTCTTTAAAAATAATAAACCGTGCATTTTTTGCATGCTTTTTTTTCTTTAAAAATAATAAACCGTGCATTTTTGCATGCTTTTTTTTCTTTAAAAATAATAAACCGTGCATTTTTTTTGCATGCTATTTTTCTTTAAAAATAATAAACCGTGCATTTTTTGCATGCTTTTTTTCTTTAAAAATAATAAACCGTGCATTTTTTGCATGCTTTTTTTCTTTAAAAATAATAAACCGTGCATGTTTTGCATGCTTTTTTTCTTTAAAAATAATAAACCGTGCATTTTTTGCATGCTTTTTTTTCTTTAAAAATAATAAACCGTGCATTTTTTTTGCATGCTATTTTTCTTTAAAAATAATAAATCGTGCATTTTTTGCATGCTTTTTTTCTTTAAAAATAATAAACCGTGCATGTTTTGCATGCTTTTTTTCTTTAAAAAAAATAAACCGTGCATTTTTTGCATGCTTTTTTTTCTTTAAAAATAATAAACCGTGCATTTTTGCATGCTTTTTTTCTTTAAAAATAATAAACCGTGCATTTTTTGCATACTTTTTTTTAAATAATAAACCGTGCATTTTTGCATGCTTTTTTTCTTTAAAAATAAGAAACCGTGCATTTTTTGCATGCTTTTTTTTAAATAATAAACCGTGCATTTTTGCATGCTTTTTTTCTTTAAAAATAATAAACCGTGCATTTTTTGCATGCTTTTTTTTCTTTAAAAATAATAAATCGTGCATTTTTTGCATGCTTTTTTTCTTTATAAATAATAAACCGTGCATGTTTTGCATGCTTTTTTTCTTTAAAAAAAATAAACCGTGCATTTTTTGCATGCTTTTTTTTCTTTAAAAATAATAAACCGTGCATTTTTGCATGCTTTTTTTCTTTAAAAATAATAAACTGTGCATTTTTTGCATGCTTTTTTTTAAATAATAAACCGTGCATTTTTGCATGCTTTTTTTCTTTAAAAATAAGAAACCGTGCATTTTTTGCATGCTTTTTTTTAAATAATAAACCGTGCATTTTTGCATGCTTTTTTTCTTTAAAAATAATAAACCGTGCATTTTTTGCATGCTTTTTTTTTCTTTAAAAATAATATACCGTGCATTTTTTGCATGCTTTTTTTCTTTAAAAATAGTAAACCGTGCATTTTTTGCATGCTTTTTTTCTTTAAAAATAATAAACTGTGCATTTTTTGCATGCTTTTTTTTAAATAATAAACCGTGCATTTTTGCATGCTTTTTTTCTTTAAAAATAAGAAACCGTGCATTTTTTGCATGCTTTTTTTTAAATAATAAACCGTGCATTTTTGCATGCTTTTTTTCTTTAAAAATAATAAACCGTGCATTTTTTGCATGCTTTTTTTTTCTTTAAAAATAATATACCGTGCATTTTTTGCATGCTTTTTTTCTTTAAAAATAGTAAACCGTGCATTTTTTGCATGCTTTTTTTCTTTAAAAATAATAAACCGTGCATTTTTTTTGCATGCTTTTTTTTAAAATAATAAACCGTGCATTTTTGCATGCTTTTTTTCTTTAAAAATAATAAACCGTGCATTTTTTGCATGCTTTTTTTCTTTAAAAATAATAAACCGTGCATTTTTTGCATGCTTTTTTTCTTTAAAAATAATAAATCGTGTATTTTTTGCATGCTTTAAAAATAATAAACCGTACATTTTTTGCATGCTTTTTTTTAATAACAAACCGTGCATTTTTTGCATGCTTTTTTTCTTTAAAAATAATAAACCGTGCTTTTTTTGCGTGCTTTTTTTTCTTTAAAAATAATATACCGTACATTTTTGCATGCTTTTTTTTTAAATAATAAACCGTGCATTTTTTGCATGCTTTTTTTCTTTAAAAATAGTAAACCGTGCATTTTTTGCATGCTTTTTTTCTTTAAAAATAATAAACCGTGCATTTTTTTTTGCATGCTTTTTTTTAAAATAATAAACCGTGCATTTTTGCATGCTTTTTTTCTTTAAAAATAATAAACCGTGCATTTTTTGCATGCTTTTTTTCTTTAAAAATAATAAACCGTGCATTTTTTGCATGCTTTTTTTCTTTAAAAATAATAAACCGTGCATTTTTGCGTGCTTTTTTTTCTTTAAAAATAATATACCGTACATTTTTGCATGCTTTTTTTTTAAATAATAAACCGTGCATTTTTTGCATGCTTTTTTTCTTTAAAAATAGTAAAACGTGCATTTTTTGCATGCTTTTTTTCTTGAAAAATTTTAAACCGTGCATTTTTTGCTTGCTTTTTTTCTTTAAAAATAATATACCGTACATTTTTATACCGTACACATGCATTGGAGATGGTGACTCCTGTGTAGAATTCGTTCGGACGGAGGCCCTTTGCATTGCTGAAAATAGTGTTTTAATGAGTTTGAAGGAGAGAGAGAGAGAGAGAGAGAGAGAGAGAGAGAGATCCAACGGATGTCAGAGAAAAGATAGGAAAACAAACCAGGAGAGCGTTGCAGTTGGCGCCCTTGCGGGGGAGAACCCGAGAAGTCGAGTTGCTCAAGAAGAGGGTACCCCCCGAGGAGGAAACTCCTTACCCGTCGAGGAATAACCTTCGGATCATTCTATTATCAACACTTTGAAACAAATATATAACACTGCCAAATCAGCATTTTCGGTAAATGGAGAAAATGTACCGGTTGAAATTCAAAGAGGAGTCCGTCAAGGAGATCCTATATCTCCAAAGCTGTTCATTTTAATACTGGATCTAGTTCTTGCAAAGTTGGAATGGGACGAATACGGTGTAACTTTTGATGGATTAAAGCTGAATATTCTGGCGTTTGCCGATGATGTGGTGTTGATTGCAGAAAGGAAAGAACATCTAGAGAAGATGATAACAAATATATCACAAACAGGAGCTCCCTATGGTCTAGAAATCAACTACGACAATACTGTTTTTATGTGCAATAGGGATTATGCTAAACGCAGGCCTCTTCAAGTTGAGGGAAAGTTGATACATCATTCGAACAAATTCACTTACCTGGGGACACCGATGTCGTGTCCGATGAACTTTGAAGCAGTAATAGAACAACAGATTGCAATGGCATGGAGCAAGTTCAATAAATACAAACACATTCTGTGCAAATCTAATTATTCCACAGCGTTAAAACGATACCACAAAGTGTTTTAAAGTTTTAAAAGAGAATGGTTGCTAAATGAATAAGCATCTGATACCTGATCTCCAAAACATTTCAAATAAAGCGTTTTAATCCGAATAACATTGGAGATTTGTGAGATTCGGCCAGTTGCTTTATGCCGTCGGCGTTCAGGCGGTAGATGAGCCATCCCTCCGACTCCCCGAGGTCCTGGCACGGCATCTGAAGAGGGAGGGCCTGCTGGTTACGGTATCCCCTACCGTTTTGTAGAACTCTATGGCCGCCTTGTTCCAGTTCAGAACGTTCCACTGGAGACGGGCGCAGCCGCGCTCCTTTGCGATTTGGCCTAGCTTGGCCCACAGCATCTTACCGTAACCCTTGCGGCGGTGCTGCGGACGGACGTACAAATCCTCCATGTGGATGAACTAAAATCTTATTTGTTTGTTATATGGTAACAAAGTTTATAGGTTCCATGGGTTACTGTAAACATCCGGGGTACTGTACTTCTGTCGATTAGGTTAACAAACAACTATAAAACAACAATTACATAATTTAGATGAACGTGAGTCAAAAAGCAGAATATATCAGTTCTATCTACAGTAACCCAGTTCCCAAGGCTATTTTTGATCTCAAAGGTTGAAATATTCAATTTCTGGCCTATAAAGGCAAAGTTTCAAAGGAGAAAGGTTTTCCCCTGTGATGAGTTGTTTACAATTTGCAAAGATGCTGCAGAAATAGAGTTTTAACATCGGTTTCAGCGAAATTCCCTTCGCCGTACGTCATTGACTTCTCAAGTTCGTTCTTTTTCTGACGACTGCGTCTCTCCCGAAGCCTCACCTGTCCCTCCCACGTGGAGTACGCAAAGTAGTAGAGGACCATGGCTGCGCACTCCTCTCCCTCCCACAGCAGCTGCGCCACACAGGCCTCCCTCTCCAGGTCCTTCTTCAGCGTCTCCTCCGTGATCTTCACTCCCTCCGGGTACTTTTCAAACTCTGCCAATTCCTGAAAAGTGGTCGTTCATCCTGCCGCGCAGCGAGTGATAAACGAGTGCGACCGTACGCGGAACGCCGTCTTTTTCGCTCAAAAAGTTGTCCGAAAGTGAAAAGTCGTGTCGTTGATTTGGACCAAGTCCGCCCCTTGTTTAGGCGGGTTTCTTTGCACAAAAAAGCGTGTTTTTACAACAAGAGCGTTCTTCGTCCAAAGGCAGAAGGTAGCCCTAATTCGGGAGGGGAAAAACTGGCATTCATGACGACAACCCATCGAACGGTCAAAGGAAACGGCTGATACGCACGTTTAAACTGGTGGCGATGACCAGAAAGACACCAGAAAGACCCGAAGATCGCAAGGGGTACGGTAGGGTGCAAACACTGAGACATCATCTACAGTATATCATCTCTCTTCCGTCATTTACGCCTGTTCCCAAGCCCACCGATATTTGACATAATCATGGAACACATTACTTCCAAAGGGGTTCTTAATTGTAGTTATGAAGGCTAAAAGGAGCACTTTGGCATTAAAAGGACGTTGTTCCCCGCCTGATCTGTTATTCTACGCGAAAGCGTGGCATCTCTTGGGAAAACTCCCACGGCAGTGTACCCAAAGGCCGTAAAGGATATCCGCTGACCGTAACCTTTGACCTTCAAAGAACAATCGCCCGTCGTAAACCTCTAGACATCTGATTTCTGCACACAAATATTCGCATCTGCACGTGACTCCTGGTCATAAACTGAAGACGCGAAACTGAAAATTCCAATGAATCAGGGGGTTAAATGTTCAAGAGACTGGCGCATCGGGTGGAGGGGTCTCTTTCAACCACTTTCCTTATTTTATAAAGTTGGAGAATATGATTTGTTTGTGAATATTAAAAATTCAGAAGTGTTGAAAGGGATGGATGGATACAAGTTTAACATCCAAGAACAGTGAAAAGGAATCATCAATAAATTTAGTGATGTTCCAACATTATAAGATATTCCATTCTTTGTATAAATGCCTTATTTGGTTAAAATGTTTATTCTTACCCGAATAAGACCCATGATGATGGGGGCGTCCTCAGGAGTCGCTGGTCGAACAGTAGTCATCCTGAAGAAATAGTTGAATTGGGGAAAAGTCTAAGGATAGTAAGAAAGCCATGGAATGAAGAAGTGGAGAATCACAACATGAAAATAAATGTTTTAATTTAGTACTAATTGAATCTTGGGGTAAGATGACAGAAGAACTGATCGTCTACATTAGACATCCATTTTTGCAGCAGGGCCGGTTTGCACTTGCAAAGGCTGGGTTGTATCAAGGAATGTATTTTAGAGGCAGAGAGAAGAGGGAGAGAGAGTGAGAGAAAGAGATAGGAAGGGAGAGAGAGGAAAGTGAAATTCGCTGAATGGAAGAAACGGAAGTTCACTCAAACGAGACAACAAGGTATCTCAACCAAATAAGCCTGTCCCATTGGATCCATATATCAGAATGCTGTCAGAAATAAGCCTTGGGTTCATCTAATTGACTAAATATTTCAGGAAAAAGCAAGGGCACTTAGTGGATAACAGCCAAATCTCTCCATCAATTGGATGTATTCCTTGCCAAAGTCGCATTGCCTGATCTGGCATCAAGTGTCCCCCAGAGTGTCTGAACTGTGACTTAACATCGTTTGTTCACAAATCACAAGTCTTATTGATGATTTAAAGTGTTCTGGGCTCTTTGGAAAACATTTTTTAGGTTACCGTATCGTCCGATAAAGCATCTTCGAAGGTGCTTGAACTGCTTTGACGTCAATCTCTTTTTGCACCCATCAGAGTATACGGTACGTCACGAATTGACCTTGTCCAATCGCCTTCGCCCGTAAGCTTCGGCGTCCCCGCTGTATTCCCCCTGCAGACGGGTCTTCCCACAATCCACTGCAAAACAAAAGTGTAATTGGGTTGTTTGCGCGGCCCTTCTCCACCGCAAGGGGTCTCCCGGCCTATGTGCGAACCCATAGAATTCCTGATAGGCACGTGATTACCGGTCAAGTTACACTCGGCGCCCGCACAGAACTACCAAGGTCGCTACAGTATCGGCCGAAGGGGGTTCAAGAAAACAAGGGAGGGGAGGGAAAGGAACGAAGGGACTGATTATCAGGGACGAAAGGACGCGGCTTCCGAGATAAGCGACCGAGAAACCCAAAGAACAAGTGTCTCTGCGGGAGATAACTGCCGATTTTCTGCTAATCGGCACGAAGCTTTGACTATAAGAGGAGACCTGGCTTCACCATTGAACCAACTTCTATGCTGGTATTCAGAATCATTGAGAATGCGCCTTGTGTGCATAAACCCTTCATCGTTTCTTCCAAAGAATGACAGATTGCTCCATCTTTGCACCTGAAACAACAAATGTCCACGTGATGCGCAAAGATGCAAGAATAGACTTCAAACACTGAAGCGAAAGATTCAACCGGTCACATTTTCAGAAGACCGACTGCCTTCAGAAGACTAAATACTATGGAATACTGGGAGATGATGATTCAGCCGAGATAGGGATTGTTCATTACTCAACTATCAGACCATATAAGAACCCGATTCATTACACCCAAAGGGCAAAACGGGCAACCCCGAAAACAACTTTATTATGTCACATTGAAATGGCCTAGTTTTGTATTCATTGGTAACTTTAGTTGTTGAATAGTAATCTATCACCTTCTACCGTACCTCTTGCCTAGTTCATAGTTTCTATTGAGATCTTTGCTTAGTTGGCAAAGTTACACTTCTTTCCCAGGTCGCCGTGACAAGTGCAATTGTTCATCGGACAGTCACATGATTCTTTCACTAAGCTTGTTCCTCTTCCAACATTCCAGAAGAATTAGCACCACGTCTTTGAAGTTGGCAATGAGTTTAGACGAACATGGCGGAGTTGAGTTATTGTGATCGTAACGATGGCCTTCTCCCACTTTATGTGCTTTTCTGCCCTCATATCTACCGTAGCTTCAGCTTGCTATGCTTGGCATCTCGGGTGTTTGGGCACGTCGTGTGCACGTGGGGATCCAGGAGATCCCTCGCAATCCAGATGGCACCTGCCGTCCTTCGGGACCCGTTTCAGTGGGAAGGGAGGCGTGGGACGGTCTTCTGCCCGCATCGATCGAAGTGTGGGGAAGCCCAGGCCCCGCCCCCCGATGGGCAGGAATAAAAGGCGTCGGTGGCGGCGCAGTCGCATACCCACCCAGGCTCCGAGCCACTCCTGCATGGAAGAGCGTTTAACCGTACTATGCTAGAGAGCCTCGACAAGAGACGAACCCCAAAGTCTTCTTCTCAAACTAAACTGTCTGGTAAGCGGAGCCATCCGGAGCCCAGAGACAGATGATTTCAGCCACCGTGCACCACTACTCGCCGCTGCAAACCGAGTTCAGTTGCGATTGGATTTCAACCTCTGTCATTTGCTTCGGACTCACGGAACTAAGCATCCGAGTCGCCACTGCACAAACAGCGCTGTGAAAAGGTCCGTTGTCATCCATTAAAGAGAGAGAAGATCGGCCGACGCGGCGTCCGACATTCCGAAACAATCGATTGAAAATCGCGATTCTGCGCTTCTTTCTAAGAGAAACCGTAATTCCTTCTAACTCTACCGTAATTCTATAAAAGCGGTCAATTCTGACACACCATAGCACATTAGAACACACATACATTAGAACTATGCTTAAAAGGGTTTCCGCGCCATCGCAAGGACAGTTACGTAAGAGAGGATTACGGTAGATCATCTACTATCATTTGTCGGGTAAAGACTACGGTAGTTTGGCTGGGGAAAAGAGAAAAGAACGAAACAGGTACGCGCTAATTTCTTTGCGAGACGCCACTGTACACATTCCAGAATATGTGGAAAACAATACACCGGTCGACCAGATTGATCGATGATTTACAGCCAGAAAAGGGTTGTAACAGAGCGCCACGGGGTCTGCGGGGAGACGAAATCTCACGTACGGACCGAAATGCGCTTGTTTTGTTGATGTTGGCCGAACTGGCTTCGCGCCGAGACATCCAAAAAAGAAGGAATCGATATGTGGAAAACAGACAGCGGCAGATAAGGAAATGTTGGATTAGGAAGCCAAATTACGAGAAAAGCGAGATGTCTGCGTCTCCTTTCTTCCCACGCTCTCTAGGCGGGAAACAAGCGGGGAATTCGCTGCGGGACCTTCTGTCAAAGGGATGAACCGAGTGTTATGTTTCAGATGTCGTCCATTCCTCACTTGAGCAACGCGATGCACTCCCGTCATTTGCGCCAGGCGCTGGAGCAGGAGAACCGCGGAGGACCGCGCCAGTCGGCCACCGCCGGGGCCCTGCACTCGCTGGCCGACGCGCTGAAGTCCGTGAAAGTGCCGATCGGAATAGAACTCTCCGACAAGTTCATAAGTGAGGAAATGGGCCAGCGACAGACAAATAAAGTGTGACTTCAGGCGTGAACAGCAAGAGTCTCGCCTCGTGCGCTTCCTCCTTCTTCACCAACAGAAACTGAGCGGCCGCCCTTCGAATATCCCCCGGACTACGGCTGCGATCAACATTTATTTGTGATTTGTAACATGGAATAAAGATAAATAGACTGGAGACCAGGGTGCCCGGCTTGGAGGGATGGGTTCAGTCGGATTCCTGAAACTTTGAATGAGATTTGAAGGCAATGGACCCACCACTTTCCGATGGGAAGACTTGTGCTGATCGATGACCACCTCGATGCCTTCCTTCTTCGGCTCCGGATCGTCCTGAAACAAAAACAAAGTAAAAAGGAGACAAAGTTACGCTGGCGAAAGTCAAAACACTTACTTCCAGTTCCAGGAACTTGTCGTGGGCCCAGACGCCGTCGGCTCGCGAGCGGTCAAAGCCTCCGTCGCCGAAACTGCTTCTGCCGCTGAAGCTACGACGCTCTGGCTGCGAACGGCGATCATCACGGCCGTGGTCGAACGACTGAAAGAAGAATGAGGAGGAAAACATAACCATAGCTGAATAACCAAAATCTGAAAACGCACCCTTCTCTCGCGGCGATCGCCGAATTTTTCCCACGAAGGGCGGGTCCTCCTGTCACTGCGGGGACCAAAGTCGAGGCGAGGGTCGTAGGGCTGACGGCCCCTCCACTTGGAATCTCTTGCGGAACGATCATCGTGCTGAATTTCACTTAACAAGGGCACAAACAGAATCTTACGTCGAAGAATGCCCTGGATTTGGGGACAAAGGTGGGATCCACCAGACGCTGGACCGGCTTGTCAGACTCTCGGAAAGATCCTACATTTAAGAAATGAAGTGAATTTAAGATGATTACTGACCATTCCTCCTTCCATCGTCTTCCGGATCAGCGCCCCTTCCCTTGGCGCCATCGGAGAAAGACAGGCGACTGTGGATGTCACGGGTACGACCTCTGAAGGAACACTACTGATCCTACCTCAACCGTCTTACCTGTTGAAGCCACCACCCCGCTCTCCTCCAACTCCTCGAACAGAGACGATTCGTCCTCCATCGCCGAAAGAACCGCCGCTCAAACTGAAATATCAGTTACGAAGGAATGGCGCATTAACTGACCGATCGGCAACACGTCCTCGGTCACGGGCAGAGCCCGGAATGGTGCATGTCTATAAGAAAGATAGACTTAACCTCAAACGGCCTATAAAGTGGGATATTTCCACAGCAAACTGCTAGACAGAAATGATTGGGAAACTTACAATACGCTCCGATAGCTTCTTCCTGTCACCGACACCTGGAAACCCCAAATGAATCAGAAAAAGACAATAAATACCTGGATTTCTCGCCAATTCGATGGACGCCGGGTCGAGCATGTTCACCGTGCTCTTTGCATTCGAGTGCCTCGAATGTGAACGGTTGTCCGGACGAATCGGGGAACGGGACCTCGAACGACGTCTCATATTGATAAAACCCTGAAATAAATTATATAAGTATAAAAACAATTTTAGACGAATTGGAAAGCAAAACAAAGTAAAATCACTGGCCAAAATCGAATTGTGCGAAAGAGCGCACAGTCACCGTTAAAAGGAATTAACAATCGCTGCGAGACCATACTCCCAAGCACATATGTGGACAACTGCAAATGCCTTAAATATGTACCATACACAAAATATACAAGTTGTTTAATGTAAATTAGTAGCTCATAGTTTGGAAACAACAAAATTGGCGCGATAATGTGATGTTAAATCATGAAATTACCTTTATCCGTGGCTACTGGTTGAATGAGGCGGGTCATGCCTCGGAGGAATGGCTCATTCATCGGTTTTTCAGTGCTTGAAACAAAGGCTTTTTTGAAAAATATGTAAACTTGTAAAGTCCGCAAAAGAGACATGAAGGATGGGACTGATTTGCATAAATTCTCGTTTCACTCTTTCATTTCTCACCCGCTTGCTCTACTGGATGGTTGAACAGGAAACTCCAACCAGTAAGACGCTCTTTTTCCAGAACATTCTCTTTAGAAACGGCGGTAGAAGAGAAGGAGCCCAGTTTCAAAGGCTTCTTCCACGACGAGATCCGCCCTGCCTCCGCCGTCGCCCTGTCTCTGGCTCTCCTCAGCCTCCTCTTCTCCGCCCTTCCATCCTCCCTCGCCGGAATTCTCTCAACTTTACTCGCCATTTTCACTTACACTTGGTTCGAATTGCATGGAAACAAACTCACTCGTCTCGAGGTAAACCCAATCGTATTAATTGAAATACAGTAAGACAGAGAATCTTCTTCGACGAGATGAATCTGCTGCAGAGCTCGGCCGGCTGTGACTTCAGACAAGTCGTCGTAGAAGATGCCAGCACTCCCTTCCAAGGTTATTTGATCAATGAGCCCTTCTCACTATGCTTCAGGAGGCCCGCAAGATGTCCGCAACCCGGGGCCTTCTTCTATTCTGGAGGCTTTGTTCTCAAATAACCGTCAAGTGAGCATGCAGAAGTTTTACAAAGAGCACTATGGACCGGTGTGGGAGAAGGCGGAAAGGGCTCGAAAGGAGAGGGTAGGAGGGCTTGAGGACGGATTGAGGAGATACTTCAGGAGGCGAACAAGTGATGCCAGAAGAACCACAGGCAGCCGATTACAGCGATCAATAAAGTGAATTGAAACAACGTTTTAATGTTTCCGTCCACTTTATAGCTGAAAATGGTTTTTTTTATAAGAAACAGCAATAGAGATAGATACAAGCAAAGAAGTTGTTATGCAATTACCCTAACCCTTCTCCCACGTTACAGTATTGTGTGTTTGTGGTCCAGGGTCATGGTGCCAGCCGGCCTGTGTGTTCATCTGCGCACGCGCAGCCTTCCGGTCGCGGAAGCCGGTCCGGCTTGTCTGACACACGATACTCCGCCCTGACCATCCAGGATTATCCCGCAAAAGCCACTCTCCCTTCTTGGGATCTTAAACCTTCTTTCGCACATTTACGATCTTTCGGCAACTTCAAATGAACATACCTGCCTTTGTCTCCTCGCAGATTCTAAACTGTTGGTAGCAAATGAGGAACAGGTAATACCATTGCTGAGTGAATTATCAATGAAAACTTTGTTATTTTAGGATAACCATTAGCCGAATGATGAAATGACGAATGAACCAACAACGCCCAAAAACAAAGAAGATGAGCTGGCGCCAAACATGAAATCCGCCCCGAACAAAACGCTCCTTTTTTTGTTGAAAATGACTAATCAAAATTATTTTACTCTGTTTCATTGCTTGACCCTTTCTCCATCACCTCTCTTTCTCTCGCCTGTTCTCTTGTTCTCTCTCTCTCTCTCTCTATCTCTATCTTTCTCTCCTTATCTCTCTCTTTTATCTCTCTTTCTTTCCATCTCTCTACTTTTCCATCTCTCTACCTTTCCATCTCTCTCTGTTTCTTGCTATCAGAACATATGCAAACCGTCACATGATTTCTTCAGAAAATGTACGGATCGCGGATGAACACAGGGGCTGCCTACGTCGCCAGCCGTGGATGGGACAAGGAACCCTCCTCAAACGGTTTCCGTTCCAACAAAGGGGTACTTTTTACCTTTTCATTTAGGATCGATTTCTTTTCACGGAAGAAGTCGAAAGAAAATAATTGTGATAGTCTCCCTTGCCATCCTCGGACTTTTACTTCTGGCAGCTATTGTGATTATCATTCTGTTCGCAACTGGAGGTAGGCCAACAGAAATATGAGTGATTTTAATGTTCAGTGCTAAATTCGCAACCAATCGATCTTCCTGTGAGCACAGCCAGTCCGATTGGCCCTCCTCCAGTGAGTTTTCTTTTGAGAAGGGAGAGAGATAGAAACTAAATTGAGGGGTCCAGGTGGTGTGACCAACCCTGCACAACCAAGAAAATTTGGCACATTTCCCGTAGTCCCAACAATGAAATTGTTTATCCGTGGACTCAAACCGAACCGGAGTACCAAAACCAACAGAAAGCAAAAAGGTCCAGAGACCTATTAGAAGCCAAGAAAACACAAGACGACACCAACACGACAATTCAAACACAGCGTAGTCTCACTCTTCGGGACTGCCAATGAAAGCGACACCACAAAGAAGCAAGAAGAAAGCAAGACGACAGAAAAGAATCTTAGCTTGAGCATCCCCATTCTGACGTCCTACTTATGTTTGTAGAGACATGGCAAGAAACAACAAAGGATCATCCAAACAAAACAAAGCAATCAAAGAACACATCTTTTGGTTTATGTTTATGGTTCCTGTTTCTCAAGCTGCGGTGATGTTGAGAGGGTCACGTTGCCGGCGGGAGCGGGGGCGTCGGCGAAGGCGGCCTGGGCATCGGCGGCGTCGGGGGCAGCGGGGGCAAAGTGGATGACCATCTTGTCGTTCTTGGCGGCTCCCGAGAGACGGGTGATCTCGGCGGCCAGGGAGGCAGCATCGGGGGCGATGGTGAGAGCAGCCATGGCGGAGGAGAGGAAGAGAATGAGGGACGAGCGGTGGACGGCGGAGCACGTAGGACAGTCGAAGGTTCTCGCACAACCGCTCCTAGGCTAATGAAACGAAGGGAAAAGAAGGGAAGGAGCAATTACCTAAGCAAAACAACTCTTTGTTTAATTATCGATCGACAGAAAGCGGCCTGAGGCTGTCACATGTTAACCATCCGGAGGTTGGAAGGTTGCAGCAGAGAGGCCCTCCCTATTTCTCAGTTTAGTGTATGAAGAGAGATAAGGTGTGTGTGTGTGTGTGTGTGTGTGTGTGTGTGTGTGTGTGTGTGTGTGTGTGTGTATGATTTCCTTTTCAGCCTCAGCCTGCCAGAACCTACACGTGCAGTTTCCTGATTCCTCGACAAGCGAACATTGCGTACAACGAAAAGAGCTCAAATCCCTTCCAGTACGCATTCAACATGCTCCAATCGTCCGTAAGTTCCACAGTGTATATTTAATTCCAATTATCCAGCTGAGCGAAGTCATCGGGCAGTCATCCCTTGCCTCCAGAGGAGCTACCGTAACCCTCACCGATATGAACAACAGGTAAGGTAATCAATCTCCCGAAGATAAAGATTGTGATTTTCAGAGGAGAAGACCTCCAAGTCGACTTCCAAATTCGACTAGCCAACCCCGTGGAGGCTTCTGTGGTTGCGAATGTGCTTCGTTCGCAGACTAGTGCAATTCAGTCGAGACTGGGTGGGAACGCTGAGATAGACCCGAACAGCATCAGAGTCTCCTAGAAACGCAGACAGTCCTTTAAACACGGGTATTGCATAGAAGTTTAATGAATGAACTATGACATGCACAACTGGGAAGGAGTATGAAAACTGACAAGGCAGACACGGAGATCAGGGCCGAGGTACACGTAGGGTTGGGGAGGGAGAGGGTGCCCAGCTACGCCTCGTCCTCGCTGTCTGTCAGGTTTATGTTGAAGGGTATGGGGGCGATCTTGCGGGGCTTGCGGTTCTCGCGGATACCCGAAGCCACCTCAAGGGCGTAGTTGTTTATAATCTGAACAGTTTATTAATTATACAAACAAAGTAACGCCAACCTTGTCGCCATCCAGAGGATTAACTTCGAATTTATTGGTCGGAGTGCGGAGCAGATATGCATCGCTCGGCTTCTTCCTTCCCTTCAGTCCGCGGGTGTCGGACTTAGAACCTGAAAAATAAGATGAGTTTAAGAAGGAGAAACAAAGACTACGAAGTTTGACGAACACCGAAAGCCGTACCTTTCTTTACACCAGCGTCGGCCACATGCTGCAGGATGTTGCTCTTGAACTGGATCTGCTTCCTGAAGTCGACGAGAGATTCGACGACTGAGGCTTTGCGAGACCTGAACCAACAATTGTTGCAATAAAGAGGCGTCACACACTCAGCTTGCTCCTGGCATTTAACAGCAACGCTTCCTTTGTAACTGATGGGCCTATACAAAATCGCGTCTTCCTCGATTCCACAGTTTTCCTTCAGTCTAAAAATACGAATATAACATTAAAATAGATAATATTGATATCATAATGTATTAAAACCCTACTTTTTGCACATGCTGCGGGTTGCGTGATTCTCGTCGACGACAAGTTTCGCTCCGGCGATCGCAGCTGTCTCCAGGCTGAGAACGGTCCTTCCGCTCACGTCGAAGTTCTCGGGGTTGGCGGTCAGAAGACGGACCTCTTCGCGTTTCTTCTCGTATTCGTCGGTTCCAATCGCCTGATATCAAAATAGAATTGTCGATAACGAGTGATACCGGCGTGAGTTCTTCGAGGTCGATTTTTGCGGCAGCCGCTCCTTGACCCAGCGCCTCAGGATCTACATCACCGAGCTGAAATAAATCATAGCCGAGGAAATGACGTGGCTTACTTTCTTAGCAAGTGATGACGGCGAGAAACGGCGGTCGTTACAGTCAATCGATGGCCTTCCTCTCTGAAACAAAGATATAACACGGGATTTAGGCGGTGGATATAACTAAATCGAGGAAAACCTACCTTGGCGGTGGGTGGTCCGGAAACTCTAGACAGCCTCGTCTTACTCTTGGGAGAACAGTGCTGGTGGCCGTCGCAGGAGGCCACAGACTTTCGAGGCCTGCCACGGCCGCGCTTTTCAGTAATTGGCTCGTCGTTATTCATTTACGTTTCTTTTAAAAAATCCATTAAATGTGTATAAAAAAGACGAAATAAAAAGAGCACGTCACTGACGACGAAAAAGCACATCGGAACCGGCGGGCTGGAGTGACGTAATATGCGCAAATTCTATCATATTGGCGTCAAATGGACAAGACGTTTGCAAATCATAGTACAGACAACTAACATAAACAAACAGAAACTGGAAAACAACACCAAGGTCTGCGAAAAATTCGAATTGCCCATTTTGACGTCCGCTTTTGCAAAAATTTGCATATTTGCTATTTATTGACTTCAACCAGCCTCTGTCAAATTTCCCTTTAATTACAACCAATAAACCCAAAACCACAATGAGGTTAACCACATTTTTTCTAATAAAAGTAAAAGCTGAAAGCCACTCTAAAATTCAAACGCTTCCATATTCCCGCGGGACTAGTGATCGTTGCGGGACCTTTTGTTTTGAGTAAACCTTCAACTAGGCATTTTTCTCTCCGTTGGCTAAATCCTACTTTCTGGTTTTTCTTTTACGGTATTTTTCGTAATGTTGCTCAATTTTTAACCAATTTTCACGCAAAATCGTTAAATAGAGTCCATACGATTTTATAAATGTGTTGTAAATGACGCGCAAGTGATTTTGGTCGAAATGCCAGATTTTTGCGCAAAATAACCATTTTCTTCTATTCGTCACTAGTGTCAGCATGTTTTTTTTAGTGTTTTGCTCTCTTTTTAGACTTTTCGGCTTCATAATTAACCGTATTTTTACAGGTAATCATGCAGATCTTCATCAACGCCTTGGATGGCGGAGTTCACCGCTTCGAGGTTGTCCCCGAGACTACCGTCGCCAACCTGAAGGTATTCTATTTACTTGTAGTCAATTTTGTAATCCTGTATCTTTTAGGAGCGCCTCGGAGCCGGAGAGGAGATCCTTTCCTTCGGATCCAAGATCCTCGATGATGCCTCCGCCACTCTCGAGTCCCTCGAGGTCCAGACCGGATCTACCCTCTCCATTAACGCTCGTCTGCTCGGAGGTTTTTTTTTTTTTTGAAAACTTGTTTTCTTTTGTTTTGCTCCTACAACAAAACCGACTGGGAATTTTTAGTATCAATTTTTCCTAACCTTACTGACGTACCATTTTAGGAAAGGTTCACGGATCTCTCGCTCGTGCCGGTAAGGTTCGCGCCCAGACCCCCAAGGTCGACAAGCAGGAGAAGAAGAAGAGAAAGCAGGGTACGTATTTTCCATATACATTTTCAACTGATGTTACCCATCAAATTTAACTAATTTCAGGACGTGCCGCTCGTCGCATCCAGTACACTCGCCGTTTCCTCAACGTCGCTACCGGACCCGGAAAGAAGCGCGGACCTAACTCCAACTCTTAATTTGTTATGCCTCCGCAATAAAGTTGTTGCTGTTTACCATCCACGTGTTCGTTTTTTTGATTCTAGTACGTTCTTTCATACTGGATTGCTGAGCGGGGAAGTGCTGAGACTGAAAATAGCATCATTTTAGGGGATGGTAGTTGATTCCTTAGTTTCTCGGCCCGTTCGGGGGTTTCTGCTTGATATCACCGGTGTTCTCTACAATAGTTGTCATGGCAGCGATGGAGTTGCAATTCCTGGGTCTATCGAAGCCGTCCAGAAGTGGGTTTCATCCTGGACAAATTGATCGTGGAGCTTTAAGGTTATACAAGCACAGCAAAGTTCGTTTCCTCAGCAACGAAAGCACGAACACGACGGAGTACGTGGTGGCCAAGCTTGGTCGGCTGGGTTTCAAGTTGGGTCGACGTCTTGTTTTGAACCCTTTCTGTTTAGTATCAATATCAACGACGTCATAACCCCTGCTCCGGCTGCGGTGGAGTTCATGAAGCGAAACGGCCATCGCCCACACACTTTGGTTTCTCCCGGTAGGTCAGGCGACAATTGGATAGCTGATTATCTGGGAAGATTCTTGTATCACTTTGTTTTCAGGAGTTGCATCCTACTTCGCCCCGCTGCCATCCGATGAGCCCAACTGCGTTGTTCTGGGAGACGCCGAGGACGACTTTACCTACAGCGCCATGAACGCAGCCTTCCGTACTCTGCTCAAGATGCCGGATCCACTGCTCATCAGCTTGGGAAATGGGTAAGTTTCAGTTCATCTTCATGAAACTGGTGAATGACTAACAACCTTCAGTTTGAAGGAATGTGATTGCCCCACCGTCGTTCTTAAACTTCAACCTTCGTATTTTAGACGCTTCTTCCAGCGGACGGATGGGCCGGCCCTCGACGTCGGAGCCTACGCGGCCGCTCTCAAGTTCTCCACCAACTGCAAGCACATCGTGATTGGGAAGCCGTCGGAACACTACTTCCAGGCGGGACTCGACAGCCTCGGTTTGCCAAAGGAAGAGGTAATCCTTCCCTGTGACCACATCCACGGACACTTCAGGTCGTGATGGTCGGCGACGATCTATTCTCCGACATCGGAGGAGCCCAGCAGTTTGGAATCCGAGGCATCCAAGTGAGGACTGGGAAGTGGAGGTCAGATTTCAACGGAATCCCTGCGGAACTTCTTTTTCAGACCTGAATGGGAACGCGAGGAGAGCGTCAAGCCGACGATGATCGTGGAGAACCTCCGAGAAGCCGTGGATATCCTCTTGGGCTGCAACTAGTCTTCTCACGGGCCATTGTACAAGTGTAAATAGGTGCCGGTCACATCCCCGTAGTTTTGAGTTTTAAAGAGTAAAGCTTTAGTATTTAACCCCTGTTGTATCTTAGAAATGAAACATATTTATACTCTGATCTACAACAAGGAACGCTATCCTATCGCGGGCTTTTCCTCGAATCGACGTAGGTCTTCAGGAGTTTGAAGGCGGGACAGTCGGAGACCTCGGTCGGCGGGACCTTCTTGTCGCTCAGGTAGTAGAAGAGATCCCACTCCATGTGGCTCCCGTTGATCAGCTGAAATAAGACACGTTCTTGAGTACGGTAATAACTTGATCGAGAAAAGACACAATGTGAAACAAAAGGTAGACATTTACGCTGATGGCAAATTCTTGAGCAAGCATGACAAACGGGAATCTCAGCTATACTGGCTCTGGAGCCACAACGGAAACATCATAATAACCGTTCCATTCGAACTAAAGCAATTCATCCAAGTCTCCTCCAATCCAAATCGAGGGAGTCTTCATTTTTCGCTCACCCGGTCGTAAGCTCCCAACGTCTCCTTGTCCATGGATCCCAGGTTTTCAGTGGCGAAATCTCCGAGAAGAATGTCATTTTCCAGGATTCCTCGTTTCTTGCTCTGATAAAGCAGTCTAGCCCTCAAACAACCGAATAGAATGGGAAAATTCACACAAAAAACCAACCGAATGGTGTCAATTGGCTCAGCGGAGGCTTGTGAGAAGGTACGGGTCGCCGTTCGCAGGCACACCAACGCATTCGACGCCCTCAACATGATCTGAAAACAAATTATACGAAGTTGTTTATTAAAAAGACAAAATGACACATTTATAAACAATTTAAAAAAAAGTAAATACGGCAGCGCTGAATCAAATAGGCGGGGTTAGTTGATCGTTGCAGGACCGAACCTAAAGCCATTGTGAGAACTCTACAGTGGACAAGAAGTTTGAGGGTTAAAACAGACTGGTGTCATTTTCATGCTGTATAAGATGTTTGAGAGAGTTGCAAATATAGAAATGTATCTTGAACAGCAACTGGGAACGAACAAGTGTTTCCAGTACTTTCCGGCGAAAAGGGGAGGCAACCTCACCAATGAAGCAATCACAGAATATGCAGGAATCGATATATCAAAAGGAGGGAAAAAATCAATATCCAAAGTACCACCATCGTCAAGATCATCGTCTCTTAGCTGGAGGTTGTCATCCCCAGCCAGCCTGCCCTTGTTTGTTCCCACTACCACTGGCACGACCAGTCTCACTTTCCCGAGACGGCCATGGCTCCCATACAGGTTCTAAGGAGTCTCAACAAAAACGGAGCCATCATCATCGTCCCCTGGCCGACGTCCTCCCCCAGCACGTATTGGAGCTCATGGCCGCTGACCAGGATTGCGATGACCCTCCTCAACTTGGAAGAACAAACCGAAGAACCACATACTTGAGGTAGTTTAACCTTTTTTGATTGTTCTGCTTATCTAAACAGGGTAATAGAACTTACACAAGGGGATTCTGATGCACGCCCGGCTGGTCAGCCTCAGGTTCACGATCGAGTACCAGAATGCGAAGACAGCCTTTGCCGTCTAAGACAATACTTTCGATCCACATACAACATTGTCTACTTGACTGGCATTTCAATGAACTTCTTGTTATTGATCTTTTGAAATTACAAGGTTCATAAATTATATTTCATTTCTGTTTGACTGTCTCTCCACTCTGCCATATCTTTTCTCCCACGCCCACTCGATTCAAACCAATTCTGATTCTTCTCACTGGTTGACTCTTTTCTATCGTACTGTAAGACCGTCAACTAAAAGTCTTCAGATAGGATTAACTATTAGACACGGACGGGTAAGACACTAAACGTTAAAGAACACAGTAGGAAGAATTGCGTAACGTTTTCGGACGAGCACATCCTATTTGGACGGGTAACACAGCTGCGACTCCTTTGACGAACAAGGCCGAAGCAGTCCAATGCTCACACAAATTCAAATTAAAAATGTTTATTGTATGTAGACACGGGCGTAGGTACATTCATTCTGACTAGAGATCGGTCATTATGGCAATTGGAGATTGCTTGGCTAAGAAACACTGGATTGAATAATAAATCCGTAACAAAACGCTGCCTAGAAGGAATATTAGCTGTGTGTAAGGTGAGTTTCAGAGTGACTTGGTCGATACGAATATAACATGAGGGGTAGCGGTTCCTAGACATAACAAAAATCACGAAGACTCCCCGCCGCCCAGCTGCGCGGACAAAGATTTCAACTGCTCCAGTGCGTCGTCTTTGAACCTGAAAATTCACATTTGACTACATTTTACATTTTAAATACACTTAGACAATGCAACTGAAGTGAAAGTTTTACCTGCTGACGCTGCTGTTCATTCCCGTCTGCAGCTGCACGAGGGTGTAGATCGAGTTCAGGGCCATTTCCACCTGTTTCTCTAACCTCCCGACGCGGCCGTCCAGGCCAACGAGCAGCTGAAAAAAGGCATTTTATTGGCGATTTCATGGATTCGTTACGGGTACTGTAAATAAACCGAACCTGTTCCATCCTTTGGTTCTGAGGTGGAGGTGTCTTTGTCTCTGCGATGAGGGTCTTCAGTTGGCGTAGTTCACTGTGGAGCCAGTCGTCTCCACTGGTGTCCTCACTCGTCTTTCCTCCTTCTGAAGAGGCCGTGGACTCTGGCGGAGGGAAACTGTGGGCGATGGTCATGTGCATCGTCAGCTGCTCTCCTGAAAACATACAGGTTGCTTTGGTTGAAAACATTCACAAGAAGAACTCATTGAACGATGCGAATCTTACATTTGATAGTATATAACTTTTGTTTTAAGTTTCTTAGGCTGAGCAACCTTATTCATTTGTTATATGGCCTTGTTACTGACCTTTAATGGAATGGAACCTAACCTAAAAGTTTCAGTCATAGTACGGTACCCTGGATTTCCTGGGCCTGGGAGGTCCCTTGTGCCTCCTGTCGGTGTTTATGTAGGCCAACTGTCCCCCGTCTGTCGGGCTCTTACAAAAAGACGACAGGCGCCCCGTCACAGTCGCGCTGTAAACAGGCGTCCAGGGGTGCCCGCGGACCTCCGAGCTTTCCCTGCGCAGGGTCTTCTGGCCTTGAAATAATGGCTTTTAAAAATGAGTTCATATACAACCATGTTTCTGGGGGAAAACCGCTGGATCAAAAGACTGTGTCTCCCCGAATAGTCCCGCGCAGTTCCCATGAGCGATCTTCTCCACTTCCGTGCGTGCACTTTCCCTCTCGGTGCATGTTTGATCCCTTAGGCAGAGGCGGCGGCTCGGTATCGATCCGGAGCCGAGCCCTTACGGAAGATATGGTTCTGACTGCTGTGTGGATTAAAGCGCCAGAGGCAGTGTGGGCCGGGAGGAGGGCGCAGACACGTGGTAATAGTACTCCCGAGGGCCGCGCGGAGACCTCCGCGACAGCTGACTGTGGCCACACACACTGTGACTCCTGGGGGGAAGGAACCACGGCTTGTTCTACAGTATCCCAAATAGGAGAACTTTGCGATTTCTAAATTACTCTTTGCCGTTGGGGTCTGCCAAGGTAAAAGGAAGATTGAAAGGCAGTCTGGCAGGAGCAGCCCAGCAAAGCTCTTCCGGTTGAAAGTCACAGGTTTTGTTTCAAATGAGCCTTCATTAAATTACTATTTGAAATAACTCCCTCACACTCGTAAAGCCAAAATGTAGTGAATACATTCATTCAGTTAGCACATGGAACATCTTTTCTTTGGAGGTAGAATTGATCGACGGAAAAGTGAGGTCTCAAAAGAGTATGTACTTTCTGATGTTTTCATTTACGCTTGAGGTTTGGCTCCCCTTGTCTGGACTATTTAACCAGTCCACTTGTCATATCATATGCTAAATTCCACCCCCTATCCCTTGTTATCCCCATCTGTGGAGGCAGGAGCGGCTGGTCCCTTCGTCTTCGGTCCAGCCGGCCCCTCCCAGCCGAGAGAGGGCCCAAACGGTCCCCGATCGATCCGTGGCGGGAAAGTCCTGCCTATTCACAGTGGCTCTCTCGTCGGCGGCAATTTGCCCCCGGCACATTGACAGCCGGCTGGCGGCCCTACAATTTGTGTGGTCGCTGTAAGCCTCGGCGCTAATGGCCAAGCATCCGGACTGTGCCCCCCGAAGGGACGGGGAATCGATGCGGACCAATTAGCTGCTGCTTGTACGTACAGCTTGCGCACCAATTACGGACCAACCAGCGGGGCACAAAGGGACCGCCGACGGAAGTGGTCCGCCACAGACGCAACGGGGTGGCTAAAGGGACTTGTAAGGGAAATGAATGGTAATAATGGGGAATCAAACCAAGAATATCCATTTTGCGTGATAAAGTGGTCCTGCACATTATAGGAGGATGGAAGCCATTAGTTGATGCAGTTGGGATATTGCACCTTTCTTTAATCCTGTTTTAAAGCTTTTGGTGCATCTTCAACAGAAGGTGATGAGAAATCTAAACGCCAAACCCAAGAGAAAGCGATTTTCCACAATGCGCCTTTAGTAGTTTCCTTCGGAAGAGTGAAAACTTCCCTCGAGATTCGCCGTGTGCACAATAATGTAGCCCGGGCCGCCGTTCGAGCACCATTCTTGGTAATTGCGTGCATTGAATAGGCCTTTCGCCAACGGGCGCCGGGATTCCACTTAACGGCGCGGCGCCCGCCGGAGGACACCTGCGGGAACCACAAAAACCTTCTATACGAATCCCGCCTGGGAAGCCTCCTTTGTTTTGAAATGAAACAAAACCCGAGAGTTTAGAACGAAGGGAGTATGTTGTCTTCTCTGAAAGGCATTCGTTTTGTGCTACCAGACCCCCCGTTCGGGGCAGAGTACAGCCGTCGCTCATAGTTTATACGGTGTGCAATACTACAAATGCCCGCCGACACATGTCCCCCGGGAGCGGCCGTTGTAGTGCCCGGACCATCCGCCGCCATTTCCGCACCATCTGGCTCTGTGAAATGCCGAATGGTTCAGGCAAAAAGAGGAAAATATCATTTTTACAGCATTCGAGAGAGATAAACTTGGCACTGCATTCGGGACGAAAGGGCAAACACTAATAGAAGGGATGGACCTTCATAATTTGTCAACATCAGTCCTATGTTTTAGATGTCTTGTTTGTAACCAAATCAATTCAGATGATAGAGTGCACTGCGCTCCGAAGTGCACGAGCCCATTAAGAACGACCGTTTTTATTCCCTTGGACTTGTTTTGCCCGACCGCTCTTCTTACAAAATGCGCACTTTCTTCGGGTGCCGTGGGCCGGCTGTGTAACGATCGGCCGGCAGAACCCCTGAGGCGTGTAGAGCGACTATTGACAGGCACCCCGGCTCGAATGTATGCACCGCCGACCCCACCGGACCCTGGGAAAACCCTTTCGGAAGACTGCCGATGGGAACTCGGCCAAGCCGAAGAGGAAGGAGGGGATTTGCAAAGCCATACGGGGACAGGGAATCAAGAAACGACAGAGGACTTTCTTATTAATATTCATGTAAATAGGCAATTTTTGCTTGAACACAAAATGCTCATTCAAATGACAGTCAACTGTTTCAGACAAGCTTAAAACTTGATTCAAAAAATAAATATCGTCCTGTTTACCTAAGAAACCCTAATTTTTGTGAAACCTACTTTTCCTGAAGTGTTTCCCACACACTTCGCAGCGTGTCTTGTTCCCTCCTCCTCCGCTGCTGTGGTTATTCATCGAAGGTGTCGTCGGTGGAGGAGGAGAGTTCACAGAAGCAATCAGGGCAGCCAAGGAGGTTTCACCACCCACCTAAAATGGACATTTCATACTGAAAACTCGTTGGAGTGCGGAATTAAACCAGCCGGCTGCTGCAGTCAGCCGGTTGGACCGTAAGGGGGCGGGGTCTGGGACGCACCGTATTGGCGGGCAGCGGACTACCGTACGACTGTTCGCTCTCCACAAGCTCTTGTTTGTAGGTGCTCGGAGAACCTGGAATTGGTTTAATTAAATTTAGATTAAAATGATTGTGCAGGGAAGACTTCTAACTAATATGTTGTCTAACTGATCTCACTCATTGACTATCATACTCAGCGGTGGAAATCTTATTGGAAGTTTTAAAGTAGTTTTGGTCAAGACTAAATCTCTAACGCTCACTTTCTTCCCTGACACATATATATTTAATTATTAATTAATTAGTTTCTACTTTGCATTCTTTTCCATCACTCCAAAAGTATTCCTTTCCTCTTTTCCTTTTCACCCCCTCCAACGGTCCTCCCCCGCGGCCTGTGCCGGTCGTAGCCGCCGGATGATACATTGCCCGCGGCGACGTGTGCGCCTTCATTTCGCATGGTAATTCCCGCTTGTATACACACAGTGCATCGGGAATCGATGCCCCAGGCAACCGCCAGATGCCGCCTCCGATAACCACGGCAGCAGCCGCGCAATCCCTCCTCACAACCACCGGCACTCAGGGGAATGCCCAGCGACCGAACGAACTCACTGGAGTAGTAAGAGGGAACCGATTGAGAAGACCACTGGGGTGATTTCTCAGCTATTTAAAAACTTTGTGTCAAAAAAACTTCTTCGCGTTTTTCCCTGGGGCTGAATTCGGCACACAACTTGTTTTGGTCGCCTGTGTCTGCGGGGAGGGAGGATCGTTAGCGTCCTGTGCACAAAGAGAGGCTTCAAAATACTGCCCTCAATGGGAGGAGAAATGCAAAGCCTCGAGAGGGCTCAAGGGTTCAGAAGGAGATTCAAATTCTTTCTCCCAACTCTCTGTCACCTTCTCTCTGTAACCCACCATTTTCTGGACTGACGCTGACAGCCTCGGGACTATCCCTGAGGTCGATAGAATTGTTGTAGTCAAGTCCGAGGGAAATAAGAATCGACCTAAACCTTTCTTTGCCACATTCCTCCAACCATGTCCCACCTCTCCTGGTCGTTGGTCTCTTCCTTCGGCAGAAGGCTCGTCATGGAGACATCAGAAATAAGCATCGACTTGTCCAAGAACTCCATCGCATTCGACTCCTTCTTGACGATAATGTCGTCCTTCCCTATTTGGTCAGATGCCTCCTTCTTGTGATGCTTCAAAATGTGCTTCGTCAGATTACCTGCAAAAGAGATTATCAAACTTTTCACTTCTAGAAGTATGTGTTCTTATGCTTGCATTTGTTTTCTCAATTTCTCCACTTCGTCTGAAGACAAAGGCGTCGTTCCCATAATTCTCCTCCCGTTGGTCATAAAGTGCGATTCCAATCAGCCCCTCTTTAGCATATTCCTCCTCCTCCCATCTCCCATGCAAAAGAGTCGCGTGCGCAGTCGTCATGTCCTCTTGATCGCCGTGGATACCTGGCCACGAAAAATGGGAAACCGCAAAACGTACTCCGCGGTCTGTGAGAGGGACACCCAAAATATGCTCCAAACGAAACGTTCTTCCAGAGGACACTTATTTTGTAAGCAGTTGATTTTTGAAAGAGTTGCAATCCCAGTGCCATTCCTCCGCGAGAGAATCTCCGAAATCCCGTGGCGCTGGCTGTTTTTACAGTCAGGTCGTTAATTCGCGTCGCCGGTCGTCTTTGTCTCTTTGTGTAAAAGAGGGACTGTTCCACAGTGATCGATGGACAGATGTGCCTCTTCCGACGACGACGGTTTGTGTAAGACACGCGCAGGGAATACGGTACTTTGGCTAAACTATTGGACAAAGACAATTTGTATAAATTCCCCTTCTAACGTTTTCCTGATTACCATAGCAACTTAAAGAGTTTTATGTCGGGGACAAATGTTATGGATTCAGATATTTGAGTTCTTACTAAGATGACTAAAAACGAACCCTTCAGTCGGCTGCTCTTTCCGCAGTATTTGCAGACGTAAGGCTTCAGTGCCGTGTGCACCGAACGATGTTCAGCCAGATTCGACCGAAACCGGAAGGCCTTTCCACATATCTCGCAGACGAAAGACTGAAAAATACATTTTAGAATGTTTCTGAATCAACCCTATCTCTTCATCAAAAGTTTTAGTTAGTCATTCCTACAGTACCCTCTTCCAGGCCCTTCAAACTCGTCCCCTTCGTTCCTGCCAGCCGGAAGCAACCGGGAAAATCAAATTCGGTGCCCCTTCGCGTCCAATTTCGCTTCGTGCTCGAGTGAGGCGACGCAATTACAGTGCGTGGCGGTGACGGGCCGGCTGGCAATTAGCTGCTGTGTGCTGCCAGCTGGCTGGCTTCGTGTGCAGCGGCGGAAGCCCCTCTCGCGCGACCATCTGCTGTCACGGGAGACGGAAGCGATGGTGCCTCTGCCGTCGTGCCGAGACCCAAAAAAGTACTAGCGCCGGTGGGAAATTGCCTCTTTTCCAGATTGAGCCTACGATTTCGGGGATTGCAAAGGCTGACCTCCCGCGCTTCTTTACGATTCGCCTAATTACAAAAGTTGCTCCACGGGTTTCTCGGAAGATTCAAATTTCCCGCGGAAATCCCGCCCTAATGGGAGATCATCTGTTCTTCTGAATCCTACAGGCTCTCTGTGCTCTCCTCTCGACATGTGCTGTTTGCTCGCGGAAAGTTCAATTAGAACATTTGAGGCAGCCGGCTGTACTTCCATAGCGATTGGACTTTGAACGAATGAGGCATCGGTTACAGTACACTCTTTGTAGGATTAGGAGAGTTGCAGAAGTACAGACACCAAAGGACAGACAAGTGCAGTGGCAATTAGAGTTCCGCATTGGAACGCCTACTTTCAGTTCAAATGGTTCTCTTTCAATCGAAAGATATTCTATTAAAGTTTGATTGTGCATCAAAAGGGGGAGACATTTTAAACGTGTGAACGATTAAATATTTTAGGATATTTTAAACGATGACTTGACAAATGATGATTAAAAAGCTTCGAAAGAGATTAAACACACGGTGTCTGATTACTCTTTGCGCCAACCAAGCCTCTTCTTTTGACTCGCCTTAGTCACCTCTTCTGAACCCTGGGGTGAAATACAGTTCCCCTGTTTCTCCGACGTGGCAGCTGCCTCTCTAATGGCCGTGGGTCCTAATTGCGTTTCGGGACTGTTTTCGTGGGTGCAGGGACATATGGCCGGCAGCTGTCAGCCGACACCGGCGACGGTACGCGCTGTAATCCTAGCGCGCGAGGAAAGAGCAGGCATACTGTGGCAGGAGGGAATGTGGAGGGAAGGGGCCTGTTTACTTCAGGGCCCACGAGGGTGTCGAAATCGAAAACAGAGAAAGTTTCGAAAGGCTGCAGACAAGGGGATTACAAGAGAAAGGAGGGTACGGTAGCCGGCGGACAGAGAACCCTTTTGTCGTCGAAAAGAACGGTGAAGACTTCTGAACTGTACTCAAGAGAGGTTGTGACAAATACATAATTGGAAAAAAAATCCGAACATCTTTTTTGTTTCATTTTCTGAGTAGACATGAAAGTTCAGCCAGATGAGGCGGATAAATAAATAACGTTCCCATAAAAATAAGACACTGACTTGTGATCAATTATGCACTAGAGATATAAATGTGTTTCTAGAAATAGAAATATATAAAAAAAGGAATAAGATCCAGCGATAAATTCCACAAAAGAACTGTACACTTGAAAATGTAAGTACAAGAATATTGGAAAGTAGAAAGTGTTGGCTTACATATTTCAGTAATACAGAAATTTTAAAATGTGGTTGTTTGATCAAAGGGACTTAACATCAAGTGCAAAAATCTGGCGGGGATTTTTCCTGAGCCAATGTCTTTAATCGGATGTGGCAATCAGCTGGAATACACCCACATGAAATACAACAGCCTCCCAGGTGATTGAGGAAGATAAAAGAGACTTTCAGAAGGCTTTGGGTGAAATTGGAATACAGTACCTTGTCTGTGTGTGCCATTTGCTGATGTTGTTGGAGGAGCTTCGTATTGGAGAATCCCTTGTGGCACTGATTACAGGTCAGATGCTGGTCAACGCCGAGGAGGCTACCCAAGTCGGCCACCACGTCGACCATCTCAGTCTGCTTCTGCTGCTCCGGCACGGGGGCGGGTCCTGTGGCGATCGATACAGAAGCTGCGGGCCCGGAAGCCGACGGCTTTACAGTGAGCTCTGCCCCCTGAGGCCCCGCCCACCACGAGTGGCAGCCGGCTGGAGCGCGAGAGCAGCTGGCGCCTGTGCCTGGCAGAGCTCCGGGAGACCGGTGCGCGGGTTGCGCAATTGGGACACTACAGGTCGGAGGGAAAGGCTCGGGTTACAGGGAATATTTATTTCAATGCATTTACAGAAAGACACAGAGCACCATTATTAACACAAAACGAGGGGAGGTCAGCGCTTGAGAATCGAGCCAAGGTCCCTGAGTTTGTCGGAGAGGGTCCTCTTGTGCCTCGTCTCTGTCTTCAGGAGGGCGCCCCGGTCCCTCAGGGCGATGGCTGTTGTAACCAGCTGGGAGACGTCCACCGAAGGGTAATTCTGAAGCGATTCTTAGTTGTTTAGGGAGCAGGGAATTAATTACCTGCAACAGCTGGATGCACCCAGAAAAGTCGGAGGAGAGGAGGACTTCTCGTTGTAGCTGCAGCATTGCGAGGCAGATGTAAGGGAGGAGAGAGAACCTGAAAATAGCCACATCTTTTCCTGGGAAGAAACGAACCGTTTAGGGTCAGCGAAAAGGCTGTCCCAAATGGTGACGACGTCAGGAAGGGGGAATTCTTGGCTGAGAAGGAGGGAGAGCCAGCGGAAGGCGTAGAACTGCGGACTGATGCTCAGTTTCTGGACGACGTGGGTGAAGAGGACGGCGTCGACTTCCGCCACCAGGTTGTGGAAGGAGGCCATCGATTGCTCTGAAAAGATGGGAAAGTACGGGAAAGACGAGACTGTACGCGGTAAAAACGAGGGCTGACGTGTTGTTCGCGCGTTGCGTAACTTCTTTCAATGGCCGCCTTTTTTTGGTGAGAAACGCACGGTTCGACCCCGCAATCGCGGTGAATAATGCGACGGAGAACTGTTGGCGAAGGGGCGCACAGAAAAGTCGCAAATGGTCGAGAAGGGGAGAATCTAAGAGCGCCATTCCTTACCACGCTTCTCTAAAACTGGGCCGGGCCGAGGATCGTTTAAGGTCGGCCCGTGGTGCGTATTTCTCTTACCGATGCCACAGCTGCTGTTGTCGAGCGTCTTGATGAAGGAGTCGCGAATTTCACTCATCAGCTGCTGGAAGCAGTAGAAAGAGTCGGCCTCCGCGTGCGCCGCCCACTCCTCATCCGGGTCTGCAGCGAACACGTGGTAGAGCGGTCCCAGCACCTCGTTCATCCCCTATTTCTCTCATTTTCCTAGCTGTATTCCAATCTCTCACCTGAACGTATTTAACCCCAGGATTCAGCTTGGCGTAGATGAAGAGAATCCGCTCGCACACCTGCCAGTGTGTCTCTCCCTCTGTCTCCTCCACCACATTCCCTTGCGGAACTCCCGATTTCTTCTGAATACATCAGTTAGAGGTGGTCTGGGTGGGAATTACCTTAGCTGCAATGTCGAATTCCTGGGATTGCAGATTCTCCGTAACCACCCTGGCTGACAGTGACACCCGGCTGGAGATTCTGAACAAAGATCATTATCGTCAGATTGAATGGAGTGACTGACTCGTGGGGGAATTTGGTATTTAGCTGGAAGAACTGCATCTCTGGCCGCAGTCGACGGACGTCTTTGTCGATTTGGGAGAGGATCTTGTTGTCCGACCAGAAGACGGCCCACTCGCTGCCAGAACTCTCGGACAATGGCTGAAAGATAGATAATCTTTGTCACCTAAGTTCCCTACGTGGTCATCATTGGGTTCTGAGGGGCCGGCACTGAGCAGCTGATGGACCATTGCGTCGTAGTTCTTCCGATGCGCCTGGAGGAAGGCCTTCCATTGCTCTCGCTGGGCAGGCAGGAAGTTGAGGAGCAGACGCCAGGCGAGCGGCCGAAGGGCGTCGGGGACCCCGTAGGCACAGGCAGCCCGCAGCTCAGACATGTCGATTGGGCCTTTGTCTATCAGAAGCACCTTCTCCACCTGCGCCAGCCTGAAAATGGCATTTTAGAAAAAGCAATAATGGTTTTCTCGATTTGCTAACTTTAAGAAGCTGGTTTATGCCCTACACAGCATACTCGTCACGTTGAAAAAATCCTTCGCCCAAGGGAAGTACATGTAGTTAGGTCACGGGAGATAGATTGGAAATCCTCAGTGACAGCCGAGTATGTGCCAGTCGGGTGGTAGTTATTCCTAGTGACATCCACTTGTTGCTGCCAGACGGATGGCACACTTCTCTCGGGCCGGGCCGACTTAAAAATACCCAGGGCAAACTTTTCCATTAAAAAGTTATTTGACGGCTGTTCTCCCCGAATTCTATCTAGCTTTCCCCGTTGCTGGTATGACCCACATGCTATCCTAATTAGAGGGGGCGGACCCGTGGTAATTTCCATAAACGGAGGTGGGATTTGCAGTTGTACTAGAAGTAACTAAACCAGCCGTGAACGCCAATAAACAAATTATATTGCATTCGAACACTTGTTTATCCAGCAAAATATGTAATTTCCAATTTTAAAATTGCCATTCAACCGGTAAAACGACAAACCCTTAGAAATGGACAAGGACTGCCCCCTCCAACTAGGTAAATTTAGACTAAATAAAATTGGACATACCTCTCTTGGTATTTTGGACTGGTCACGATCATATCACAGAGGAGGCTGAATCAATCAATAGAACTCCTCCCTTTTGGATGAAATAATGAAAATGATTCAACATAAAAGTGGAGGAAGAAGAGGGGTTAAAACATGGGTTATATGACTATTGGCAGATATACACGTATCGGATAAATAAAACCACTCATCCCATAATCAAATGACTCGGTGATAAAACGAAATAAATACATAGACATAAATGACTAAATACACGGAATAAATGACTAGAGAAGGATCACAGGCGGAGATCAATGGAGGAAGAGAGGCAGCAGCTGACGAGAGAGGTTGAACAGGCCGGTGCCCACCACGCGCAGGTCGATCCGCATCAGGGGCACCTGAAATAGGACACTTTTATACAGGGGAGACCAAAGAGAGGCGTTTTTGAACAGAAGTATAAAACAGCATGTTCTAAAATGGTACTTTCAGACTGGTGCAAGGTGGAGAAGGTGCTTATGATAGACAAAGGCCCTTTCGACATGTCCGAGCTGCGGGCTGCCTGTGCCTACGGGATCCCCGACGCCCTTCGGCCTGGCGCCTGCTCAACTTCCTGCCTGTCCAACGAGAGCAGTGGAGGGCCTTCCTCCACGCGCAGCGTAAGAACTACGACGCAATGGTCCATCAGCTGCTCAGTGCCGGCCCCTCCGAATCCAATGATGACCACGTAGATAACCCTCGCCGCAGGGCAGATTAGCCAATTTCATATTTTTCTGTGACTGGACTGATTTTAAAGGAAAATTACCTTTCCGTCGACTGTGGAATTGAGGGAGAGGGCGGGGAGGATGAGGGTGAGTCTGGGCTGCGAAGTAAAGTTCCTCTCGAGAGCCGGCAGCAGGAAGTAGTCCTAAACCAGCGCATTACTCTAATGAATCCAAGACCTGCCTCGAGTGCGACCACGTAGAGGGTGTCCTCCTTCTGCTGAATGGCCGCAGACAGCCGCTCATAGCTCTTCTTGTTGTAGTTCGAAGCCTCCTTCCCTCCCTTGATCATCTTCTTCATTTTCTCCCTTCGCTCCTTAGCAGAAGCGCCGGAGACGCTGATCATGTCGAGGTGTCTCCACAGCCGATCGCCTCCCGTCGGCGCCTTCTTCGACGGCTCCTCCCTCGTTCTGAACATTTCCTTTTCTTCAAAGGAACACCCCTCGCACCTGTTGGTTTCCGGCTGCTCCTCGGTCACATTCACCCGCACATTTCCAACGGACGACATCCATTCCTTTTGTTTCTTCTGCAGCAGCATCCTAAATACGAAAAGTGACTGAACCCCAAGGGAAATGACCTCTTGCCTCCCTTGAGGCCGAGTCCCATGGACTGGTGTCTGTCCACCCATTCGTAGAGGTCGCTGTTCAGCCGAATGGCCTCCGTGCTGTTGTAATTCTTCTTGTTCGCGCAGCTCGTTCCGTTCAAAATAGGAGCCACTTCCTGAAACTACCGTAACCTTGGGGGATAAATGAGCGTTTTATAAAAGTGAACATCCCCACAAGGGGGTCCAACTACAAGAATGAAGCCTCGCATTGGTCGTTCCAAACCTCAAAAATTGACACAAGCGCTTTTCATAGCCTAAACCTGTCCAAGCGGCCTTTGGTTTCCATAAAGCGGTAATCACACGTTAAAAATCTCACCGAGAGGACGACATCCGAGTTGAGTACGCGTCCAGTGGCGACCGGTCGCGTGGAGTTGATCGGCTGGATCCTCGTGCCAGGGGAGGGGGTGTCTTCTAAGCGGAAAGGCCCCGCCGTGACCATTACGAATATGGCCATGAGGACCCCTCCGGTGACCATGGCCCTCTTCCTCGAAGGCCCCCCGTCCTCCTTCCTCCCTCCTTCGTATTTCGCCAGTTTCGTCCTCAGATCCGCATTCTCAGCCGTCAATCGAGTGTTTTCTGCTTGTAGCCGGGCAATCTCCTGTCTGCTCTCTTCCATCTCCTGAAAACATAAACTTGACCACAAAGAAACAAGGAAACTCGCGTTTTTGCGTTTATTTCTAGAGATCTGGGCGGACACTCTATTCTTCGCCTTTCTGTCTTCATCCCGTCTGATCATCTCCTAAACACAATATTCCTATTTGTTTCCAGTGTTCCCAACCTCCTTTTCTGGATCCCGGCCGATTAAGGTGTACGTTTGCGAAGAAGAGGGAGCAGGGACGATGGAGATCTGCTGGAGCTGCTGGAAAAGGCTGGCTTGGTTTCAAAGAAGGGTTTCGTACGTTTCCAGTGGTCTGGCTGATGTAGATGGGAGTGGCGGGCTCCTGGAGGATGAGGGCAGAGTTTCCGACGGAGAACGGCGTCAACGGCACCACTTGCGGGCGGGGAGTGCTCTGAATAATGGGCTTCTATGTGAAGATGGAAATCACCCACAACAGCACTGGGAACAACGTAGATCACTTTCTTCTGAGGAAGGGGCGTTGCGGAAGGAGGCGGGGACACCTAAACAACACAGTTTCCGAGTCTCCCAGTTTCCTTACATTGTTGGTATAAAATCCGTTCTGAGCCTGTCTTCTGGGAGTCGAAGCGGCGCAGATCAAAGACGGTGGTGTGTATCCCTAAAGTCCAATTGATTAAATCCTAGGGAATCCCACTTTGGGAGGTTGCTGTCTCGGCTGCTCCTGCTGTTGTCGTACGGGTTCGGGGAACATCCATGGCACGCCCTGCTCACAACTCTGCCAACAAAGCATATTTAAATGAAAGAAGGACGGAACCTCGATTGAATTGGGACTGTGTTTGCCCGAGTCGGAGGAATTGCTGGAGATGTAGCCGCTGTCGAGGAGACCCAGTTCCTGGTCCACGGGGAACACTGGGTCGAAGACGTCGGAATCGACCGAGGAGAACGCCTAAAGATACTTTTATTGAGGGAACTAATTAATATATCATTATATATCCATTTTCATTGCATTTGTTACTGTTTGAGAAATACACCGAATTGTGGAACCTTCCCCGATTGGACCACAATTTCGTATGCGGCACACCCGACTATTCTTCTCCTTATCTCGTCGCTCGGCACCGAATCCACTAGTACTGTCAGTCCCAACACCGTCATAGTCTTCCCCTTTTAGATCTCCAAACCGATTTTGACTTCAGGCATCAGGTGATCAGTTGTACGAACCCACTTGTCTCCGTTTAACCACATGCAGTCCCTCTTTTTCCCCTACCCTCCTAATGTGCTCTCCTAGCTAGACCTCATCCCAAGTTTCATGTTCCGCCATTAGACAGCTAGGCTACAAGATGAGCTACAAAATATAAGAATCTGAGGCGACAGTTCAAGAAAGCCGACTAACAAGAACAAGAACTACCACCTTAACTTGAGCATCCCCTTTCTTACGACTTCCCGCTCATGTTGGTATGGACATAACAAGTAAAACAACAAAGCAATCAAAGAACATATCTGGTGGTTAATGTTTATGGTTCCTGTTTCTCAAGCTGCGGTGATGTTGAGGGTCACGTTGCCGGCGGGAGCGGGGGCGGCGGCGAAGGCGGCCTGTGCATCGGCAGCGTCGGGGGCAGCAGGGGCAAAGGGATGACCATCTTGTCGTTCTTGGCGGCTCCCGAGAGACGGGTGATCTCGAGGTTGGCGGTGGCTCCGGGCTCGACGAAGCCGAAGACGGGCTTCACGCGGTACTCATTGTTGTTCGACGACTTGACCTTGAAGGCCAGGCGCTCGGCTCCGGCGTTGGTCAGCGTGTGGGTGGAGTTGCCACCGGCGGCGGCCAGGGAGGCAGCATCGGGGGCGATGGTGAGAGCAGCCATGGCGGAGGAGAGGAAGAGAATGAGGGACGAGCGGTGGAGGGAGGGTTTTATAGGGAAGGAGGCGCAACGCGGCGGACTCCAAATGCCACGGATCACGGAGAAATGGAAGATTCTCCAACCGCTCCTAGGCTAATTAAACGAAAGGAGAAAAGGAAGCTTATTAAAAACTATCGATGCCGGAACCTTTGAATGAAAAGTACTTTGGAACCTGGCAAATTCAGGATGTTTTATCTTTGACCTTGGTAATCTCAGGCCGCTTTCAGCCGTTCAACTATACCTCTCGCCAAACCTAGTTCTTGGAAAAATGCTATGTCGTGCCAAAATTATGATGTCGAAGTTAGAAAGTCTAACTTTGACATCATAATTTTGGCACAAATTAGAATTTTGGATTGGCAACAACTATACATCCGGCTCAATTCAAGTATGCATCCATGAGGAACAGAACCAAGCGTAGGAAATCAGTCGGGAACCACTCGACTGGTTAACCGGCATCCCAGTTTTGAATCTCAGATCGTGGAAATTGAATTTTAGCATTCTCACTGCAGGAGTCGTAGAAGATAACCTACAGTAAGTGGCGACTGAGTGCCGGATACGGTAGTTCCTCCCAGGGAAGGATCCGGACGGAAGAGGGACTGGGTGTCCAATCCGAACAAGACGTCGTCTCCTCCGAAGTCGTCGATGGACCAGTTGCCACCCGAAGCTTCGTCCATTCGGCTGGAAATGACATAAGCAAAGAAACCCAAGGAATCTTCAGAAGTATTACACGAATCCAATCAGAGATCAAAAGAAAGAGAGATAAACAAACGATTTACTAGCATAATGCAGACAATTCTTATGGCAAATAGACCCGCATCTGAGGGAATGTGGCGGCGAAACGAAATAATTCTGTCCATACAAAACAAATAAAACTCTTTTCTAAGAAGGGCACCCGAGGGATCACCGGTTCTACAAACAGCGCATATGTACATAACAGTAGTGAAATATTAGGTGTGCACTCCGCCGATCGAATCCAGGATGTGGATCGCCGAGATGGGCAACATGTTCTTCCGCTCCTCCTCCGGCAACGGCCGCAGCTGAAACAAAATGTTGTGTGTGTGTGTGTGTGTGTGTGTGTGTGTGTGTGACCTACCGAGTGTCCAAAAAAGAGAAGCAGCCGTTCGTGCATGGCATCGAATGAAGACACCAGCACCTCGTGGTACTTCTGTTGGTCGGCGCCGACCACCGTCCGATTCACATTCAGCGCAGACTCACAGGCCGACATGAGGTCCCTAAATATCCAATCCCTCCTTCTTTCCCTCCAATGCGCTACCTGAAGGACCCAACCAACTGGGCAACGCCCTCTTCCCCGTATCGTTTCTTCTGTTCCGGTTGGGTAAAGGCCTCTGCGTAGGCGAGGGGACCAGCATTCACCTAAACTATCCATCATAACCTCTATTGAAGATGAGCCTACGGTTGGCAGAACGGCCCCTTGTAGAAGCAGCTGGAGCCCTTTGACGTCGAGAGGTCGTCCTTCCGAAGGAGCGGCCAGGGAGACTCGGATCTGCTCTGCCTTCGTGGCCAACTTCTGGCAGGCGAAGCGAAGCGGAGTGAAGACCTCCTCAGAACGGCTGACCACGCGGAGACGCCTTCGACTGCACGGGAAGTGGCCGGTCACTGAAACAACGTCATTTCGATTGGGGAGAAGGGAGAACCTTCGAGACAGACTCTCTTCAGAGCTTGGCCGATTATGGAAATGTCTCCCTCGGCATTCACACATTCTTCCATTATTGGGGTCTCGTAGACAAACTTCCTGAATTCCTTTCGTTAGAGAAAGACAGTGTGGTTTACCCAATGTTGGTGTGGCTCCAGAAGTCCTTCGCCCTCCGTCCTTCCTCCAGCAGTGGCTCAACATGCGTGATCTGTAGGAAGGCCATGTTAGCACTTCCCACGAAACTCGTCTGAAAGGGAACGTTTTTACGGTCTTCAGGTTATGTGCTTGCGGGACCTTGGAGGTTTGCTTGCGGTATCGCTTTTTGGTAACCATTAGCCGCTTGGCCTGCTTTTTGGCAATTAAAATCCGCTTTTTCTTGCAACCAGCAGAGCGATCAATGTAATTCCTCGATGAAACCACCTCAGATTCCGATGCGATTTGGATATGCTCGCATCCCTTGGCCCTCCATGCCTCCTGCATCCTCAGCGACACCTCAGCCAGTGACGTCAGCCCAGCCTCCCTGTATATCCACTCCGTGTCATTGTCCGCCCTAGATGATAATGTAATCGTTCGTATTCGATACTCACTCAAAGGCCTCTCCAATGAATCGCACTCGGAAATAGGAGCCCAGATGGCGCTTCCCACTCAGTTTCACCTCGGCAGCCCTACTGTACGTCTGTTGTAATTCCGCGGTGATGCTCACAAGTGACTGCAACGGGTTACTGTAGGAACGAGCTACTGGAGCTTACGTTGAACACGCATTTTCTATGCAACGGCAGGAGCACCAGGCCGTAGAGAGGACCTATGGATTCGTAGCGTTCGGCCAGCGTCAGGGAGGCGGCCGTCTTCTCTATTTTATGCACCAGATTCTCCTAAATTAGGATGTTGCGGAGGTAAAAGAGAGGGACTGACGAGGGTGAAGCCAGCCGGCTGGACGGTCCTCTCTTTCCCGATGCCCTTCTCCTCCTCGCAGATTTCCTTGCTGATCCAGTCGAAGATTGACCACTCCAACTGCAGTTCTCCTAAAAGCAAAGGTAAGCTCCTATTTCGCCGGTCCCACCTTTCTCCATGAGTTCCTTTGCTATGATGGCGACGGAATGGGCGTGGCAGACGGCTGCCTCCGAGTGCCAGTTGTCTAAATCTCAGAATAATCTCCTATCCTTCTAAAACCCAACCAGCCGAATGGACTTGAGCCAGAGTATCGAACCAGGCGCTGCGCAGAGCGGCCGATCCTCGGTAGCTGTTGGCCAGTTGGATGTGCAATTCGGCCAGGCGGATCTAAAACACCGTTGTGATAACTAGAGAAGAAGGGATACCGAATCCTGGGCGGCGTCTTTGAGTGCTACTGTGGCCAGCATCACTCCCCTCAGCTGCTTCAACAGCTCCTGAAACACAAAGATTCAGAGGAATTGGGGAGAGCCAACCATCACAGCCTTGTCGAAGATGGTCGTCTTTCGGGCATCGACAACCACGAGGTTCTCCAGGGCTCCGAGGCCCTTTTCCAGTCTTCCACTCGAGGACAAGGCCGACTGAGTGCCTGGAAACAGGTGGAATTGGAGAAAGATTGGGGTCAAATACCGAGTAATCTAGCCAGGGCGACGCCCGTCTGAGCACCCGGTCGGCCGAGTCGTTCTGCCGGCGAGAGATTGCGAGTGTCGGAGGCAGAAGACGAAGGGAGGACACTCAATGTTATGGCTTGATTGGCTGAATAGAAGAATAAGAAGGCTTTCTTTGATCTCCCAACCCAGCTGTGTCTGAACTGCCTCATAGCCCGATCGAAGAATCAGCTGGAGCAAGGCGGCGGCTGCACTTTGGATGGACGGCAGACGACTGGCCATTTGGAGTAGAACGTGTTCAATCAGAACGGACAGGGCGTCCAGAGGCCCTCCCTCGAACAACGTGCTTCGGTACTGAATCGAAAGTTTTGAAATGAGCAGCCAAGTGAAGAACTACCAAGTTCACAAAGACGGCGATGGCTGCAATGGCATGGAGACGGACGGATTCGGGCCAGTTGTCGGCCAGGAATCCCAGGTGGAGGGAGAGCAGCTTCACGAAGATGTCGTGTTTCTCGCCGGCGGATATCGTCCTCGAGTATTTGACCTAGAAGGGATTAGAATGGGGCAATGAGGTTGGGGCTCACAGCGAATGTCCTGGCGAGGGTCTGAACGGCATCGAGGATTATGAGGGCCACTTCTTGGCTCAGATTGAGTAGCTGGAGAACGGCAAAGGGCAGCGAGGAGTCGTCGTCTCTGCCTGGAATGGGTGGGCATGTAAAGAGAGAAAGGAAGATCTCACCCGAATCCGTAGCTCCGCTCATGTTGAGGTCCGCGAGAGAGTTGAGTGGTGAAGAGGCAGGTGCCATGAGATGTAGCCCAACCGCATTCCTCTTCCTAAATCCAAAATTCCACTTGTTCCGCCCGATTAGCTCACTTTTTCTTGGTGACAGCTTCTGCGTGGTCCCGTCCCTTGTAGCTAAAGACTTGAGCTGCTATCTCCAGAAGATTGAGGATGGGAAGGGCCCTGGCCCCGTCTGCCTCCAGCCAAACGGCACTCAGAATCCTCCGTGGCAGTCGGTGGACCACGTACATCACCGATACCAAGAGATCCATCACCTCCTCCTGAATCATTCCGTTTGAAAGACATCTCCCGGCACTCGTACCGAATCGAGCTTCTCCGGCAGTGGAGTGTCGATGGGACTGGGAGACTTGGGAGTGGGACTGGCGGGCGATTCACGGCATTCGAAGGGCCTCACGAGGGTCCGCAGTCCTGAAGACGGCAATTACAACCTCAGGATCAGAGAGATACCTGGGGCATCCCTCTGCTCTTCTATGACAGATTGGAGTTCATGGAGGACATCCACGGCGAATCGAACCACCGGCACGTAGAGAATGGCAATTCTCTGCTGCATACTCTGAAATGACAAGCAGTTAAAGTAATCTTACAGTACCCACAGCATCCGAATATCTCTTGTCAAAACTGTGCTTTGCGAGTAAATTTCGGAGAACGACAAAGGGCTGGCGACGGAATTCGCGGGTTTCACGGAGACACGACCTCAGTTCCTGAAGAAAGGACGTTATGGGCTCTTCTGGTGAAATCACCTGGAATAGGAGGCCGACGAGGAAGTGCCGCATGGCATAGGCTTCGCTCAGAAACCACTCTTCGCTGCAGCCACCGTCTGAAAGCATAAGGTTTGTAAACCAAGCATTGTAAAGAAAGGGTAACAAACCGAAGGTCGCTGTTTGGAATCTAAAAGCCGCTTGGGCGACTTTCTGGCAACCAAAGGCCGTGTCGACCGCTTTTGGCGGGTGCATTTATCTATCCAAAAGTGCCACTTACATCGGTTGCTTTCGACGACCTCGACGGAGGGAGTAGTTTGGAAGAGCTGATTGAGGAAACGAGTGACGAATCCGCCGCCTGTAACAATCAATTGAGTCTGACTGGTGCTCAATGGCACCGGTGGTTGAAATGGCCTCCTGCTGCACAGACTGGTAGTTTATCCTCTGTATCTGACTGTTGGCATCCAGAAGAACCGGCAGATTCAGCGGCAGCCAGTGCTCGTGCTGGCAGACGACTGTCAGCAGCGTGTTCTTGTATTCCCTCAGCGCCTTGGCATCATTCTCGTCGTAGCACTTGACCACAAAGTGGATCCACTGGAACACCGTCCCTCGATCCAGGAAACTGAGACAGGCCTGCAATAGTCAAATGAGGGGAGGGGAAAGAGGGGGATACCCGGATGAAGTGGGACACGGCCACATTGGCCTCGCGACACTCGTCCGGCAGCTCTCGGTGCTGGGCCACCACCTGCATCACAATCGTCTCGATCATACTGCCCATGATCTCCAGCACTTCGGCCGAGACTCGCTCCTTTCGGACGACCTAAAACCGAGGATAAGGAGGCTTCTGGAGGAATTCTTACCTTGTAGAGTGACTTGTGGATGATAGTCTGGGCGAGGCTCTTCGCAGCCAAATCGAGGAGGAACCACAACTGGCGGAAGACCTTGGCGTAGTCTTCCACGGACTGAGCCAGTCTGATCTAAACCCTAATGTCTTCAGAAGACTGGATTTAAACAAACCACGGCGGGAAGAAATCGGCATATGGAGCTGTGGACAGTCTCATCCCCGTCGTCGGCGGTGACAAAGTGGAGGCGGATGAAAGTGCGGAGGAGACTCTTCCGGCCGGCGGAGATGCAGCGATCGCAGATGGAGATGACGGAGCTAGGAAGAAGGGATTAATGAAGGGATGGAATATAAGAGAGAAGAGAGGATACCTCATGGTGGAGAGGGCGAGGACATCTGAAGGTGCGTGGGGGAGGAGTGCGAACAGACGGGAGAGCAACACGGGCAGGAAAGGGAGCAGCTTTTCGATCGGGACGTCGACCAGCGACTGAACACAGGGATAGGGGAGAGGAGGCAAAGGGACACACACACCAACGGATACAGTTAGATATCATCAGTTATTATCTTTTGAAACGTTTTCATCAACTGAAACTTGGCGTTTCACACGGATCCCTCCAACCATCACAAGGCAAGTTATTAACCCAATTAACCAAATTAAACAGAAGGTTAGTAGTTATTCGTACGCAAGCATTTGTAACTCAAACGACCCAACGGAAAACAAAAGGTTATGTGATATGAAAGGTGGCCATGGGTTGTGGTTCTTACCTCCGTCCTCTTCGTGAGATCATCGACGATCGGGTGTTCCGCATTGAAGGACGCGTACCTGGCCAGAGGGGAACATGACCTGGCCGGCTCAGAAGCATCTCCCTGTGCTTCTTTCGAGGCCTTTCGCACAAAGGACGAACTAAGAGCGACCCAAAAGCAAGGAAAGCGGTTAGAGAGGGGAGTCACTCGGTGGTTACCTTCACTTGGTCGGTGGCGTCGCCGACGACTCCGCGGCTTTCCAGCTTCTGACAAGCCTAAGAATAAGGAGAAATAAGGATGGAGGGAGGGAAAGAGCACCTGGAAGAAGGACTGAAGTTTGCCTTCTGTGGTGAAGACGGAGGAGACCAGGCGCAGACGGAAACGGAAGAGAGGTCGTTGGTCCACCCAGCGGATCTCAGAGTCCTCCTGAAGAACAAAATTAGCTCTTTAATTCACAGAGATCGTCTGTGATCGAAGAGTCAGCTGTAACAATACCGTGCTAGTCGGTCATGAGCAACAATGATAATAAAGAGCACCGGCCGAGATCGAACCCTGGTCACGTAGCCCAGTTTGACTGGATGGTTCAGGGCCCGTGTTTCTCAATAAAAAAAAGAGTCTACCTTTGCTGCTCCATGAGGTTTCGAGCGGAGATAGCCGGAAGGCAGATCCACGGCCACCGGAAGAGCAAAGTCCTGTTCGTCGGCCTCCATCACCAGGCGGTCCTTCTTCCAAACCAACGGCAACCAGGCGTACCCAATCGGTGTTTCGTGATTCTAAAGGGAAAAGTGCATATTGGCTGTGTTTTGGTAACCTCGGGCGATTTGACAGCCGTTTGTCCGGAAATGGACACGTGGGTGAAGGAGAAGAGCAGGTGGTCGGAGGCGGAGAGCGACAGCGGAAGACGCATTTTGATTTCATCGCCTGAAAGGGGGGAGATCAAAGGAAAGTGGAATAATTACCGAATGTGGGGATTTGTTGGTGGTGCTGGACGGCACAGGCAGCGTGGGAAACGAAGGGACCATTCCGGGCCAATCGATCGACCACCGCCTGAAAAAAACGTGATGTCTCTGGCGATGGCTGAAGAAGCTACCGCCCTCACTCGGACAGGGTCGAGATTTTTCTGCCAGCCTCAGGCCGCTTTTACCTTGGCAACATTTATCCGCTTCTTAAGAGAGAAAGCTTAAAGTCGCTTATTATTAATCCTGAGAGCCTAGGATCGGCCATGAACGACCCTTGGTAATAAGGACTAGACAGCAGATTGTAGTCTGAAGTACCTCGTTGGCAATTTTGTCATCTCCTCTGATGAATCTAACCGTACACGTGATATTCCTAGCCTTCGAGAACAGCTTCTGAGAATCGTACCTAAATCGATCTAAGTGAGATAATTGATACAACCTACTTTAGGCTGAGAGGGTATATGTAGAGGAGATTGAGGAGTTCCGTGTGAGGGTCCAAGACGACGTCTCCAAAGGACTGCAGGTCGAACACCGGCTGTTCTCCGTCAGCCACAGCCCACGGCCTCAGAGGAAGCAGGGAGGAGTTGATTCGACCTGAATTCATCCAAAGTTAGAATAGAGGCTATTGCTTACAGTTGAAGTCAGCGGGACAGGCGTTCAGATCCACGCAGAGGGATACGGTAGCGTTCGGGATGACCGACTTTCCCTTTTCAACCCTAGAAACTACAGTAATCTGGGAGAGAAGGGGTGAAACCTGGAGAAGTCGTTGAGTGACTTCTGAAGATCAGATTCCGTGAGGCGGCTGTTCTCACAACGGTACAGCTGGAGGCAGTCTCCATTCTTCGATTCCACAAACAACGGTCTGAACGAAAATGGTAAGGATCGAAGGGAGGGGCAACCTGGCTGTCCAGGCGAATCTCTGGCGGTAGTTGGAGAGACGAATGGCCGAGGCTTGAATCGTCTTCTGAGTCTTCTGGACGACTTTCGGGTCGGGAGAGGACCTAAACCGACAAGAATGACAGTAAGTTGCATTAACAAGCGGAGGAAATTCTTGATTATTTTCATGCATAATGCCCTGTCTTTCTGGTGACCTCAGGCCGCTTTTGCCATCATATGCATTGGCACATTTAGCCACACCAATTGCAACCACTCACTTCATGTAAACGTCTCCGGAAGTGTCGGCGGAAAGGGCTCTGTCCACCCGACAAATCAGCCACATATTGCCGTTTGGAGCGGCCACGGTCAGCAGGGCCTGGTTGATGTTGGGATTCGTGGACAAGGCAAGACACGTCGACACGGGGTCGTGTGCATCTGAACAGCCCGCCGTTTACACTAAACACATGACAATCCCACTCCCATTGAGTTCCTTCGCCCTGGCTCCTGACACATCCACGTGGAATTCCTCCGACAGCCGTCTGCCCGCATGAGCGTCGAAAATGAATAAAGACACGTAGAAAGGCTCGATCTGGAAAACCTTTATTGGTTCCTTTAACTTTAAAAACTACCTGCTGCGCCAATCCACCGCCGATGGGCAATTTCAAGGTGAGACCCTTGAATTTGACAGAAAAACGACAGGGCTGGCCAGTGGCTGCGATCGACAACCGGGATACGTCTAAAATGAATACATTAAAAATGGGATTTATAAAACTCACCAAGACATTTGGCGGAGTTGAGGGTGGCATGGCCCTCCGGCGTACAATTCCAACGAGACCGACCCCCAGTCCTGTCTGTTTTTGGATCCAACAACGGCTGAAATGGAAATATTTAATCTTTGATTTTCAGGCACAAAACAACGCATCATTCAATACAGAGTTCTCAAATCACGAAGGACCTTTGACGCTGGCCGGGCCGGTAATTTAAGAATCATGATTCAGTGGAGGAAAGTGGTTATGGACTTCGCGCATTCAGACCACACAAGTTGGCGTGGCCAGGCTCCTTCGCCAAGATTTCCCAGTTAGCCGAGCCCGTAACCATACTTCCACATTTTATCAACTTACAGTGAGTTTGTAGTATAATGAGAACATGTTGTGTCGTTCGACGATCGGCGGGTGGAGTGCCCTGGCGGCGTTTCCCCTGCCCTTCCACAGCATAGTGTCCCTGGAGGCAGAGCTGTCCTCACTCGTGGTGCTCACAGTGTCCGGCTGGGTGTCGCTCCCCTTCCCCACACTCCTCTCCAGCTTCTCCGAACAGATCGAAATAGAATCCACTGGAAGAATGAACGATACTTAATTTGAAGGGAAAGATACGCTTGGTGGACAGAGCGATGGCTCTGTTGACGTTCAGAAGCCAGCAGTTGATCTCGTCCATGTCGTCGCTCACTATTGTCAGTGGCTTCACTTGGTCCGCCTTCTCCGGATCTTCGATGAATGGCTCAATCTGAAGCAGGAATAGAAAGGGAAAAGAGAGAAATCTACCTCCAGGATGGGTTTTCCCTTCTTCGTCGACCGCAGCTGAGCTGAATTCACCTTCATCGGCGGTCGCTTTGGCAGGTCAGAGACAGTTTTCCTTATTTCCACAACGATATCTCCGCCGTCCACTCTTCTCAACACACAATAACGCTTCTTAGCTGACTAAAGTGGAAATTTTTCAAAGGAAGAGGGAGGAGAAACCTTGAGGTTGGTTAAGAGGGTCGGGTCGCTCTTCACAATCATCACGTAGCCCTCCTTGACGATGTCCGTTAGAAGGAAGCCTTCGTTGTACTGAAAAGGATCATTTCCTCAAAAGAAGCATCATACCGCCTTCTCTTCCTCTAGAGCCAAATCAGACTCAAAGACGAGGGAAGAGAGAGTAGCCGACCCGTCCAGAGTAGACCTAAAGTAAGAACAACATAGGAACAATGGACTACCGTACCCCTGGTTTATCTTGTTGTAGTCTCCGCAGAACTTTCCGTAGTTGAAACAGACAGTGTGGTAGTCGGAGGAGAAGAAGCGGATGGCCTCTTTTGTGAGCAGCCACTGCGCCTTGCCAATGTCATCCGACGTCACAGTTGGAACCATGGTCGAATGCTCCGGGTGAACCAGGATTTCCTACAAAATGGGTTTAGAAATATCTCGGAACAAAATAGGTTTAGAGAGATCTTGGAATCGGATTCTTAGCGTGAAATCATTAAAAAAATACCCCGACATCGTCCCTGGGGAAAAGAAGTAGATCTCGCTGAGGATCATTCTCCAGCTGGATATTCCTCTCGGTGATAAATCGTTCATAATCCAATGGAGAAGACATCGGCGGCAACCGCTAAAGGATTAAATAAATTAAAACAAAAAAAAGAACTTACAGTTGGATTCGCTGTAGTTATCACATTTCGGACCGCTTCGCGGGCCTCCCTCGCCAGACCTGGTCTCCCGACGCCTGCTGTAAATCTAAAGAGCAATAAACATTTGTTAAATGTGATAAACTCACTTTCTCAATGGAAATCCACTCCTTCCCGAGTCCTGAACTAGGGTAGAAGCATTGCTGGAATGGCCAGAAACCACGGACTTTCTGTCATCTGTCAACGTCGAGCCACGCGACGAAGAAATAATTGACCGCATTACTGAGACCGCGATTTAATCGATAACATAATATCGAAAATCGGCCTAAAAGAAATCGTGAAAATGGGGAATACGGTTATAGAAATGGGTCGAAATATTTAAATGGAAAATAAAACATTGACCATCGAACAAATTCAGAGATATCGATTGCAGCTGAGGGCACGGTTTCACGGGTGGAATCTGTGTGAGACCCCAATCTTGAATCAAAACGAGGCCAGAAAACTACGACACTAAGGTTTTTCACAGATGATACTGTTTTATTACAACTATATTGATACAATTTTTACAGAAACCGGTATGACATGTGAAAATCAAAAACGTGAAGTTGGAGATCCAAAATTGATTAGTACATGCAATGGAGGACCTCCCAGACGGCGTCGGCGTCTCCATTGATTCTGATGGGGGATGAGAGAAATGGGGGCGGACTGCACATTTGAATATTCCGTGGACGTAGCTGATAACCTGCGTAACCCGTGTCAACGCCCATTTCACCCATCCTCCTCTCCACCGGCGGTCTTCCCTTCTCAAATGAAGGAAGAATCGGCTGTTGCTGCCCCCACCAAAGCCTATCACTTCGGTCCCGATGGCCACGACCTCTCGGATGTCATTCTTGTTGTTGGAGGAGCCGAACTCCACGTCAACAAGATGGTAAGCCCTTTTCTTGATCTCTAATTGACCTTTCTCAGTTCCTGGCTACTCGATCCCCCGTCTTCAATGCTCTCTTTTTCGGCGATTTCAAAGAGAAGGGAGAGGATCGAGTTGTGATCGAAGCCGATTCCTTGGCCTTCCGTCGTCTCATGGAGATCCTCTACTATGCGAAGATTAGGACCGGAAAGACACACTTCATCTACTGCTGCTGCAAGGGCGAGTTGCTGTGCGAGACTGCCTCCTCCCAACAAGGTAAAAAGGATTTCGTCTGATACAAATGGTTTTGCCAGAAATCTGGAATGATTCCATCACTCTTCTGCAATTGGCTGATCGGTTCGACGTGTTTGATCTGGTGGTAGAGTGCATGGAGGACTTGTTTCTGAGGGCGGATTGTGACAACTGCTTCAATGAGGGAGTTCGGCAGTTGATCGCCGTGACCTACAACATGGAGCAGTGGAAGGTGAGAGAGAGAGAGAGAGAGAGAGAGAGAGAGAGAGAGAGATGGAGAGGGGAGAGACATAAACACCTTTTAGTTCGTCAGAAGGGCCTCATACAAGGCCCTGGCTGGGGCTTTGAAGAATCTGAAACCTATCAACCCGCAGTTGTCGATGGACTTTGATGCCCTCAAGTTTTTATTCCCCGTAACGTCGCCTATTTTCCCCCCTTTTCCTCAAGTCATCATTTTCGCGTTCATGTGAATGACCGGTCTTCAGGTGGCCCATCCTGCTGAGATCCCCACTGGCCCAGAAATCTTCTACTTTGGTGACCGGTCTCTCTCCGATGTTACTCTTCTAATTGAAGACAGGGCGGCTTTCAAGATCCATCGAATGGTGAAAGAGAAAGGGAGAGAGAGACTAAACAAATGCCTTCAGACCCTAGCCTCTCGTTCCAACTACTTCAAGTCCATGTTCTACCCGGTCGGAACAAAACTTGGATGGAAGAAGAAAGCCAATAAGGTGGACATTAGAATCAAGGGAGATGCCGACGCCGTCTAGGAGGTCTTCCACTTTCTGTACGAGGGTCGTCTTGGAAACCGCAATGGTCGCTACACCGTCTGCTGGGATTCCTATGCCTACTTCTGCCACAATGAGAAGCAGGTCCAAGGTTGGTGTCCGTCTTCTGGGAACTTCTGAAAAATCATATGAAGGTTACTGGGAGAGGGTGGTGACTCTTCTGGAGTTGGCCAAGCGCTTCGGCGTCTACGAGAACGTGATGAAAACTCTGGATGAGCTCTTCTGCAGCGCCGAGTGCCCGAAGCATGGGGAGAACTGCCAAATTGAGGGGGTTCGGCACTTGTTGGCTGCAAGCTATGGACTGAAGGGATACAAGGTAAGAGAGAGAAAGAGAGAGAAGGAGAGAGAGATAGAAAGTAAGAGAAAAAAAGAGAAAGATACAACATCGAGTCTTCAGAAGCGCAAATGTGCCTCTTCCTCTGCTTTCTCCACCGCCCTGGAGACTTTGGAATCCTTGAAGCCCCAGATGGACGTCGACTTCACTGGCCTCAACTGGATGTTCAACCGCAAGGAATTCGATGCTTCTGAAGACTTGGCCCCCCTTCCTTTGGACACTGCCTTGTCTGCCACCGACAGGAGCTCCACTTCCTCCACCTCCACTTCTTCTTCCAGTTCCTCGGTCCTGGTCCTTCCTTGAGGACAGAAGTGACATCGACGGGACACATAAATATGATCCTTGTTCTTAAATAAAGTGGCCTGCTAAGCAATGAAGACAGATTTACGATAGCTCACTGGTTAGAGTAACGGACAGAAGGTTCAACTCCCATTTGTCTTGCCTTCTAGCGTTCTATCTTCTTATTTTGTTGTCTTTTTTAAACAAAGTTTAATTTTTTTTAATATGGCTTATTTTGATTGTTTCCGATGGTGTTGGTTGGCATTTAGTTGTTGAGCACAGCTGAATCTTCAGACAGTGGCTGAGTGAGACTCCAGCAGTATGCCGTCGATGAAGCGTTAGTTCTCCAAGAACCACGGCAGGTGTAACTGATTGTAGGGTAAATAGATTTTTTCCCGATTTTATCTGCTACACATTGTCGAACATGTCCCTGACACAAATCATCTTATCACATATTTTTCCTGTGTATCTGTGTCTCTTAGACATATATATTCGACTTTTTAAAAATAAAATGTTAGCAGAATATTGTAATAAATAAGGAAAAGGACAATGTATATAAATCAAAAACTCCGCAGAACACTAGATTTATTTCGTTTTGATGCTCCTTCTATTATCCGGCGTTGAGGTGCTTCTTGGAGAAGGCGATTTCCAGCTCCTTCGCCTGTTTGTCGTATTGCGAGATCCGATGGCCGATGTAGGTGACGACGGCAACCACAATGTAGACGAACTGGCCCTCCTTCTGCACGGAAGAGGCCCTCTGGGTGCGCAGATGCATGAAGGAGTCGACCAACTGGAAATGGGGTTGGATTGGGAGGAGAGATGAGAGGCTCACACTGACGGCCTTTCCGTTGAATAGGCGGTAGAGGAGGTAGTCGATGAGGAGGAGAGTGCCGGTCCTGCCGATGCCAGCGGAGCAGTGGATCACGACGGGGGACCTGGAAGTAACCTCTTCTCTTTCTAGAAATTCTTTCGCTCTTTCTCTCTCAAACTCACTCTCTCTCTCAAACTCACTTGGCCAACTTGTCCACATTGAAGATGCTCTTGATGAGCCTCAGAATCGCCTTAGAAGACTGCATCGTCAGTCCATCGGACCAGTGCGTGGTGTGGAGCATGCGGACAAAGAGCATGTCCGAGCACCCCTCCGGCAGAACCTCCAGGGTGTAGACAGTCAGTCTGTCCTTGTCCTCCTTCTCCAGTTTCTTCAGAGTGACCATGAATCTCCCATAGGTCTTGAAGTCTCCCTCCTTGTCCGGCCAGTACTGGGCACATTTGGACTTTCCGTCCTCCACACACTTGGTCAGGTTGACGATGATCTGTGTCTTCTCCTGCCACACCATCCTCCAGAAGTCCTCGATCGTGTTCTCCAAGGGTCCCTAACAGGATCGTTACAGTTGCCAGGACCCTCACCTGAGTGGCGATGTAGGTCCTGTCGTGGTCCGGAAACTTGATCCAGTTGGCGTAGTCTCCATCCTCCGGCTTCTCCTTCTCCAGACGGACTCTGGTTTCCTCCAGACAGATCACGTCCTGGTAGCGGTTCTTCGCCATGTTGGCTGAGAAGCCGGGAGCTGCCTTCAGGGGAGGAAGGGCGGTGACCAGCTGGTTGTTGAAGAGGGTCGTCAGCCCTTCGATTCCTGAAAATGTCAGTATTATCTCTCTCTCTCTCTCTCTCTCTCTCTCTCTCTCTCTCTCTCTCACCCAGTTCCGTCGCCCAATGGACAAACTCTCCGGCCAATTCGACGGTGCGCTGCGGAAGACTTTCCGAAGGAGGCCTCGAAATAGTGGCTTTCTTGTAGGTTGGCAGTTTTCTGCACTTCTTCTGCACCACCGTGCTCTTCTTCTCCTCCTCTCCTCCGTCGTTGTCGCTCTTCGGCGGCACCGTCTTCTTTCCCCTAGGGTGCTTGGCCGGCCGCTCAGCCATCGTGCGGAGTAGAAAATGACTCCATTGTGCTCCCAACCCTTCACGTTAACTATTACGTGGCGTAATTAGCATAAGATTACCAAGACTTTAATTAGCATAGCATTGATTTTCTAAATGCTCTCTCTGGCAAATGTGGCTGCCATCTTCTTTTTCCCAAGGATTTCTCTAGTGGTGGACCAAAATTGGATAGGTCGAATGTATAAACGCCTTAGAAACTCTACATTGCAAACATGCAAAATTTCAAACGACAAAGATATTTCTTCCAGCCATGGTTTATTCGTATGATCACTCAAAGTTCTGGTAGTTGTATTGCTGGAACTTCTGACGGGCCCTGAGGAAGGGCACATTGATGATCTCGAAGAGAACGGAGAAACTGGGGGCATACGGCAGACAGGTGACGAAAACCAGGAACAACTTGGCATACTCAGCCGGCATCTCAGGCCACATCCTGAAACTTCTGTTATTAAGCAAGTTCTACCGTAATCACCTCTTGAGCATTCCCTCGCAGAAGCTGAACACTCCGTAGATGGCCCAGTAACGCAGCCAATACTTTTGCCCCTCTGCATTTTCGTCACTTAGCGAAAACATGGTGTAGACTGTGGGGATCACAATTGCCTTTAAAACGGTTGTTTGGTGGGTTTTTAAGGGAAACTCACCCCCAGGAGAGTGAGGGAGGCCATGATGTTGTTGAAAACGAAGAGGAAGGCGAGGAAGGCCGACGCTCCGTAGAAGATGTTCTCCCGGCGGAGGCCAGTGGCTCTTTCGATTTCAACCCATCTTAATCCACCTTATTGGAAGAATTTTTGTTTCAAGCGAAAACAACGGAAAGGCGGAATACCTGTTATCATGTTCGTAGAGATAATTGCAAACGACTATGTTGATCCTCTGGAAATTGAGGTCCTTGCAGGAATTGATGAGTTGCACCTTCACAGGGTCTTCTGAATCAAGCGGTTTGCTATCCGAAGATCAACCGACTGGCAGTGTTTGTGCTGCTACCGGTCACTGCTGCATACAGCTTTCCCCAGAAGGAAGGCGGCTGAGGGGGCGTCTTCGGTTTGTACTGAAGAAGAGGAAGTTCAAGGGAGAGAGGAGAAGAAAGTGAAGGAAGAAAGAATCACCTTCATATCAGCTGGCTTCAGTATATTGGACATTAATCAAAAGTTGTAGACCCAACCGCAATTGGGCTTGAAGAATAAGAAATAAGGAGTAGAATAGCAATGAGGTTATGCAAAACTGGAGAGCTATGGTAATTCTTAAGCTACGTGGATCACAGCAAATTCCCACTTTCTTCTTCGTTGTTCAAAGAATTTGTTGACATGACCACACATACACACATGTCGCTATGCACACACACACACATGCACGCATACACAGCCACACGGACGCACCCTCTAGTTATGGAAATCTCTTTGCTTAAACCCCCAATTAGCAATGAAACCTGCTCATCGATTATTTGGCGTCCTAGTGGCGTTGAGAGCACAATTCCGCGTCCAGGTCACAATTTTCCCACGTGTTTATCCACTTAACGCCGGAAAGCACCACTCTCCCATAACTCCAGTCATCTTTATCCATTTTTAAACTTTTTTTTTCATTTTCTTTGTAATTGTTTCTAGAAAGAACATAATAATTCTACAAAATACATGTTTATTCGCAGAACTTCACATTGTGACAAACGGCTTCAGCAAACTTTTTCTCGTTTTGGTTGTTCGCTGCTGCCTTTGCCAAATCATCCAATTTACCCTGAAAAACATATCATTAAGCCAACTGTTTCACCAACCTTCAGAACCACGTGGCAGAGGATATTCCCAGCCTCCTGGAGGATTTTCCCCAAGATTTGGTCGCACAATTTCACGATTCCGTCCTCGCTAGATTTCTGAAAATGGGGTTGAAGGCAGTCACTTTGGCATCTTACGATTTCTCCATCGACTAATTCCACGTTGTCTTCTACGAAATCTAGGCACAATTTACATTTGAACTTGTTGAAAATGGCAAGGGGGTCCTTTGGCTCTGGGGTTGCGGGAGGGGCAAATGATGGAAGTTGGATTGGGCCGAATGTTGGAAGTTGGATTGTTGGAAGCTGAAAAGAACCCTTTCTTAGGCATTGATTTTTCTCTCTATCAATTGGCCTATTTAAAATTCTTAAAAGCACAGTTCCACATAGAAGTCATGTAAAAAGGTTTCACAAAGTGTAGTTGCAAACTTTGGAGTTTTAAGCCATTTTCCAAAGATGAATCTTTTTTTCTTTAATCCTACTTACCCCGAACAATGGCGTATTCTCCGCCCCCTGAATGAAGCAGAAGAAGACGGAAAGAGTGACAAAGGTGGAAAACATGCTGTATTCGATATCAGGTTGAAGGCAGAATTTAAATGCTTCCTTATCACTCACTAACTCTTTTGTATGCACTTTTCGACTGACGAAGGAGACAATAAACACCCCTGACGTCGGCAGATACTAGACGCCGAGACGGACGGAACATCCGGATTACGCTTGTTTTGATCAACCTTATCTCCAGGAGACTGATGTTACACTTCGATTAATAACAGCACAAAGGTGTTTTCCAACTTGATTAAAGGACTGCACGTTTAAAGGACTAAAAATAGGAGGTACCGTTTTCCTCGATGAAGTTTGGTGTTTGTCAGACGCTTTTTGAAAACACGGATGTTTGGAGATCGCACTATAGTTTCGTGGGTGGAGATTTAAGGTATACCCCTCGCCCACCGAGCTTGGCAATTGAAATGGGCATGGTTATGCTAATGTACCCTGCGTCACGTTGTGTGCTCTCTTGCAAGTTAGATGTGCAGGTTGTTTTAATAAGGCAATTTCTGTAGTCGTGGTTGGCGGGCAGCGACTGTATAAGAATGGTGTTCTGAAGTACATAAGATAAGAAAAGATGTTTTTCTTTTCCAAAAAATGTGTTTTCCTCATTCTATGAGAACTACATAAGCACTGCTGCAAGTCTCCGAATCATGACGTTCACGATATTTTTGTCACATGAAAATGAACTTTAGAAATAACCAGAATAAAAGACCTCATTTAGTTGGAACAAAACTTCGCGGTTTGTAAAAGTACCAGCACATTTTCGGAAACTATGATGGACAACCTCAACAAATACGGATCGACATGGTGCAACGTCAAAAGTAACATCAACAGTAGAAAACAAGTTTAATAGCGAACAAAACAAAGTTTTCATTAGTGAATTACAACAAGGGGTAGAACTAGTGGCGCTTGGCAGACTTGTCTTCGTCATCCATTTCGGACATCATCTTCTTGATCTGCTCCACTCGCTTCTTGCTCACATCGATCGAAGACACCGCAACTGCCCTGGGAGCATCGGTGACCGATGGCTTCAATAGACCTCATTATTAGGCGAACTGCCTTTGACCACCTGCGTAGACCTGGTTTTGATCTCCTCGCTCTGGCTGCTTTCCGTCGAGATGGGCTTGGCGACCTTCTTCCTCGGGGCTTTGGCCATCCGCCTGCCTCCCTTGGTCGACTTGGACTTCTTCTGAGACTTAGACCTTTGACTGTTGGTCACCTCTGTCTCCTAAACGACGGTGATTGCAAGGGGATTGTGTACCCTTTCCTCGGTCCTAGTCGTCCTACTCGATCTGTTTGATTCTACTCCCGATTCAAGAGAGGAAGAGGGATCTGGAGAAATACAAAGTTCAGAATCCCTTCCACTCACTCATTTTACGCGGGCAGTGGGATAGATGAGTCTCCAGTTCTCCACTCTTCCTCCGCTTGATCACAACCCTGTCTCTGAGGAAGATAGCAATTCCGATGGACAGCACTTGGATGCCGAAGAGACAGCCCAATCCAATCGAGTGGCACAAGTAGCCTTCCTGGATGATATTTGTGATGAACCAGGCCAGCTCCGACAGTCCAGTGATAACTTGAAGTCCAATGTAGAGAATGAGAAAGGCTGAAGGAATGCCTCGATTGCTGGAATTGCCTACCCGGAACCCTTTGGGTGTTGTAGATGCATCCCGGAACAGTTATGACAAACTGGAGAAGGGCCAGCAGAAAGAGGGTGACGACGGGTTGGCCAATGGCAGTTCCGACGGTGGCGAAGATGGTGATGGCGGCGGCTACCAGGAACTCTACGTAGATGGCCAGGGTTAGCCAAGTGACACGAGAAAACCTTCAGAAGAAAATGAGTGTGGGGATTCAGGAGGACTCACTCTTCGGAAGCGTCCATGCCGACCAAGTGACGGAGAGAAACAGCAGAGAATGAGCTGGCATTTGGAAGAAAATCTTTAGTTGTTACGCTAATTTGATAAAATGATGATAATCATTCAAATGAATGGAAGACCATCGGATGTCTCGTTTATGCTAATAAACATCCTAACACTAATGAAAACCTCCGAAGCGGCTAGCCTATCTCACTGACTGCGTAAAATGAGTGAGTCAAAGGGATTCTGTACCTTGAATTTATCCAGACCCCTCTTCCTCTCTTGAATCGGGAGTAAAATCAAACAGATCGAGTAAGAAGACTAAGACTACGGAAAAGGTAAAATAAATCCCTTGCATTCACTGTCGTTTAGTATACTAATGTAGCCAACATCATAGAAAAATTCCAAGTCGACCAAGGGAATCCGCCGGACCTATGCTCCCTATGCTCCCTCGATCGATGTGAGCCAGAAGCAAGTGGAGCAGATCAAGAAGATGATCTCCGAGATGGAGAACGAACATGACTCTGTCAAGCGAGATAGAAATATTTATAAGAAGTATTATTAATCTATGACTGAGATCCTGAGCCAGTGGTTTCCCGTTCCGCCGTGAGTTCCTCGTGTTTCACAGCCAGCATCCGCCCAATGCTGAGTACCTGTTCCGCATGCCGCATCACCAATTGTCGCTGATAACTGCGAATCCTCCTCAACCTTAATGACTTCATTAATATTTCAAAACATCTATAACCTTACCTTCTGGATTCAAAGGCTGATCTAAGAACAACAAAAATCATCGAGTTTGTGGCCGAATTGAGTAACAAGAGGAATTCGGCCGCCCTGGACACATTAGGGCTATTCTCAAAGTGGAGGAGTACCCTCAACAAAACCACAAAGGTCGGCCAACAACGGAGAACCAGAAATTTGCCAAGTAGAAGAGTAGAAATAGTCTAAAATGAGCTTAACAGAAGGTAGATAGGTTACTGTACCTGTAGACTCTTTGTCTTATCCCGGTCGACTTCAAATAGCAGTCCCCTGCCTTGCTGTTTCAGAATACTCGCCCTGTTGTTCATAGAAGTTCTCATTGACCTCAGAGTGTTCACTAAAGACAATTAAGAAAATAAAAAAGGGTATTTTACCTGTGAGGAAGGCTATGATTGAAAAGGGACCGAATGTCTTCAGAAATGACAAAAGAATGGTGCGATAGAAAAGAAAATAGACGGGGTTCTGAGCCCATTCATTTTCCTGCCTCTGAAAAGATTGTTTATGAGAACTTCTAATTTAGAAGTATTAAACTTTTGAAACGTTAGATTAAATATTTTTACAAGAATTTACAACTTTACTCTTTAGAAACTGAATTTCCAAAGTTCAGGCACAACATAGGGTCTGTGATAAGCTTTGTTTACAAGAAGGCTTCTGACGCTAAATCATCAATTGCTTTACAACAGCTGTAAAACATTGACATAAGCATATTTTAGTGTGAAATTTAACTCTTTTCAAGTACTTTTAAGTGTTTACCTCAAACTGTCGTTCGCTGTTTCTGATGCAGGGTCGAAGTACAAATTCAAAAGAACACGGAATTGTAACCACACAGGCGACCATTGTCATCACAAGAGGCATTCTGATCAATCCTGAAATAGCTCTTTTTATAAAATTGCAGAAGTCTTCTACTTTTATTCTTTCAAACAATATTTGAATAACCAACCTATCGCCACTTTGCCCAAAGTGGTTCTTCTGCCTTTCGTCCTGGCGGCTGCAAATGGCCTAGAGACGGCTAGGAACCTCGTAGCTGACACTTGTAATAACATCCAAGTCTGAAAGAACCATTGACTTCTGAAGAAGGTTTAAAGAAACCGAGGTAAGATGGGCGCATTCCAGAAGACCATCCAATGCTACTTTCCAAGTGTCCCAGAGACGAGGATAAAGACCGACTGAATGGAGGGTGGCCCATAAGGAATGGTGACCGAGGGAGGCCAACAGAAGAATCACATCCCAGATGGCAAGGGCTGAAAAATGAAGGCTTAAAAATAATGTTCGTTCTTAATTTCTCCTCTTTCATATGGAGAACCCTTCCGATTTCCCTCGAAAGCAATCTTTGTCTCATCCCTGCTGATTTTACCCTCGGCTGGGGCTCAGACGGGATCAGTCTATTTCCTTGTTTTGGAGTAAGCCCTCATTTCCCTCGTCTCACCTGTGAGGGACACCAACATCCCGACGTTGATAGAAGTTCTGTAAAGAATGGCCAAACAGTAGACATTTCCTGCTATTCCGACTGAAATCAATAGGATACTATTAAAATGAATAAAGAAGTTACGCAGAATGACGGCTGATGACAGAGGTCCGTCCAGAAGAAGAGCTAAGCCCTGGGCAGGGGGTGAACAGGCAGGAACGTGATCGAGAGTGCGCATGCAACCTTCTGAATAGCAGGAATCAAGTGAAATCAGGAAATGATGAAAAAAAGAGACATCAATTCATTTAGATTTCACTTTAATTTTAAAGAAATTTCAAGAATTACTTCTTTGAAAAGGCCCCAGATTGCTAATTTAAGACCCTTTTCCTTCACATTTTCGGCATTAAATTTTTAATAAACCGGGAAGACACAAATTGTTCGGTACAAATCTCAAATCTCAACGTAAATGAGATGAAATCTTCTTTGTTTCTATTGGGGAAGAGGATTATAAAGATGACCCATCATTCATACACAAAGGAATACGTAAGAATATGTGAAAAATAAACGGTTTACAATATTTAGATATTTTTAGGTTTGTATAAAGCGCATTGGTTTCAAATGCCACGTAATGAGGTGTGTGTGTGTATGTGTGTATGTATGTATGTATATATGTGTGTGTATGAGTATGAGTGTTTATGTTAGTGTGTGAACTCATGTTTGATCCATTGACAACTAAATTATGACCACCATCTCAAGCCGTCTAAGTCATCTTGGGCCATTTCCACTGGTCGGCAGTAATTTATGATTTTTGCACTTTAATGCTATTTTAATTGTAAGCGGAGAGAATTTTACAATAGTGCAAAAGAGGCAGTTATATAGTAACATCGTCTCTGCAGTCAAATGCTAACTCGAGAAATGGGATCTTCGGTGTAATCGGAGTGCAAGGAAATGCGCGGCAATTAGCGGATTAGAGTAGTACTGGCCACTCTTTGATAGTTTAGAAGTTATAGTTTATAAGTCAGCTGAATAAAACATAGAAAAAGTATTTTTACTTGGGGCGTGGGAGTGTTGAGGAACGGCGGAATTCTGGGTAAAGAACGTGTGAATGAATGGAAACGAGCTGATCGCAGGAAATGAACGGGAAACATCAGAAGATTGCGCACTTCTGAGCGGCTAAGAAGGACGGATTCGAGGATCTGCGTCATCATTCAGGATTTTCGTCAAAACACAGTCAAATGTTGTTTTTTCTTAGTTGAAAACGGAACTTCTCACAATAGGAATCGAGGGAAGGCAAAACGGTTAAATAAGTCCTTGTTGAGACTTTTTAAACTGAAAGGACAAGGTTGTTTACCCTGTTTTAGAAGCAATGAAGTAAAAGCCAGTTCATAGACTGTTTTCGAATGAGATGTTCTGTATTTCCCACAATTTGTTCCTACAAAAGGCTTGCGATTGCAAAAACACATGATTTTCCAAACATCGCCTATTGCTAATGCACGTAACTTCCATTTTCAATCGATTCCACAAATTGCGCTATTAGCCAGAGCTAATCGCAACGATCTTTAGCCTTAATGCTCCTTTTAAATGATGTCACCCCTTTTGCAGTGAAGAAATTGGCTGAAAGGAAGAAATCAAGAAGAATGTCCCCCAGTAGGCAATTGGCGTCTAATGAAGTCTGAGTCAGGGCTTATGAGCTGTCTGTCGGGGGCTTCGATAAATCCGCTTTGGAAGATAAGGGCTACTTAGAAAGACTGCAAAAGGTTCGAAGTTTCTTGGAATCGGTGGTTATTTCCTTCGTTCTCACGAGAGAATACAGATCAATGGGAAAATGACGCACTTTGCAAAAGGATAACCGGATATTTTTGAGATCAATCCCATTTTTAGGATGAAAAAAGAATTTTGAATTTTTTAGAAGTGTTGTTTTTATTGATGAATCAAATGAGCTTTCTTTAATAAGACAAAGTTTAAAGTTCCCAGAAGAAAAACAGACCGAAATCTGGAGGTTTCTTCAAATTACATGCTAAAGTGTGGGTGGTCTGATTGTAGTATTTCGTGCCACAGTGGGTGGTAGGGGAGGAAGATCGATATGGGATAATTCTTACGGCTGCAAGCAAATCGGCTGCCCTTTTGACCCCGCCAAAAGTTTCTTCTTGTGTCATGCACACTTGAAAATTTGGGAATAAACGAATTCTCCTACAAAGATTTTCTCTCTATCACTCACTCACTCACTCACTCACCCATTCACTCACTCCGCCTCTGCTTATACGATGCGGAAATGATGTAATCGGTTTCTCGTGGGAGAAAAATACTATGATCCGGGTTTTTCAAAAATTGCAAAATGGCTCACAAAAATCCTCGCTCGTGTAATTGGAAGCCGATTCTTAGAAAGTAAACAGCCGGTTGTATAAGCGGGGGTGGATTCAAATCGGCCAATTTCCTCTTAAACTAACTAATTCAACTAATCTTCATTGGTTGTTTGTTTTCTATCAAAGCAAATAGGAATTATTCAAAAGGGAATCGATTGGAGCAGCATTGAGTTTCCATAGAAAAGTAATGATTGAGAACGATGGGTCACTTCTGGCAGGCATTTCACTTGAACCACCGTGAGCATTCGATCGCCATGCATATTTCAAGCGCTTTGACATTTCGGGGAACATCAGCCGAAACGATGACAGCGGTTCCAGGAAAAGGAATTTGGAAATAAATGCACATTATTTGTTTTGGGTTGTAAATATCTGCTGAATGAAGAAAGCCAGAAAGAAAATTACACAAAACTTCAAAACATATCTGCAGAGGTTTCCCCCTTTCTTTCAATGGAAACCTCTGCAGAAATCTATGAATCTGCTTTTTTTAAATCACGGGCGGATCTTGAATGAAGTGCTCCTATCGGGATCGAACCTTGGTGTACAGGTTGAAATTGTTCTAAAGTTTAGACTGAGAAAAATTATTTTGCCCGAAACTTCTGATCCAAAGAATATCCAGAGAGAAGAGGATTCATAGAACGTCCGTCAAACCCATTGGCTAATCCTCTTTGCACTTTTCCGTGACATTCGTAAAATGAACTGTCGGTCATTGGCCTGGGGGTAAATCAGCCAAAGGTTAGCCACACTTCAGGTGGGAAAACGGGACGATCAGACACTTTGGCAAATAGTAATGCAACTCTCATCTTGAGAAAATTTAGGTTGTTTCACGTAAGGCTTCTTCAACATTGTATCTGATCTCCTTGAAAGCCATTTTTGTAGCTTGATTCTAAGAGAATAAGTTTCACGAATGAGTCTAGACGGTATTCTATTTGCGTTTCTTTTTCCACACGGAAGTCAAATAACTTTGCATCAATAATCACCCGTGGGAATAATCTTTAAAGTTTGTACATTGTAATTTCGGAGATTGAGGTAGCAATTGGTAAGCGTCTTGGCTTATTCTTTGGGAAAAGTCTAGTCGAGAGTGTATCGAGAAAATTTTGCATGCTTATTACAAGCCACTGAGTTCTCGAGGAGATATAGAAAGATTGAAAGTTGGATGTATTTCTGCCTGTAACTGTGAGACAGACGGTGGGTGTGAATGTATAAATCATCGCAGTCTATTACGGCATAAATGCCTGACGCCGAGCCGTTTCCTGGCGGCTGGCAGGGAAACAGCGGATTCATGTACATCCGGATTTGCGGATGAGACCCGGCGACAAATGAAAATTGGCCGACTTCTGATCTCCGAAAAGAAAGATGCACAAACACTGCGGTGAAGGTTACGAGGATGGTACTGTATAGGTGGTACAGTGGCACTAAAACAGTCATTCTGAAGACTGATAATCAATCAATCGAGTGACAATGATAGACAGGCAATTTCTGATATTCCAGCACATTAGAGAACAACAAGTGTTTTGGGTTTTGTCATTCAGATGATGAAATGACTTTCATGTTCCAAGTGTTGTGAATCAGTTCGAAGGCGCCGTATTGCAGATGAACTATATGGCTTCCTAAAAGAGCTTGCTCACTTGTGGTTGTCTAAGATTGTTAACTTTAGATGGTAAAGTTTACTGCTTTAACACCTCAGAAACGACAATTTAGAAAATGAACTTCTATTGTACGATGAATTGTGAGAAAAGAACACAAGTATGAAAATGATGGAATATTCTAGGGAGATCGCCCTTTGGATAGAAAGTGAAGAGCAGCACTTCGGATCGATGCGGCCGGATCCGGGATTTGACGTCTTTGGCTGTTTTGCCGGACTCACAAACACACCTGCGTCGAAGGTTCTGAAAGGCACGTGTCATCTGGGAGAAAGGGACTGGGGAGTCTCTGTAGGAAGAGGAGAGAGAATCTTTAGGTTGTTTTGAGTAAACCTTACATACCAATATGCAAGGTAACATTTCTAATTTGAGAGTGCCCGTAGAGTCCAAAAATATCGTCTCTTATGACATCTAAATAGAGTAAACTTCATAGACCGGCCTGGGTTAACAGGCCATTTCCAGGTCAAGGGCAGGTCAGGCCGGTTGCACGCATAGGCTTTAAGAAAACCCCTAGTTAGCACACTCTCTTTGTTCACATTCACACGTTCATATCCTTCTGATCGACCGCTCTTTTCACCTCTTCAAGGTTATGCTTTCATTTTCACGCTTCAGGGTATCGGTCCCTGAGCATCATCGAATGATTGAGCCAAGGTATTCGATTTGCTTACGGAACGCCACGTAGTGTGAATTACCTTCCCGTGAGATTACAGTTTAAAAAAATTTCATTCTCATTTCACAGCATGAGGTAGCATGGATCGGCTGACCTTTGTCTTCTCTCACGACATCCGACCGTCGTCCTCACCCAGGTAATCCCCCTTCTTCCCCTAGTCAACCCCCCTTCAGACATGGAATGAACGTTCGTTTCTCGACGGCCTTCGCCCAGTCCACCGTCGACTGGACCCTCAATCTGCGCAGATCCGGTCTCCCCACCCGTCGGCCGAGGAACCTTCGTCTGGAGCTGATGACAGTCACCACCAGGGCCGGCATCCCTCCCACCCTCTGCTCCTGTCTCTTCCGTCTTCAGCGGGGCGGAGTGGAAGACGTCGAATGCAACGTCGTTGGAGAAGCGGACGGTGGCGAACACATCAGTTTCGCAGTTCCTGGAGATCATCAAATGATTAATAGCGTCTTGGCCGCCCAAGTGGAGAAAGATGGTATGTTACTTTCGAGGGAAATGAGCATAAGGGAGTTAAGGACCGCCTGATGTGCTGACGATGGTCCTGCAGTTGCCGAAGAAGTGTTTCCTGGCGAACCAGTGGGATTGCCCAGTGGAAGCAACGCCAGTGGAGCTCGACTACCGCTTCGAACCCCTCCACAACTGGCAAAGGAGTGGCTTTTCCTCATAAAGGCTTGTTTAGTTGTGAGCACGACTTTATCATTGTATGTGCCGATGGAGAGTTCTCCATCAACAAAGGCGCTCTCTTCCGATCGTCGAACTACTACAAGAAGCAGCTGCGGGGATCCTGGGGAGACAAATCGAGGATCACCGAGGGATTCACCCTGGCCACCGCGAAGATCGTCTTCACCTACCTTCTCACCCACACCTTCCTGGCACCAGAGCAGTTGACCCCTCAACTGCTGGAGGAAGTGAAGAAGACGGCGGAGAAGTTGGCCCTGCCTCAGAAGGCTCTTCTGATGCACAACATGGAGGTGCTGGCCTGTCGCCAACTGAGCGAGGCAGAGTGTCCCCTGGAAGACCTCATTCGCTGGCTGGTCGTTGCCTGCCACAACGGATTGGGACGGGTGGAGGACGCGGTCGCTGTGACGATTGTGAAGAAGTTCCACCAGCAACTGCTCCAGGAATACAGGGTGGATGTGGAGCAGAAGGATGAAAAGAAGAGGCTACTTCATGTCCAATTGCACGCCAGGAACAGTCGCGGAGGAGCGGCCACTCCTTTTGTAAGAGAGGCTGAGGGAAAATGATGAAATGAGATTCAGAAGAAGCTCTTCACTTTGCATCAGATGAGCGAGCGGGTCCTGGTGGTCGAGAGGGCGGCCTAGGAGAAATGAAGGAATAAAACAAGCAATAAACCAGTGTTCATCGAATGATCTTAAATTTTCCCTATTCATCTCCGTTCTCCTCTCTTTCTCTCTCTCTCTCCGTTTCTTCAAATCCTTCGTTCCCTCGATTTTTTACCTATCTAATGTCTGATGTAATCTTATTACTTCACTACGAATGGTTGTTATACTGTCCTGGTTGTCTTGTTATTGAAATCGTCTAGTGTTCTCCCCTTTCCAAGTCTCATCTTGTTTGTACAATGAATGCTTTCAGGCTATGTCTGACTCATCCGTCTGGCAGCAGCTTTGTCCGTTGCTGCCAGCCACCATCGCATGACACATAGAGCGGGGCGCATGACAAACGACTTCCGAGACATTTAGCCGCCCAAATCGTCCCCTGTGACGTCAGCCGAGCTTTTTCAAAATAAAGACGGCGCGCGGGAATTTCGAAACCTCGGCCGATCGGAGGATGTTTTTGTGTTTGAAAGTGGCGCCTAGGGAAATTGATTTTGACGCGAGCGACCGTTGTCTGTGGCCGGTTTTTACGAACGGCAGGTGTCCGGCGGTCACTCGCGACAGCCGTCCCGCCCGGCTGGCAGCAATCGGCCCATTCCCGACACCTCGACGACCACAAATGGCCGACGGAGGGGGGATTTGGATAAATGGGAAGGCTCTTGGGAATGGGAATGGGGAGAATGGGATGGGACGACGGCCAAGGCTTCAAATGGATAACTTGCTCCAAAAACGTACATTCTGTTCAGTCGGGATCCACCTAGAATGTATCAAGCCAAAAGTCGTTTTTCGGCTGACATTGTGGTACCAATTCGTAAAATTAAGTTTAGCTTCGCAGGTGGTTTCAAAGTCTATTTGTGTCCAGCCAAAAACAAAACCATTCAAATGTTCGTTTGACTGTGTATCCCAGATGAATGACTGGCCCTCGGTTTTTCATCGGCCACCTCATGGCCCGTCTGAAACTAGCCGAACTCTTTCCCTTTGACGCATTCCGCCGTCCCTAAAGATAAGATGGCGTGTCCTTGAGGCATTTGGCTGACTCACACCGAGGCTGAATCATCCGCCCGAATCCCCCCGTAATTGTAATCCGCACTGCCTTCCTTAGCAACCGGCGCAATACAATTACGGGTCACGCGAGGGCGGATTGGACTATGGACTCTGGGAAATCACATGGGAAACTGGAGGAAGGCTTAGGCTTTTGGTGGAAGAAATTGGAGGTCGGAGGATAAATAGTATTGTGGCAAGAAGGGTGATTGGCAATGGAATCTTTATCGCATATATACACTAACACAAACACACTAGTATCTCTGTATCTCTCTCTCTCTTTCTATCTCTCTCTCTATCTCTCTTTCAATTTCTCTCACAGCAACCTTTATTCCGTCTTTGTCTGTTTGGCAAAGGGTACCATTGCCATTGTTGTCGTTTAAAGGCTGTTTTCGCAATGAAGAACGAAGGTCTTCGAAGGCTCGAACGGTCTGTTATTGTGTTTTGAATCATTCCCAATGCGATGGTTACTTTCGCAACACTGTTGGTTGACCCGCTATGTGACCTGTCAAATCGATTTTTTCATTAACCTAGTTACTAAAGCGACCAGGGACCATGTTGACGGAGACGGCACCGCTGGGTCATCGGATAAGGGCGAATTATCGAGTGTTTCTTAAATGGCTGATAGTAGTGTATCTCACAAGATAGATAGCGAGAGAGAGAGAGAGAGAGAGAGAGAGAGAGAGAGAGAGAGACGGAGAGGGAGAGGGAGAGGGAGAGAGAGGGAGAGAGAGAGAGACGGAGAGGGAGAGAGAGCACGTGATAAGGTCTCAAAACACCCATTGTAGTTTCCTTTTTCTGAGTGGCTGTAAATATCGTGACGAAAATATGTTTTCAGGAAAGAATCGGAGAGGTTTTCAAGAATCCTTGCATCATTTCCCGATGTTGATACTTATAAATATTTGTTTTGAAGGTGTATTGTAGTAGTCTGTTCTTTGACCGTGTGTTCCTTCCCCGTTAGTCCCTTTGACCACTTTCCCATCCTTTGTCTCCCCCTTTCCGCGGGTGTTCCCCCAGTACAGCCCGTCGCCCTTCGGCTGTTTTCCAAGGCGCCGCCTGTCCTCGGCGGTCCCTCTCGCAGCTCCGCCGGGAGCGCGCGGCTCCGATAAATACGGCGCGAGTGGACAGCATTGATCCGGGGCCGCGGAGTCAGAGAGCCTCAAATGATCCATAGGGGAAATGACCAGTGGAATGGGCAGTGCAGAAGGCGAAGACCAGCCCTCAGAAGTCAGAAGGCACAGACTAAGGGCAAATGTTGCTAAAAGACGGCCAATCCTATTTCGAGCGAGAGGGTAAACAAGAGCCGAGAGTACGAATCGCGGGAAAACAAGGGAACACACGGGCTGATAACCGCCGACACACGCGCACGGCGGATTTCGGATGGGACTCGTGGGAAAGGACAACTGATGGGAGAGTGAATACTAAGTGGCCACAACTCCCACATACCTTAACATCACAAGTTCTGTCATAAGAAATAAGAACTGCTTGATACTTTCCAAGTGGATTCTGTCAGGCTATCTGGAACATCTCAAGAAGAAGTCTCCTTCAGATAGAAGAAGGGTTTATCGACTAATCCAGTGGAAGTTGTGACAATCTATCACGAGGTGCACCCCGAGATAACAGCAGCGACCAGAGACAATGGTCCCGTAGGCTGAGACAAGGCACAGGGCACACTTCTCCAGAGAAGGCACACTGTACACCCTTTCTTGGGAAGAATCTTTAGGGTTTGCACTCTTCAGGAGATTTGGCCTTTCTCGCAGGTTTCACCCGCATCTCATGGCTTTTGCCTCCGAAACCTACGCAACTTTGCCCAAAACCAAGGTTTTTTCTCCGTGTTTTCTGTCAAAAATAGCCCGACAAATAGTAATGAGTAACACCCCACAGTTGTAGATAATTACACGCAACGCGGCTTGTTTACGTGCGTGCGGTCAGCCGGCTGCCCATCGATTTGAGTTGCCGCCTATATGTTCGACACGAGTCGGCCCCTCGAATTCCGCCGCCAGCAGACGGAAAATCCAATAGACTGCGGTTTCGGAAGTTGAAGAGAGTTTTGCAAAATTCTTTCTAATGAAACGATAGAGGAGGCCATTCCATGAGGGAAGCTGATTTGTAATCCTCGAAAATCCTTCTGTTACACTTTGTATTATTTAAAACCAGTGTGTGCGCGCTCTCTGTGATGAAATCGGCCCCGCGGTTGTTTGCCAGGCGAGGGGGCGTGGCCTCCGCCCAGCCGACCCCTGAAATCCCTCCGCCAACGTTGTTCCATTCCACACACTTTGCCATTTGTGGCATGTACCTCCTTTATTTTTTGTATTATTTTTATTAAAAGAATCCCCTTTATTTCCTCATTCTGTCCCACCTATTTGGCATCCCTCTCCACCTCGTTGTGCATTTATTACGTTCGTTGAAAGGCGAGTGCGCGCTCCGAGCGTTGTTCCCGCCCAGCCCCCGTTGAGCATGACGTTGCCATAGAGCATTCTAGCGGGGTATTCAGTGGTGGATGTTGTCTTCTGTTTCACTTTCAAAGTTTCCCTTGTTAACTTGCCTCATACCTCACTTGTAACTCTCCCTTTACCTCACCTCCTCTCCAAATACCACCTCATTTCTTCCAGAACCAAGTTACCATGGCTGACAACAAGGACGAGCTCGTGCAGAGGGCCAAGCTCGCTGAGCAGGTAGAGTTTATTTCTTTACTTATATGAATATTCAGATTGTATTTATTGTTCTTTTATGCAATATTTGTGTTTCAGGCTGAGCGTTACGACGACATGGCCCAGTCCATGAAGAAGGTCACCGAGCTCGGAGCTGAGCTCTCCAACGAGGAGCGCAACCTCCTCTCCGTTGCCTACAAGAACGTCGTTGGAGCTCGTCGCTCCAGCTGGCGCGTGATCTCCTCGATCGAGCAGAAGACCGAGGGATCTGAGAAGAAGCAGCAGATGGCTAAGGAGTACAGGGAGAAGGTCGAGAAGGAGCTCCGCGACATCTGCCAGGATGTCCTGGTACGTTTTCATATCGATCAATAGCTGAGCGAAAGGTCACATAGTATCGCACACCTCTTGGCTTGACGCGCTTGCCGCATTATCGATTTTTGGTCACCCCACCTCGTAATAGTGCGGGGGTGGGCGCCCGTGAGTCATTAGGCCGAGCGACTGCAATACATTCTAGAAAAGCAAATACATAAGCACAAGGCTTATTGGGACAATGTGGAACAATAATCTTTCAGAACCTCCTCGACAAGTTCCTGATCCCTAAGGCTGGAAACCCCGAGTCCAAGGTCTTCTACCTGAAGATGAAGGGAGATTACTACAGGTACCTCGCTGAGGTTGCCTCCGGCGACGACAGGATGTGTGAGTTTTGAGTGATGTTTACGTTAACGCCTTTTTGGAATGTCCCTCTAACAAGGTTCGAGGCGGATGGGATAATTTCCAAAGGCGATTCTAAATTTCCCTTTCGTTGACTTTCATTGACTCTTGGTTGCAGCGGTTGTCGAGAAGTCGCAGCAGTCGTACCAGGAGGCCTTTGATATCGCCAAGGATAAGATGCAGCCTACCCACCCCATCCGCCTCGGACTGGCCCTGAACTTCTCCGTATTCTACTACGAGATTCTCAACTCCCCCGACAAGGCTTGCCAGCTGGCTAAACAGGCAAGTTTCAGCTACTTCATCTCTGGGGCAGACTGCGTACGGCGAGGCACTTGATATCGCGAAGACGCAGCTTCTCCCGACCCATCCCGTTCGATTGGGCCTGGCCTTGAATTATTCTGTTTTCTTCTATGAGGTGGCCGGAAGCCCCGATAGGGCGTGCCAGTTGGCCAAGCAGGTGCTCCCCTTTAGACCCCTCCTTATGACATTTTTAATCAATTCGTTTAGGCCTTCGATGACGCCATCGCTGAGCTCGACACCCTGAACGAGGATTCTTACAAGGACTCCACTTTGATTATGCAGTTGCTCAGGGATAACCTGACCCTCTGGACCTCTGATGCCGCCGCCGACGACCAGGACGCTGGCGAGCAGGAAGGAGGAAACTAAGTCCCGCCCCACCTTACATAGTCCTTTCCTGTCGTGATCTGATGTTTATCATTTTTACGAGCTATTTCTCAAATTTTGTAGATCCAGGAATCGGCCCCCCATGGTAGCTCCCATGAACTAGTTCAGCGCATGCTAATGTGTTCTGCTTGCCGCGGGTCGGCGTTCCTCGTCGACCAGCGTTGTGCTGCGTTTTGTTACCTGAAACGTGTCGGTGTTTCTTGTGTTGTTCTCCAATTGTCAGTTTTGTTTTATATAATAAGCATTATATATTGACAACTTAAACCTGTTTCGTGCAATCTTAAATATATAGCAGCTCGTTTCGTCATCGAATTCTTGTTTACGTAATTCATCGGAGGGCATTTGGGAGAGCAAATCTTGGGAATCATCGGACAAGACCTTCTCGAAGGGGGTATAGTTTTCTCACATTGAGTGGGTAGATATCTAAATCTGGATTCAGTCTGATCTTGCTGAACGTAGAACTGGTTTACATTTGGTGCCTATTACGTCATATTTTCCAAATCGATTATGATATTATATTGTTCGTGGTTACGGCTGTGTTCGCTGAAGGGGAAAACACAAGTATTTGATGTACGCTGTCGGCCAGTGTGTTGTTTCCGCAACGGCTGGCTTCTTTGGGTCTCGGCATGGTTGCCCTGGCTGTCACACTTGGGCGGTCTGCTTGGTGTATTGCCAAGGTGTATTTCCCTTGGTTTAAATGGTTTATTTTTCGCTTAAAATAGTGTTTTATTTTGCTATTTAAATAGTAAATTCGTTGAATTAATTAATGAAATCGATCTTTTATTAGATGTTAAGGGTTATTCATGGATGTACTGTACCATTTTGGTTATAATTGAGACAACATTGGCTTTGGAAACTAATTTTTCGCAGTATTCCATTCTGTTCTAAATGGGTTAGTTAATAACAGAGCCGTAGTATAGAAAAGAGGCCTACGTTCCTGTTATACCGAAATAAATTCGGGGAAATATCCCAGTTAAGTTGTGACTTCTTGGGCTTAATTGGCAGAATTTCCCCTGAATATTTCAAACGTTTCAACGGTGGCTTATGTAGGACCGGTGCTTCTGGCCGTGGCGCATGTCCTCCAAGGCCACCTCTTTTATCAGTAGCTCTTTCGCCAGGATGGTCTCCCGACGCCCCGCCGCTGCGATTGAACGGGCGAAGCCGTCGGTTTGGTGAGTCTTTGTCAAACGGAACTGGTTGCGTCCGGAAGTGAGGTCAATGTACCCGTTGTTCGCTGTTTTGATAGCCAGAGGAGAACCAGTTGCGCCACAATTTGCCTGTTTTGCGAGTGGAACTGTCTAAAAATCCACCTGGAAGAGTGGCATTTTGTGTTTTGTTCGGGAATCAACAAATGATGTTCTTTTAAATTAAAAAAAATTACTTCAGGGTAGAATTCACCTCGTTGGCCGCCCAGCACAAGGCCGTCAATCTTGGACAGGTAGGCCTCCCCTTTGGCAGAATCCACATAATTCTAGGGATTTCCGGATGGCCCGATGCCGAAGTTCGTGTCGGATCTCCTGGTGGACATTTCGCAGCACCCCGAGAGGACCGACTGGCACCAGTACACCCGAGGTAGGATATGCTCTCTCATTCTTACGTCGGCTCTCTCAGGTTATGGCCATCCTCGTCTGGTGAACATCCTCTCGAAGATCTACAGTCGTCTCTACGGAGTGGAGGTCAAGCCGAATGAAGACGTAAGTTCTCTTCTCTGCCAGGAATGGCGCTTGTGTTCAGATCCTAGTCACCGTCGGCGCATACCTGGCCCTCTACTACACCTTCCGTGGCTGGATCAACCCCGGCGATGAGGTCATCAGTGAGTTTATACCTTCTTTTAGATCACTTTACTTAAGCTTTAATTTTAAAGCATGTGATGTACATTCCAATCCATGAGGTCAGCCATTCTCTTACTTCGGTACGCAATATTACGTCAGATCAGCAAAGACGAATCGGCGAAGACAATTTTATTCATTTGCCGCTAAAAGCTTTATTCGTTTCATTTTTAATTAAAATATTGTGCTCTTTAATTTTTTAATCTAAGTTTTTTATAGTTTATTTTCCCCGAAGAGTTTATCTAGTTTTAACTCATGACCGTCATGATGCAATTATTAAATAGCCTGTTTCAGTTATCGAGCCGTGCTACGACTGTTATGGTCCCCAGGTGTCGATGGCCGGTGGAACTCCGGTGTCTTTCCGAATGGATCTCAAGAAGGGAGCCAACAGCTCTGCGGACTACACCATCGACCTGGAGGCGTTGGACGCCAAGTGCAACAAGAACACCAAGGTAGATCCCACCTGGAATGTAACTGACAATTGTAAATTTAGATGCTGGTGCTGAACAACCCGAACAATCCGATCGGAAAGCTGTACTCGAGGGCAGAGTTGGAGGGCATCGCCAAGATCGCCGTCAAGCACGATCTGATCGTCATCGCCGACGAGGTCTACGAGTGGCACCAGATGGGCAAGGAAATGATCCGATTCGGTGGGCTTACAATTTTATCGTCTCACTTTCACTTCATTTAGCCAGTCTTCCGGGTATGTACGAACGCACAATCTCCATCGGAAGTGCTGGAAAGGCCTTCTCGATCACTGGCTGGAAACTGGGCTGGGCCATCGGTCCCGATTCCCTCCTTGGCCCTCTCAAGGTAGCTGTCCTCTGTCCATCTCCCTAATTCCACTTTTAGTTGGCCCATCAGAACTGCGTCTTTACCTGCAGTACCCCCACGCAGGAGGCCGTCGCCAGAGCCTTCGAAATCGAGTTTGTTCACTTTTTCAGCCGATTGCAGTATTTCCTTTTCCAGATACCCCCTCCTTGCTCCTGGGGCCGACACCGCCAACTCCTACCTTCTGCGAGGACTGCCGCAGGAACTGGCGGCCAAAAGGGACAAACTGGCCGAGATGTTGGAAGAGGCCGGACTGAAGCCTCTGATGCCCGACGCCGGCTATTTCATGATCGCCGATTTCTCCAAGATTGGTCAGTTGGCTTAGAGGAATTGCAATGTTCTCATCTCCAGATGGGCCGTTCCGCGAGGAGAAGCCGGGGGACGATCCCATCGATTTCCGTTTCGTCCGCTGGCTGTGCAAGGAGAAGGTATGCCTCAGGCACTTTACCATGATCCACCTGATTTCAGAAGCTGGCTGCCATCCCTCCCACGGCCTTCTTCTTCGACACCAAGAACAGGCCGAACGACAACCTCATCCGTCTCTGCTACATGAAGGTATTCCCTCCTCTTTATTCCTCACTGCTCCTTCAGAAAGACGAGACCTTGGATGCGGCGCACGAGATTCTGAAGCAGCTCACGAAGTAAATGGTGCAATTGTAAGATTCATGTGTAGTGTGGATACAGTACGAGGTTCTTCTATTCGGTGGATATAATAGATATAATAAATTTTTATTCCTGTATTTTACTTGTTTGAATCTGAATCCTCTGGTTGTTCCAGTCGTATCTCACTGACTTGTAGTGAATTCTTTTCTTGTAGTTCAGATAGAATGGCCACCGAGACCGATCTCAAGACCTTCCGTGACTTCCTCATGCAGTACAATAACGTCACCGAACAGTGCTTTGGAGCCTGTGTCAACGACATGACCACCAGGTTAGACAGTTGGAAGACTCGGTGTTTTATTGATGAATTAATTTTAATTCCCTTTAGATTGATTCAGATGAATCGTTATATTTTACCTCAGATGTGGTGCCCCATGTTGCGCCGTCATTATTTTTTTAAATTTACCCCGTCAATTTCAGGACCGTCAGTTCGAAGGAGGAGAGCTGCAGCTCAAACTGCCTGGACAAGTTCCTTAAAATGACACAACGTGTGTCCCTGCGGTTCCAGGTGCAGAGTTCGCTCAAATCCCCCTAAAAATCAGATTCCAGGAGCATCAAATGTTGTCAGCCGAGGCTAATGGAGCGCCGCTGCCCAGGGCATAGTTCAGTCGCCGCCTTTGTTAGCCGTTGTGATTCGTCCGTTATTCACCTGTTGTTGTTCTTTTCTTATAGGAATAAACAAGTTCGTAGTCATCTGCTTTCTCGTGTTTATACGTCTCCCAGATGTGAAGAGGCGGCGGTTTCAGCGAAACGACTTCCTACTGTTTTGGCTGCCGCTTATCTCCGCCTCGCTCCTTTTATCTTTTTGTCTGGACCCCCGCCGTTGGATTTCTGCTCATTCTGCTTCTCCTCTTGGACTTTTGACTGAAACTGTGGCATTTGTGAATTGCAATCTAGCACGGATTTCCGGAGGGGCGCTAAGTGCGGAGGGTAATGACGCGATGGCCAGATCATTGTGCCTTATTGGCATCGGAACGGCTTCTTATTGAAGACGACGCCTCAGCGCATCATTCCATGGCCTCCTTAATTGACGACCTGCATACCACAGGTGGGTCACCCCCCCCCCCCCCCTAATAACCAGGAAATAACCAAAATACGTGAAATATGGAGTTTACGGTACTCGGCACCGAACTTTCTGTTATTCACTTAAGCTATATTCATTTCCTCTCCGTGTTAAATTACCCTTTCGGTAGTTATCGGATTGTTGAGCATATGTTCCAATGTAGGTCAGTGTGAGGCTGAACCTTTTTCTCCTTTTTTGAAACAGAATCCTACATAAACAGTCCATACGGGAGACCTGAAGACAGAAGAAGCCTGCAGCGGTCTACCCATGTTCTCTGATAGGAAAGTAAGATACCACAAGTTCCCTCGCTCTCTCGGGCTCCTAAAATTCGGGAGACAGCAGGCTCTTGGTCTTTCGGTAATTCCTCCGAGAGATTGAGATCTCTGGTACTTTCGGTCTCCATGCCACCCGTGCTCCTAGGCGGTAATGACCTAATTATGTCCTCTCTGATATTAAATCGCCAGTCGTAATAGTCGGCATCTCATTATTTAAAGGGGGTCCCGTTGTAATTAGGACATGTTGTAAACCTGGTTACATACGGTTACGTGACAATCAGGCATGAGGGGCGAACCCTCAGCAGGAATCTAATTGTAAACGTCTGGCCGGGTGACAACTAAAAACGTCCCAGTGATGAATAATGGCGCCGCGCTGGAGTTCTAACCCGATGACAAAGGTAAAATAAGTACCAGGCTGAAAATAGGCCAGGTTTCTTTGGGTAGTTAGATCCCCTTTTAGGAGATGGGGTTCTTCAGCCAAAACGAGGGGGTCGCTACCCATTTTCCCCTGTCAAAATTCAATGCCATCAGCCTATGATAAGCACGTTTACGACTTCAACATGGAATCTGAGAGTTTCCTGGTTAAAGTCGTAAATAAAAAGTTCTGCCGTAGTTTGTGTTAGCAGCCAATGAGCCACGTGATGCGTCGATCAGACACTATTGTAGACAGACACTCTCTGCAGAAGGCCTCAAGGAAGACACCGTACAGCATTACACAAACCGCAAGTGTTGAAAATTGATTCATGAATCGGTGGAACAAAGGCGCACTCCTATGCTTTACTTTATCCCCGGTTACTTCCGTTTCCTCACTGAATAATTTCGTTTTGGGGAGGCTATCAACGAATTTGAATGATTCGCGGAGAAAGTGCCAGAGTCTCAGCCAGACGCAATTCAATCTGCTGCGAGGGCCCAAGGTGCATGAAAGTTTCAGCCGCCGCAACTATATTTGGCTCTTCTGGCACACCCCGTCCTTCTCTCCGTCTGTGTCACACATACACATACACGCATGCACGCACACATCACACATATACACACACAATACACATCTTCACAGTCATTCATGGTCGTTTTCCATACTCTCGCCCACCATCTCTTTCCCTCAATTCTACAACCGGTTGCAACCAAAAGGCAGATACGCCTGAATGAGAATGAATGTACGCCCCTTCACTGCGGAGCTATCTCACTACTCTAAACCAATTCTTGTTTGTCTCCGGTTATGCTCCATCTCCAGTTGTATATGATATCCGCAGTGGGTTTCCCAGCGGAATTCCTCTCAGAAGGCGTGGGTCTGAAACCGGAGATTTCCGTCCGATTCACCCCCAATCTGCTCCCGACGGCCATCCGGGTCGCTTTGGCAATGGATTCATTGTGCACACAAACTTTTTCTCCATTCTTTGCGCCTCGGATTTCCTTACGCGCCGCCTGATGAGCGGTTGGTGATCAGAAATACACTTGAGAGGGAGAGAGAGAGAGAGAGAGAGAGAGAGAATAATGAGTGAGTGAGTAGGGAGGGACTTCAGGAGTGAGATACCGAAATTGAGAGACCTTCAAAGTCCCTCAGATACACGTGGGAAAAGTTTATTTCGATTAGCGCATCTTTTGCAACGCTGTTTGCGCACTCTCCAGTGCTCGTATCTCGTATCAGCCTCATTTGGTTGCAAAAGGATTTGGATTGTCGCTTGCAGAAAATAAGAACAAGTCTACTTTCCTGAGCCGAAGCCCTTGCAATGCCTGATTGACGATATCTTCCTCCGTAATTGCACAAACATTGACGTATCCATCAACAGAACATATGAGGCAATACCCTCATTTCTCGCCTAGTCGACCCCGTTCGAGGGTCAGTGGATAGGCGGACAGTTTCCTCTTTGTTTGTTCTGCTGTTCCACTCGTCTGCTCGTCGTCTAGATGATAGTTCCGCCTGAAACTGTGCTGATCTGCGGTGAGTAGGAGGAAGTGGCGGATAATCAAAGATCGGGGCGGAAGGGGAGGTGACGAAACATCCCAATGGTCACTTGATTGCATGGACGACACGCATCCGGTCAAATATTTCTCTCTCTCTCTCTCTCTCTCTTCTATTTCTCTTGTTCTCTTCCTCTCTAAGATCACCGATCACTCCCCCGCGTATGCTAATAATCGCTACGATGCTACGATGCAACGCGCGAATTACCTCAATTCGCCCTCCGCTGAGCACATCATGGCATTTCCCCGCCCTTGTGAGTGATTCAAAAAGATCATCTCCGTTCTGGTTAGTTCCTTGTCTTTTCTCCCTTTCCCATTGTTACTTCCTGAACCCCTCGCCCACCCTTCTAACGACCTCACTTCCTATTCTCATGCCTTCCTCCGTCCTCTTTCCCTGATTGTGTGAGCCGCTCCGAGAAAGCCGCAAGGCATGAATAATGGCACAGGTGTCTGCGCTTCGTCGCCCGCTCATTCCCTGTGAGCCGAATGACTGCTTCTTTCAGCCATGTGAGCGGCGTCGGCTACGATCTGGACGACACAGCAACCACAACCAAGTGAGTTTGAAGAACACCACATCTTAATTTTTGGCTCTTCCATCTTTGGCCATCAAAACATGATTGCAAATATACATGTAAAAGTACTGAAAGAAGTCTTTGGCATTTCAAACGTACAAGACTTTTATTTTTTGGTGATTAAGCAGACTGGCAGTTGTCTGCGAGTGATTCACTCGATCACCGGAATGTCTGTTACACTTCTGACACCCAATTTATCCTGACAGACGCTTTCAATCAGAACACAGCGTTAATGAAAAAGGCGCTTTTGATGATCATGCAAGAAACAAAGGAATGATACGGCAAATAAATCTACGTTGTAGCTATAAATAGCCATCGAATGCTTCCTTTTCAGGACGATTGCGTTCGTCTCGGAGGCCTTTGCGGCCCATCCGGGGGCCAACCACACCGACTCGCCGATGGCCGAGGTCGAGTACGTCTCCCACGTGATTGTGATGCCAATTGTGCTAGCCATAGGCAAGTTTTCCAAAAAAAAAAAGGAGGGGATCAGGGATCAGGTCATCAAGTATTCTTGCGCAACAGACTGAAATATCCTTGCTTTTTGAGGAGTTGGTGGGCGGGATTCCTGGTTCCGCAGAGTACACGTTTTGAAACAGAACAAGATCTTTGCATTAAGCTGTTACGGTCAAAATGATTAGCATTCAGATGAAAAAAAGGAGGCACATTTTGTGACCTAAATGTAAGCTCCTCTTTTCAGGAATGGCCAACCAATGTCTGAACGTGGCCACCCTCTGGCAGCTGCAGTCTGGTTGTTTCATGTACCTAAAGGCCTCTGCAATCGCAGATATTCTGTCGATAGTCTCCTTTCTCCCCTTCCTCCTTCGCCATGCTGGACTATCCGACGAGACCCTCCATTCGGTCATGTTCTACCACGCCCATTTCGAGTTGCCACTGATCAACGCCCTCATCGCTGCTAGGTTTACCTGTCTCTTATCCTCAATTCAAAGGCCTTTCAGTGCCTTATGCATCGTGGCAATGACAGTTGATAGATACATGTCCGTCTGCCATCCAATCCACTTCTTCAATTCATTGGACAGTGCCAGAAGAGCGCCGAAAGTGATCGCTTGGCTATACTTCATTGCCTTTCTGGTCTATGTACCCTCGATTTGGCAGAAGGATTTGGCCATTGTGGAAATAGGAGACGAGTGAGAAAAGTTGTAACATTCAATAACAGAAAGTGTTTAGGTCTTATTATGAAATTGTTAGAAATGAGGCTGAGAAGACATTGACGTTTGAGATGTACCTCTTTGTACGGGAGGTTCGTTCTCTATAAAAGAGAAAGAGAATGAGAGAGAGAGAGAGAGAGAGAGAGAGAGAGAGAGAGAACATCATCAATTTCAGTTGGTGAGTCGCTGGGGTCCAATGCTGATTCTCGTCGTCTTGAACACTGCCATGATGCGTTCCCTCTACCGTCTCGACCACAAGCCCACTCGCAGATCCCTCCGCGCCCGCCCAGGCCGGACCTCCAGGGATGAAACAGGCCGAATCTCCGTTCTTCTCCTAATCACTTCCACCACCTTCGTCCTTTGCAATCTCCCAGCCTCGCTCCTCTCTCTCTTTGTCAGGAAAGTCTCTCCCGAAAGTCTTTTCTGGCAAACATTCAAAGCAACTGCGAATTTATTGCAAGTGACGAGGTTCGTTCGAGAAAGGAGGCTTTTAAAGGGATAGTTTCAGTTATTTGTATAATTTCTACTTGTACGCGTTGTGTTCTTCCGAGTATCGGGCAGCATTGATGCGTCTGTTGCGGGTGGAAAGAAGGAGTTCCAGCACGAGCACGGACGACAGTCCTACGGTCAGACTGTCGACCAATGTGCCCAGACCTTTGTTGTAAGTCTCTCTCTCTCCCTTCTCTCTGTATGTGGATACATCTATCAATCTCTCTTCAGAGACGAACATGCTCCCCTGCGTGCCACCTCCGCGTGATCTCCGTCGATCTCAGTGACAAACTTACACTTATTCATATTAATCAATAAAAATCAAGACTACCATTGTTTTCCATGATGGATAAATGTTCCCAATGGACCATCCCCTTATGAAAAGGTTGGGTTCTCACCAGAATCGTTGTGAACTAAGCCTGCCGCTTGAGGAACATGGCATCTTTGCAATCCCAACGTATCAATTGCAGTCGCTTCAAAGCGTCTGCAATTTGTTCTTAATTATGTTGGTTTCGTCTTCAAAACGCTAAATACTATTTCTGAAATTTCTTGGATCCGACTGGAAATCCCAGAAGTCCGATTGGCACGTGTGTATTCTTTGCAAAGGCATTGGTTTACCGTTTGTGCTTACAGTTACCGCTGTTGTGAATTTATCAACTCACTTGAAAAACTGCAAAAAATATAAAAGTAAATCTCCCTCCACATTTGTTCTCCTTTAATTGCAGCCAGCTAATTGCTGACAGCCGAATTCTTGAATACCGTAATTGTTACAGTCCTTTAACCAATTTTGATACGCTTCCGTCTGCTCCGGATAATTTTTAATTAGTTTTTATTTTTGTATATAATTTAATTATACAATTATGTGTAATTAATTCTACGGAAGTTTAGATTTAACGTATGGATCTCGAGAGAGTAAAGGGAGAAGTCTCCCAGTTCATCGCCTCCCTTTCCGATGACCGCCCATTCAGCGCAGCTCAGCTATTCTCCGACTTCAAGTTCGTTTATTTCCTCTTTTATATGTTATAAGTTGTTTTTTTTAATTCTAAGTTTGTACTTCAAGACGGTGTTTTTTCTTCAGAAAGGCCAAAGGCCGCGGCATCTGCTTCACCAAGTACGGCTTCCCATCGTTCGAGGCCTTCCTCCTCCAACTGCCCTCGATTGTTGCAGTCGATTCACCGACAGGACGCTTGCTGAAATACGTACGGTTTGTTTGTTTGATTGCTCCTCTTCTATTCAAATTCAGATCCACATCGTCCGACTGCCCGGGGCCCTCAGCCGTCAACTCTGCTCCCAAAACGGTTGGTTGGTATTTCCGCATCTAAATTATCTTGTTCAGGTTGCTCAAGTCCCGTTCACACCTTACTCGCAGATTACGGTAGGTTGTGTAAATTCAATTCCAAACCCTTCTTCAGCGGGAAATGATCACGTATCGATTGATTTCCCTCCTGGAGATCAGTGGTGGAGAGGCCACCATCGACGCCCTCAAAAACATGTACCGCTTGCGATTCCACTCCGATTTCGTGGATGAGCTGCGTTCCTGGTTCAACGTGGGCTCTTTCGCCGAATATGAAGAGTTCTTCCGCGGAAATGTGGGTCGAATCAGGGGGGCTACGCTAATCACAAATCAGCTGTCGATGTACAAGGTAACCATGGGCGACTGCATGTACAAGTGGATGTTCCGGCTCAAGGAGTGGCCGAACATTGGCATCCGAATGAACAAACTAGCCGGCTGTCAGGTGGGACAGGAAGAGGAAATACATATAAGGTTTAGAAGATCGAGGGACGTCTTGGTACAATCGACGTGGCTTCTGTCAGCAGCAGTGGAAACGCCGGGAGTAGCGTGACTGAGTCCGAAGGCTACGTGAAAGAAGAGGAGGGCTCGAGTGCCGGTTCTTCCCTGTCAAACAACTGTCAGGAGGTTTGTTAAATCTTAGTGTTCCTTTTATTGAGTCGATCATCAGCTGGAGCAAAATTTGGGGACCCAGACTTCTGGATTCATGCCGCTTTGGCAGATGAACGAGGAGAAACCGGGAGTTTCCTCCAGAACTCAGGAAACGATTGCAAGTGGCTGAGTAAGGCTTATCAAAGTGATCATTCAGATGAAGACGGAACTCCCCGAGGCCTCAACTGCTAGGAAGCCGCATGAGCCGATTGTCTTTGCCTCCAGTATCCCTTCGGATGAGAGTCTCGTAGAAGTGGACTGTGTAAGCAGCCACGAGCTTGAGGTGTTTCTCTCCCTTTCATCTAATTCGTCTTCAGACGGATCCTCCCCAGCTGTCCGGTCGTCGTGTAATTGTAAACGACGTGAAGAAGAATGTCCCCAAAGCCGCGAAGCATAAAAAATTGGTCAGTTGGTCTCGGCCACTGTCAACAAACTATTTCCAGCATGCCGATATGTGCGTTAGAAATGTAGTTTCCCTGCTGGACGAGAGGGGTGGCAGGACGTCGTTGAACAAGATCAGGGCTGAATTCCGCAAAATCTACGGAGTGGATGTCATCGTTGCTCTGAAGGACGCACTCGGCGTGCGCAACATGGCCGAAATGCGGGAGGCGCTGAAAGGAGTGGTCAGGCTTCTTTAAACCAGGAAATTCATGTTTCCTTTGTAGATTTCCCTCGAGAAGACCGGCAAGGACTACACTCTGGCGAAGCCGAAGAAACGCACTGCCCTGGAAGGACGCGTGTCTACGGTACGGGTCATCTGCAGACCACAATAAATGCGGTTTTAGCCGTCCCGGCGCCACCACCCGCCGATCCTTGTGACCACCGTCCGTGAACAGCCTTACCAACTTCCTCAGGTACAATTCTTCTAATCTAAAAGTCAGATGGATCCAATTACAGTATTCTCTTGAAGACGTCGCCATGGGGGAAATAGTCGAGGAGCGCGTCTGCATCAACCGTGTATATTATTGAACCTCGTCTGAGTTTCACTCAGAATTCATTGTATGTAGTCATAATTCACTCGTTTCACAACCCGTTTAACCACCCCATTTCCATCGTTTTGCAGTATTTCTTTCGCTCGTCAGACAGCTGTCTGATTGGTGCGTACATACGTGTCCCTCCCAATGAATGAACTTTATTCTGATGTTTTCTTCCGACAGAGAAAGTGGCTGAGTGCGCAGTTTCAAGGAGCTGATTTTGTTCATGCTCAATTACTTTATTTTCCTAGCAGTGGTTGTCTTAATCTACTTCTTCAGAAATGTCGATGTCGATTAGTTGGGGTATTCAGTACCCGAAGCTAAAGGCGAACCTCCGCCTGGCAGTCGGCCGCCTCAAAATGCTGGAGAAGAAAAAGACTGAGATGGCCGTCAAAGCTCGTCCCGAAGTTGCCGCCTACATTTCTGGTTGGTTTTTTGTTATTTTACATAATTATTATGAGATTACATCCATTATTACCTCTTGCAGCCCATAAGGAGGATCGTGCCCGTGTCCGTGTCGAGCACATAATCCGCGAGAACTATCTGGTGGAAGCCTACGAAATGCTGGAGATGTACTGCGACCTGTTGCTGGCCCGTTTCGGAATGATCGAACAGATGAAGTTTCTTTCCATGGTCGTTCTCCGCCAATTCTTTATTTAGAACGCCCGATGAGAGTATTGCTGAAGCCGTTGCCAGTCTCCTCTGGGCTGCCCCCCGGATCGCCTGTGACGTGGCTGAATTCAAGGCTTGTTCGGTCAGAGGGGAGAAATAGCGCGTTTTTTAAAGACAATTAGTGATCAATTGACCATCAAGTACGGTCGGCCGTTCGCCGAGTCCGCCAGGGCAAACCAGCTCGATCCTCCGGCAAAGGTTGTCTTCTTTTGATGCCAACAATTCCAAATTCAGGTGAATCCGCGGCTGATTCAGAGGTTCAGCGTCACCACGCCACCGAAGATGCTGGTTGAGAAGTAAGTCCCCTTGCTTTTGATCTAATTCTGGGTTGAGGTACATGCTTCTGATTGCTCAGAGTGCTGGTGTTAAATACAGCCCGGATCCGGACGTCGTCGACAAAGACGACGTGGATCTGATCGACCTCAAAGACGACACGCAGAATGGGCCCGTTCAGGTAATTTATTTTCCAGGAAACTCGGGAGATGGGTTCATATGAATCAGTCGCGTCAGAATGCGAAGAAGCGGTACCAGAAAAAGCAGAAGGCGTCCTGAGATCTCTATCCTGAACTGACCTCTATCCCCCGCTTTATTGAGGAAACCAAATCATTTCAGGTGCCCTACGGATGGAACACGGAGCATGTGGGCAATATGCGCCCTCTCCTTCAGCCGAATCCTCCTCCCCTCTCTCTTCCCCAGGAGCCTCAGGCCACGTTCTGTCTGCCCCAGATTGGCATGCCGAAGCCCCCAACCCAAGGTATCTTTTTTGTATATTCTTCCATTACGTGATTTTAGATCTTCGCCCAGTTGAGGAGCCGAAGGGAGCTGCGAAGGCCACTTCTGGAGACGCCCTCGACTATGACGACCTGATGGCTCGTTTCGAAAATCTGAAGAAGAGGGTCTAGGAAGAGGGTCATCCTGTTGCCTGATCTCCAAAACACCAAATAAAGTTTTATCCTAATAACATGGAAGATTGTTCATTTGTGAGATTCGGCTCTAGGGTTCCGAATCGGAGACGCTTCAGTCCTCTCGTTTCACCGCTGGCATCAACTGACGCATTTCAGAGATTTAATGTTTTGCGGCCTGAGGCTCCAAAGATATCATCCCAGACACCAGGAGGGGTCAATGACGTCGTAGGTATTCTTTGCTAATCCGATTCTTAGCGAATCGCTGACTCCTCGGAGAACAGAGTTGGAGAGTCAGAACATAAGGATGCAACGCAGGAAGTAAACGAAAGAGATGACATGGAACAAGCTGGCCGACTGCGAAGCCCGTCATCCGTTAAATCCAAAGCGTCGCAGAGGAATCGTCGAGTTGTGTGTGCAAGCGTTCAAAATCTGACCAATGCTTGGCGTTATGTGGAGTGTCCATGAGTGTGTTCATGTCAGGGAGTGTTCATGTGGCTTTGTCCTTGTGGCATCGCAAGTTTGTATTATGCGTTATATCCGCGTACTTCTGTACTTTGTTCACTTGAGACTGTGCTTCCAGTTTGCGTGTGTGAGTGAGTATTTTCCAAGTGTTCGGAAATTTCACTTGACTCAGTATCTTGACGACGAAAGGACACAGACAAATACTATATAATTGAGGGGGAGAAGTTTGTAACATTGACTTTAGTCATCGCGATTTACTCTGATCCCAATCCATCCTAGCAGTTGACCCAACCAATTATTATTCTTCGATGTCTGTCCCTGCCATCTTCTTCGTCCTCCATCATCTTCCCCATCATCAATGGGAGGGTAAGCCGGGGCAACTGGAGGATAGACTGGGGCAGGAGCTGGGCCATAGTAGTTACACAGCCCAGAAGTCTTAATCGCCATTTAACAGAATCTCTTTTAACCAACCGAATCATATCCATAGAGACACTGGGAACAAGTTGTTCCTTGATTGTAGACAGACGCTCCAGGAGTATTACCTCTGAAACTAATCTACTATCTTAAGCGGGGGAACAAAAGGAGGGTTGTAGTTACAAACGACTGTCGTTTTGTAGGGTTTGCTGTAGTCAGTCGAAGGGCAGGTGGCCACTCCACATCCCACTTGGGTGGTCGACGCCCAGCACATATATTTCAATACAATCAAAAGTAAAGTGATTCTTGCCTGAGACCCATATCCTGTGGAATCTGCGTCACTGTAGGTGTTGGAAGGCCACCCGTACTTTTGGAACTGACTGGCCCATTCGTTGGCACAAGAGGTGCCGAGGCCTTGGGGTGAGGCCTAAACACCACAGCTAGAGAGGAACCATCTCTTTCCGCACCTGATAAGGCGACCACGAAAAATAAAGGTTCTGACCCTGGCCAGAAGTCTGCGTAGGACAGCTGTTGGCGTAGGTCTGGGCAGCATATTCCAGGCTACAGTCCCAATTCTACATTAACACATTTGGACCTAAAATCCTTCGACAGACCAAAGCCTGCATATTCGTAGCCGAAGGTTTTGTCACTCCCTGAGCCACATACGTTCCTAACGCCACTTGAGATCTGTAGGAATTTTGAGCCTGGAAATATCTCTCTTCTGTTGCCAACTTCCTTACGCTCAGAAATTCATTCCTATTGTAGTCAGTTAATACTGTCCCCGGACACAAAGCCGCTGTAAACAACGATTGGAATGGTACAGGAGATTCCAACCTTCGGAAACTGTAAAGAGGAAGAGGAGTGCCATTGAGTGAGAATGATGGAAAATGAAAATTCCAGCTGTTTTATAGCAGTTCGATTATCACAAGCCATAAGTCAACAAGGGGATTGAATATATTTTCCTGTTTGTTGTTGTTTTTGTGTCAATTAAAAATTCATAATAAAAACATAAACAAGGAAAGAGTGGAAAGAATTACTTGGTTTTTACATACATATTTTCCATGTTTATGTTTTCATCAACACAAGTACTCCATCAGAACCGTTTTAAACTGTCAATTAGACATCAAAAGATGCTTCAATGTCCAATTGCCCTCTTAAGAAACACACCAAAACCAATCAAACCAAGAAGTGAAGGCATTCGTGATATCTCTGGATCTCTGGAGATGTTCCGAGGGTTGAAGTTTTTGTTGATGTTCCGTTCTTTTACTCGTCCCGTATGCCAGTCGGAATAAGTCTACTCTTTGTCATTGGGAAGTGGTATCCAAAAACCACGTAGCCACACGTGCAGCCGTCGGAACTTTAGATAATGACAGCCGGTGACGGATTACAACATCCGTTACCCGGCTGCTGCACAACACGCTGTTCTTGTGGCTGTAATGCTCGTTTTCTTCAATTATCCCATCGCCTGGTCATTTTATCATCCTTCTTTCCACTGATAGCTCAAGCTGGAGAATACTTTAAGAAGAGCTTTTCTTTTTCATTTCATAGATTGGCATACTCTTTACTCCTACATATGTTTTTGGCAAACTTTTCACACTAGGAGAACTGTTAAGTCGATAAAAGGCAAGATATATAGGATAACAGATTAAGATGAGAGAGAGGGAGAGAAAGAGAGAGAGAGAGAGAGAGAGAGAGAGAGAGAGAGAGAGAGAGAGAGAGAGAGACGGTTAAATGGAAGAACTAATAGAGAACGATCCCCTAAAACCAGATAGAGAAGAACAAATCAAGAGTCAGTGACGACCAGAGACATCATTCGCTGCCAGACGTGGTGGTCCTCGACGTGCGTCACCGGCTGTCAGCTAGCTTCTGCTGGCAGCCGGCTGTCACATGCAGGTGACGTGGTGGGTGCTCATTGCGGCTGGCGCTTTACAGCAGCTCGATCGATCTGACCGTCGAGAACAAGTGTCCCTTCCGAGTTCCTCTGTTTGTGTTACTCTTCACCTAAAACATTCACATCGGCGCGAGTTTTGGGCGGGCGGAATTGCAATTGGCTTTCGATGAACAGTCGGATGTGTAAAGAAAACTCAACACGAAACGGTCTTCAATCCGCAGATGGATACATTTCCCCATTTCTTACGATTCGCTCATACGACTGACTCATTTCCCACTTTTCGCAAGGGAGATGTGTTTTTGAGTTCGTCGGACGGACGATGTCCACTCGTTTTAGTTTCTCGTCGACTTGTCGCCGAGTGGCGGAATTCGCTGCTCGCCTAACCTCCAAATGGAATTACGGGCTCTTTGAAAGCGGCGAGGACGTCCATTCACAGACGCCGGTGAGCCCTCCGTGTCATCCACTCGCCTCCTTCCCCTCTGTTTGTTCACCACGAGTACCGACACCGTTGCCGACACCCGGCTAGCTAATTCAGCCGAAAACAAGCCATTCCCAACGCATTTACAGTTTAATATCTTTATAATTTTGTAAAGTCTCTCAAAGCCAAGAAGCAAAGAATTCTATCTTTCTCTTTGCTCTCTCTCTCTCTCTCACTCTCACACACATAGTTGAACTTTGTGAGCACAGCAAATTTCATTTTCGTGAGGGCCACAACGTCAAGAAACCGCCCACTAAAGTACACTTCAATCGAATTAGTGGCCAAATCCAAGAAAATCACTGCGTTTAAAGAAAATGAGGGCTTCCGGCAAACCAAAACAATATCGAACTACCCGGTTCATCTAACTTCCAACTTACCCAACTGGTTGGTAGACTTGGAGGAAAGAACATGTAGATCGCAGTGTTTCATCTGCGTAGGTGCACTTCTGGGGGCACTGAGATCCCAATTCGACTGTCGGAATGAAACATCCGCTAGTATGGAGTTATTAGACGGAAACGAGCGTAATTTCGCTGTGGGCGGCGTCTGTTTTGGCCATAAATATTTGGCGGACAATGGCCTTCGGCTGGGAACCTCCCCCGGGGCTCCTTCCGTCTACATCGCAATTATCACGCCACTCGTCGCTCAGTCCATAAGTTCATTAGCATAGCTGACAGCCAAGCGTTCCCACGGTCCCCAGGGACAGTTGAAAGTTTTAGTGCCAAGTGAGGTCCCCCCTTTGTCTCTTCTATTCTTGTGATTGCACTATTCATAGAGAATTTCCCCCAGTCTGAAACGTACCGTTTTAAACATTTGTTTATTAACGCAATTCTTCACTCAATGCCAATTCTGGTATGTCTCCAAAGTCTCAAGGCATATTCAGGACTCTCTGCTTTCAGAATTTCTCTGTGAGACCCGAGCTCTTTAGTTCGTCTTGAGTAAATTTCCATGGACCTCCTCGAAAGGTTGAAAGTGTTGATTCTGGCCCAATATCCATCCCTCAGGCGCATTGAAGACTGCGAAAACAAAGCCCTGTGGTCCCATTGGTGTCTTTTTCTAGATTTTTCTCTTCACTGCCAGATTATCATAAAAGTTCTCTTTCGGAATCATAGAATTCACAAATAAATTGACACACTTTGACGTCTTGTTTTGTCTGAGAAAGAGACCATATCCGATTGGAAAAAAATATGAGCCGATCCTACTGCACATGTAGAGCCAATACTTTCCATACTCCACGATGTGAAGAACAGCCTCCCCCATTGCTACTGTTAACCTAAACTCCACTTTGTTCCCGTATAGCCCTGCCACATGTTGCTAATCTAGCGCGAACGGAATTTGCATAAGTGTGGTCGTCTCCTCGTCGCTAACAAACTCGCCGCGGCCAATCGAGTCTTCGTTAGCCGTCCTCCAATTGGCGTCCTCAAGCACCTACCCTTCTTTTAGACGAACGCACAGGAAATTAACATTCGGGGAACACACAACCTGTCGTTTTACAATTCTAATCAGCGTTATATGTGCTGGTTCGTCCTGTATTTGTACGTTGTAATGGGTTTCCAAGGAAAGTTCGAAGGGAAAGACTGTAAGAAATTGAAACGTGATCGGCACTTTCTTGACTTTGCCTCAGTCGCATCGCTAACCAGAGCCTACAGAAGACTTGTTTACCTACTGTTTGCACAGGTCGTATGAGCATCCATTTTGTATTTAATCAAATCGAAGAACAATTTATCAAAGTCAAATCGAAGTACTATGTAGCTTGTGAAGTGTTCATCTCGTAGTCGCCTCTTGCCTTCAATTTACTACATTCCGTTTTACTACCTTTGAACGCAGGGCAATGAAAACCTCCTTTTCTGCCAATTCCCATCCCCTCGCCTGCAAAAATAGAAATCCCCAGGCCATTTGAAGTTTTCCTTGGCTAAGCGTAGGCAGAAGCCGACGACAACTGAAAACACGGCATTTCTGAATTGACAAGCCGCTTTCTCTAACTAGCTTCCGTCCACCGACTTGAAAATTCATGCGTCGCCTTGTTTTGCGCCTCTGTCACCTGCATTCGAACATCAAGGAAGTTACTGTTCGGCCTTTGGAAAACTTCAGCAGTTGAAACTACCACTTTGAAATTAAAAACCTTAGTTTTCAGGGTATTTAGTCAATGTCTCTTTCGTTGTAAGAACTAAATGACCAAGAAACTTGAGCATTGTTAGCTCCATGACGTGTGAAACCGAAGAATTGTTTGCAGATAGCGATAACCACTCTTTTCTGCAAACTGTAAACTTACAGAATACTATTAGGACCCCTCCCACCCATTCTGTAGCATTGCGATTCTTTGGTGAAAGTTGTTTTGCTTCGTTATCTTGAAATAATAGAACGTTATAGACACAGAGATAGAGAGAGAAGTTGTAGTTGCCACATTCGTCTTCATTCCACTTCCCTTAGATTTCCATTGCCCACTTCTTAATCCCCTCACCCTGTCCCCCGGGATTCCCTGCAGACAACGCGTGGAGAGTGTTGTAATCCTTGGCTTGGATTGTTTTGTGTGTACGGTGTCTGTGTGCTTCTCTCCTCGAGACCATCCCATTATCTTGTTTTTCTCCCAAACGCGGCTTTCCAGTGGCCGCCACATGTCCGAGAGATGATCCCAGCGTCGCTGCTGCTGCTTCTTCTATGGCCCACGGCCAGGTAGGTCCCGAGGGAAACGCGTGCCGGAATATAACGACTGCCATCACATTTTGGCGGCAATCTGCGCCAAAGGGCCATTGTCCGCCGGGTTTTTGCTGCCAGCTGGGTGGGAGGAGATGAGCAAGACTGCAGATAAGGGACGGGCCTGTGAAATACTGAAAACGCGATTATGAAATCAGTCGTGGCGTATTTCCTCTAAACTCCTATTTTCAGTGCGGAGCAGCGGTCGGTGAGTACCTCCTGGGGTGTGGTACAAGGAGAACTTGTGCAACCAGGAGAAGACCTTCCCCCAGTGGCTCAGTTCCTAGGAATCCCCTATGGAGTGGCTCCAAGTGGTCAGTTCCGTTTCAACATGGCCATCTCTGCCGCCAAATGGACTCATATGCCAAAGGACACCAAACGATCACCCAACTCCTGCATTCAGACACAACTGCCTGAACTATCAGAAACAAGGTGGGAGTCCCAATCGGATTTAAAGAAACAAACAAAGATTCAGGGCTTTTAAACACACCTCGGCCCAGAGGTTCGACTTGATTCATCGGCTCCTTCCGAAGTTGAAACAACAATCGGAGGATTGTCTCTTTATGAACCTATTCGTTCCAGAGAGATTAGGTAGTTGATTACTTGATGTTCAAAAGCCTCCTTTTCAGAATCCTCTCATCGTGATTCCCCTCTACCTGTGGTTGTTTTGGTCCACGGGGACGATTACGGATGGGGAGGAGCCAACCCCTACAATGGGACTTTTCTGGCAGCACATGGGCAGATCATAGTGGTGTCCCTCAATTATCGATTGGGGGTATATGGTACAGTCTTATCGTTCCAATTGTATTTCTTTCTTTCAGGCTTCATGGGTCGCTGTGAATCCTCCTCCTGTTCCGGGAACAGTGGAATCTCTGACCTCGTCTCGGCCCTCACAATGCTGAATGTGGTCCTCCCCTCCTTCGGTGGAGATCCCCGTTCAGTGACCCTCCTCGGCTGGGGATCAGGAGCGTCTTTGGTCTCCCTCCTCATGGCTTCTCCCCTCACTCAGCCAGGAAAACGACTCTTCCGGAGGGCAATCCTCCTCGACGGAACGGCACTCGCCCCTTGGGCCATGAGTCATGATCCTCAGAATTACTTTATGCAGTTGGCTGAGAACCTAGGAGTAAGGGCTTCAGAAGGTCATAGAAAAGAAATGTTTCAGTGCGTTTCAAAGAATAGGTCTTCTTTTGGGGAGAGCATGGATGTTATTCTGAGATGTCTCCAGGAGCACTCTGCTGCTAATGTAACCAAAGCATCGCAGAAGATCGAAGTTCCTTCCTTCCTATCTGCATTTGCTCCGATTGTGGATGGACAGGTTAGTTGGAAAATTAAAGCTTCAAAAACCTTATTGATTTCTTCTTTCTTCTTTTGATTCAACAAATAAACTCGACCTTCCAGTTAATTCCCAACCGTCCTCGTCTCTCCTTCTCTCCTCAACACGGCTCCCTCTTCCGAGAAATCGACCTTCTGGTGGGAACTACCTCAAACCCAGCGCATCATCTTCTGTCGAACGAGGATCTTTTGCATGGAATCGGGAAGGAGAGAAGGGAAAAGGTCTTCAGGTCAGTCTCTCGCCCAAACGATGTTAAGCCCAACGGCCGTTGTGGCAAATGGACGCGCGAATTGAGTAAGGATCCTAGAAAGCAATCGCGAAACGGGTGGCAATGCAAAGAAGGAGACTTTCTAATATGATATCAAAGGATCAGACATTTCTTTTTTTATTCTGGCTTTTCTAGCGACTGGCACTTTGATCTTAAATTCCCTGAGACTCACATCAATGACAAACTCTAAAGATTTGATATTTGAAAAAACGGCCCAATGATGTCACGATGACATCATATTTTTTTCCAAAAACTCATCCTGAAAGGATTAACGTTGATCCTGTTATTCTATCCTAAATAGCGCTATCTTTCTCGTGTGTGGAAATAATTTTCCATTTTTTCCAAATGAATATAATGCAGTTGACTTTTCCAGAACTCTCGTGCGTAATCTCTTCGACTACCATCGCTCGGAATTACTTGGAGCCATCACCAACGAATACATCGACTGGGAAAATCCAAAGGTTTGAAATATTTGAAATCTTTTGATTTCCTCTTTAGGGCCACCCAAAAGCAATCAGAAATGGAATTCTGGCAGCCCTTGGCGACGTCCTCTACACTTCCCCTCTCATAGAAACATTGCGTCTTCACAGCTCAGATGAATCTAGGAAACAAGCTAACACCTACATGTGGGTTACTTTAAGTTTGATTTCATTGGCTTTAGGTTTGTCTTTGCCCATGAAACGAGGGCTTGGCTAAGTGAACAACCCAACAGTGGGGTCAGAGGAGCTCTTTCGGGCGACCATTTGCCGTACATCTTGGGATATCCTCTCAGCAACAGTGAAAAAGAAGACAAGGTAGGGCGACACTTAGTCATTTTGATTGATTGGTTTAGTTGTACTCAGGGTTCAACACAGATGACAAGAGTCTTTCAAGAGTTATGATGCATTATGTGGCCAACTTTGTCAAATCAGGGTAAGGATTTTCGCTGAACCTGCATCAAATAAGTTTCAGTGACCCTTCGAAACCCCTTTCTATGCCGAAGACCTTCCTCGATGCATTCCATTCTACCGCCTGGCCTCAGTTCGATGAGAAAAATAGGGAAGCTTATCTGGAATTTAGTGGGTCTTTGGTTTAAATTTCTTATTAATGCAGAAAGTAAAGTATCACCAAAATCTCTGATGTTTAGCTGATCGGCCGAGGGTGAAGAATTACTATCGCAACGCTCAAGTGGCGTTCTGGACGAGCTTTGTTCCGCAGCTGAACTCGGCCGGAAGGGAGGGAGGTCATGTGGGCGAGGTTGGTTTCTTTCTTCACTTTTATTCAAACTGTGAGTATTTATTCTATTATCTGTTTTAGGAACACCACTTCCTCCCTGACCACATGAAGAGGGACACTTTCTTCGGCCGTGTGCGTCCCTTCGCCTCGCATATGAACGACCCCTTCCCTCCTCCCCCTATGCCTCCAGCCCCTCCTCCGGAGAATCTAAAGAAGATTAGCACTCGTAAGTATTCCTAACTTCTGCATTTTGTCTTGTTTCAAGCTCGCCCAACTACCACAAATACCCCTGTGGCAGACGCAACGGCTGTCCAAACTGGCAGTCAGGGCGGCACCTTCCTCACACTGACTGTGGTCGTCGGCTGCAGTCTGCTGGTCCTCAACATCTGTGTCTCCATGGGTCTCTACAGGACTGTAAGAGGTACTGTAGAAGACACAGAAAGAGACTCATTGCAGTGTCAAGGGCGCAAGGAACACAAAATGAAGAAATTGGAACTGCAGTTCCAGACCTACAATTCCAATCACAACGCTCCTGATCCATACAACAATCTCAATTCTCCAGTAAGTTCTGATGTTATTCTATTGAATGCACGAAATAATTATTAATTTTGTAAGCAAACCCCATAATAATTAACAAACTGACGTACAGACAAAGATAAAACAGAAAGAGACAGACGCAAGCCAAGTTCTATGAAGCGTAACCAACTAACCCAGTTATCCCTGATGCCTCCCCCGCCTCCTTCCGTCACCTACGGCGTCACCTCCCTGCACGAGAATGAACTCTTCGACCGGCCTCTCTTCAACGGCCCTCCTCCCTCCTGTGGCAGTCTGCCCAGACACTCCTTCCAGGAACAGGCTCGTTTACCCGCTTCCCATTCTAACCCTCTGCCTTCTTCCTCTTCCACTGTTTCAACCCTTTCCAGTTCCAGGAGCCCTTGTTGGCCGCCTCTTCGCAGAAGGGAATGGTCTCCGCCCGTCCGGGGGTCTCTCCCACCTGTCCGAGACATGGAAGGGCAGCGCTGGCCGTGCACTCCAGTCGGGGCAACAGCGTGGCCTCTGCCGGGTCCTCGTCCCACCCTCCGCCACTGGAGGAGATCCAAGTCTGATCGACACATCCACTGCCGCCTTTGATCTCCTCACTCACCTGGGTACTCTCTCAATCGAAGCGCTTTCCAGGAGCTCAGCTTTATCCCGTGCTCACGTCAACCTTATATTGTACAGTATCAGTATTTCGTTCTTGTTTCGTCATGAAGAGGTTTATGTTCTAAGTTTTTGAAAGCAGAAGAGGCCAATTGAATTCGCAATGGTAAAGGAGTGGTGTTTCTGGCGACGTGATCCATTCTTTGTCCAGCGCAGTTGTTCGACCAACCTTGGCCTTTCTCTACAGCATTTGTTTCATTTGAAAGCCCCGAGGAATTGAAATCAGTTAACTCTTTTCCTTCAATGACAGGGTTTGATTAAGTGGACATTGGTGTATATCAGTATGAATAACGAAATTATTATAACACCTGCACCCTTGTTTTCTCATGTTGGAATAAAGACTGAGGAGTTGCACGTCAGCCACAAAAGATGCTCCAAATCACCTTGCAATCAACGATGGCCCGAAATTGTGAAGGATAGGTGGTTCTGCTGATTTAGCAGATGTTGCTAAACAACAAATTTAAAAAAAACCAAAGAAAAACTTTTAGAAAACGAAAAAGCTAGAAAGTTTCCCTATCCACAAAGACAACCCCATTCTTCCGATGTCTTCCTGCTCCCACCCTTCCCTCCTGCTCCCTGTGGCTGTGCGTTGTTTTTGAGTGCGGATCATATTGGGCAGAAAACTCAATCAGCGCCGAGTCAACGCCGTATTCTTCTCGCCCACCTGTCCAAATCCACCTGCTGTCTATAGTCGCATTTAAAACTGCAGATGCCTTTGGATCACCTCAGAATTCGTAGAACTTGCCTTCAAATGAGACATTCAACTGAAAAACATTTGCAAATAGCACAATTAATTCATATCCTAACGCGGTACTTTCTGTTTTCCCCAAAATTGATGACTATTTAAGTAGATCACGAAAGTTCACTGAATTTGAAGCAGTGTGTGCAGGGAATACATTCATGTCATGCTCACGTGGAAATGCCCTAATCAACGTCTTTTCCACATTAACCACAACAGTATTCGCATAATGGGAAATTAGTTTTGCCCTTACACATAAGCCTTTTTTTGCTTTCAGCCTTTCTTGTGCAATCATAACAAATTTCACATCAATGTGTAGTGTTTCTGCCACCCTTGCCTAATCTTCCTTTCCAAACTTTGTGACGTGGCTGGTTCTTAGTCCTTGAATTCGGCTATTCCAAGAGGATAATGAGAAGGAATGTCGAGCGAACTAATGAATCGCCTTGGCAATCCCGCGATTCATTAGCGGTCGTCTGCCTGTCAACCGCCTTCCAAAGGGCTCGCATCCCCGAATGGATACTATTTCCCGGTTGAGGTCCGCAGTTGATTGTTTATTTGCCATTCTCCCCTGTTGTCGGAAGCTTTGCAAATTCACTTTATCCAGGTACAGACGGAAGTCGTTCCGGGAGGAACTCATTTTCTTTGTTTTCTTTCCATTCTCATCACATTTAAGCTTGTTTCTCACAAGCTGGGCAAGACAGATTTGAAAAAAAAAGTCTTTGGTCCGGCCCGTTTACCTGAATCACCCAGTCAAAACTGTCAGACATGACCAAGGTTCGATCCCGGCAGTGCACTTCACATTTTCTCATTTTAAAATAGATTAGATACTACAAATTCATTTGCTGAATATTAACAATTAATCAACTCTGAAAAAAGTATTGAATCTATTTGATTTGACAAGTAGAAAACCGGGCCGAGATTTTTAAAGAATGTGTATGTAAAAGGCAGATTGAACTATGCATTCTCCGCCTCATCAGGAAAACAATCAATTTTCTTTATCAGTGACAATACAAAAATCTGAAATTGATACTTTTCATCAATATTTTTTTCTATTTCATTTGTCAATCTAAATTCTTCTTCTGATGTTCTGTCAAAAAATGGCTTCTGAACAAATGTAGCCTACAGTTTCTTACGTATTTGAGTTCTTATTGAACTTTGAAATCAAATCCCCCCTTCTTTCTCTTAATGCCTTCGATGTCTCTTTTTCTCCACCCACTCCTTCCCCTTTCCACGGCCACCCATCCTACAAAACGCTCGCAAGTCCAAACCTGCAGCCGTCAGTCTCTCGTCGTACCCGTGATGCCCCGCTCTCATTATGCGTGTCCACCCTCGCTTCCTCTGAACTCATTCCGCAAGCTGTGACCGCCTATTCCCAGGAATTGTATCCTCTTCTCCAGTCTACGAATAGCCTCCACCACGTGTTCAGATAGTCTATAATAACCCAATTAGAGAACAGTTGTGACGTAAAATCTCGCAGATCGGCGGCTATTTTCAACCGACGGCCTTAATTCAATAGAGGAATGCTATATAAGAAGCGAGAAATAGAATACCAAGATATGTATATTTTTGTTTTTGCGTTCAAATGTATAATTCTCACCCCCTCAGGTGGGTGGAGACCGCAATATGTGGTGTCACCTTTCTTCTGAAGTCATTTTGAAGCTCAAAATTCACAAGTTGCTTAAAAATTGCCTGAATTTTTGTTACTGTCAGGGTTTATATCACAAATCTTGGCTTTTCATTTAGGGTAGGATTGATACCTTCGCAAACAAGGAGAGTCTAGTGGCTATTTCTCATGATGCGGTCTGACAAGGCATCAAGGGTGGTCTGAGGCCCTCTGGGTCTACAGGAGACGGATTCTTAAATTGTATGCACCCTACAATACTGTTTGATACATATAGATAGAAGATCAGCAGAAACATCCTTCTTCATAGATTTTATTCCCTAAATTCCTGATTCTTCCCCCAAGCCCCATCCTTCCTTATCCCGTCAACATCTCTTCCCGAAATAGCATCCGCCCTGCTATTCCTGTGCAGCGTGACGTCGTTGCGAGGGCGGAGGCTAACTTCGTTCTATGGAAAAAGTTGATAAACATGAACCACAGATGAGGGTGGGGGCAACACAAGGATACACTATGCAGAGGCTAGAGAGGAAGACTACTGTAACAAAAGGAATGCATATCCCCGAATCATTTGATTATCTTCTGAAGGACAATACACACCTTAAGTTAACCATCTTTTTTTTTACCTAATTTGAGTTTATGCTGCAAAAATTTAGTGGAATAATTATATAGGCACCTTATTCCAGGTAGAAGTAATATAGATTTCACCACGGCTTTGTTGCAAGGTACTGTAGGTATTTGCTTCTTTTCATAGAAGGAAAGTGGTTTAAACACAATCACCACTTAAGATTTATGAGCAATTTAGCTTGAATGAACACAAAAATAATGTATACTTAGCCATTTGTACGCTTGATTAGAATCCATTGTTGCAAGAAACGTCAGTTGCCCAAATACACAAATGTACTAATTTTAAGGCGTATAAAAGGAAGTGGACTTTGTTTTTCTCTCACGCACGCACACACACACACTGTCTTATGTGTGGATGCATTTCTCTACCGTAACCCCACAAGAGACGAAAAACAAAGAATAAAACTTTCATAGCCACTTAGTTCCGTTCTTCCGCGATCTCGCCAATTACCATTTGTTATCCTAGCCTTCCTTCCCCAATCCCTAGTACACGTGTTGCATGGCGGCCCTTATTCCGTTAATCCAAAGAGGACCATCCTGTCCCTTTAAATGAGTGGCCATTTCCCCTTCCAAAATATCGGTCACAATGGGTTTGTAGCCGGCGCATGTCTGCAATCAACGCCGACTCAATTTATAGGACCAAGTGGACGCCGTTCCCCACTAGTGCACGGGAACCAGGCCCTTCCTTCCCTTCTACAAGGGGGCACTTTTAGCCCTTTCCAGCTCAGTTATTAAAACCCACTTCCTGTAAAGTTCAAAAGTGAACTTTTCCAGATGGTTATTAGGCGAATAAGCAGGCCCCAAGTTTTTTTTTCACGGGAAACCAACTACGGTAGAACCTTTGCCCTCACGTAAAGGTTTGGGGAATTTGATTCTGCAATGACTACCTATAACACAAAAACATTCCATTGCTCCCAATACTTGTGTCCTCAATGAAGATACATCCATGAAGACTCTCTCTTTAGATGCGCAGGTTGTTGGCATCATTCGATTGGCCTACTTTTCGGTCTCTAATCCGTGGTTCATTGACTTCCAAGACTACTTCTGTCCAGCCACTCTTAGGCGTTTCCGTCCATGACGACAGAGTGCCGGAAAACAGCACGCGCTTCCACTATTTTTGGGTGAACGCGCTAATTTTAGCAGTCTGACGAATCCCGTAAAAACAGAGTGTAACTTCATGGGGACACATTGAAGTGATCTACGACAGAGGAGAAGAAGTGAGGTCATTTCGAACCAATGACCGTAAGGCAGTCTCTCTCTGAGAGACGCAGACAAAGAGACGAATGGAATAAAGTATTCATTGGCGCAATGAAAACAAACAAGGCTTATAAAGGCTTTAAGAACTTTAGGTAAATCATAAACTTAGAAGCTACTCTAAAATTTAAGGTAAAAGTTGTTCTAAAATAGAAGCTTGAAGTTCACGCCCACGCTATTTACGTACCTATAAGTAGGCAGTGGGGAGTAACCTTTATGATCCAGTCCAAGAGACCTGTTTTCAGTTTCTGTTTGCGCAACGAAGTCAATTTCCCAAATCGTCTTTGTTACATCAAATTATAAAGAAGACAAGTCCTTATCGCATTAAGGTATTTTCAGAAGAAATTAGCTTTCTTAAAATCTTCAATGTTATTCTGTCGGTTTAGAGACCGTTATACTCCGTTTGATTGAGGGCTGAGTAAGATTTGGGTATAAAATTTACTCTAGCTTCATTTCACAAAATCAATGGAGTTACAGTTTGCGAATATATCTGTGATCCTAATTCTTCCCCTTCGAAGTCTCTTTCCTACATAGTTTATCATACAGCTGACCTCCCTTGACTCCCACAATATTTGTCTCAAATGGCTCAATCCGTAGGTATTTTGCAGAATTTCCATCTGGCATCAAATTCGAATGAATGTCTGATGAAATAGGGCGAACCCTTAACAGACATGTCTACCCTTGCGCTTGGCTTTCAAAAATCACCGGAAGTCATTCCAGGAAAAGAAAGGTTTAATTACCCCCGGTCACCCAACTTCCAGCATCATTCTTCCTCACATCTTTTAAACTGGAAAAACAAGCGTGTATTTTTGAGAATCGTGAGATACCTTTCCTTGAGATAACAGCGATCTATGACTCAACCCCTTGCCTTCAATTAGTTATGAATTGACGCAGGTCTCCCATGATTCCCACCTGTCTCTGTAAATAGACAGAGGTCGCATTTCCCTTTGCGTAATCATACGTCGTTTCCTGTTTGTTCAGTTGGAATGATTCAGATGACCCGCGAGGGCCAATTTATGTGAACTCGTGGATTCTGTTCGACGAGTGCCCCTTTTAACGCCCGATTCATTCCTGACGCCACAAACCTATTCGGTGAATAATTGACTGCAGGTGTCACTTGAAAGGGAAAACAAACAACGGCCTCTGAGAAGAAAAGAGACGAAAACAAACGAAATCTCAGCCTCCGTTTCGGCAGAGAGAGAGAGAGAGAGAGAGAGAGAGAGAGAGAAACAAGTGATATACCTGGGTAGAAGGTGAACTAGGCAAAACCCGTTCTTTGTAAAATAAACGAGCCTTTTCATAAATTGAAACCCTCAATTTCCGGTCGTTGTCCTGGCGGATGTTTATTGTTTATGTTAATCCCACAACGTCAGCGTGTCTGAAATCGGCCTCCTTTCTTCTCTTTCATTTCCTCTCTTTTTCTGAACAAAGACCTTCAACCTAAAACCCAGAACTTCCCTCGCCCCGTGACCTCTGTCCTCCTGAAACAGTGCGATTGGCGTGTTGATGTCCAGTTGGCAGTGTCCGTGGACTGATTGCCCTCGTTGGCTCCTCCGGTCGACCTGCCTCCTCCTCTAATGCAATTGCTCTCCGGCTGCGCGGCGATCGCCGACTCATGAATACTAACACTTTGATCCTTTGCAGGTGGTTTACATGACAAAAAGTTACCCGTTCTTATAATTAATCTCTCATTTTTGGGCGAAACCTTTATCTCATTTTCAGCTGTTGGTTACACTTTCATTCTGGGCGTAAAAACCAAATGTACGTAGTCAAGTCAATGTTTTTACGAGCGTCACCTACCTGCTGAGGTTGACTTGGTAGAAAAGGCCTAAAGGTCAATGGGTGTTTCAGATTGTCAACGCTAAATTCTCTGTTTACTGATGTTGTTGCTCAAGAGAAACACTGAAAGTAAACAATCCGTTTGTTTACTTATTTTTAGAAACCTAATTTAGCTTGTTGTTGAACCTTATCTCATCCAAGCTAAAAGAAGGCTGCAAAATGCCGGTACCGTAGTAGATCAACATTTCTCTTTTCACTACGGCTGCAAACCAAGCACAGTGAAATGCTTTATAAAATGGAAAATTTTGGTATGAACCCCTAAAATATTTTTTAAAAACTTTCCACCTTGTCTTTGCTCTTTCAAGATGTTTCCTTGTGTACGGTGTTTTGATCCTTTCGAAGAGCACTCCAGCAGTTCTTCTTGTTCACAGACCATTCTTTTTCCAATCTAAGCCACTTTCCCAAGTCCCTAATTTCATTTGTAACGCCCAGTTGCTCCATTTTTGCCGGATTTCCGCTTCCGCCACGTGTGAAGGTAGTACCAAGTGACTTGAAAACACTTTGACCTATTCCCTAAAATAACCAGGAATTCTTCCTCGAACATTTCCCTTCCTCGAGGGAAATAGACGATTTCCCCGAACGCGCGCATCGCTGAATAAAATATTCGAATTTCCCGCCTTCCCTCTCGTTCGCTCCTGTTTGTCTCCCGAGTTTCCACGGGTGCACTCACTCGAAAGACTAGTAGGTCACGGCTCTCTCTCCCTCCCTCCCTCCCTCCCTCCCTCTCTCTCTCTCTCTCTCTCTCTCACACACACACACACACACACACACACACACACACACACACACACACACACACACACACACACACACACACACAGAACACTCATTGGCCCTTTTGGCCGCCAAGACACCTGTCCTGCGAATTTCCGCCGGACGCCGTCATCCTCATTAGCTTTTTGAGCTTGACGCAGACCTTCGCAAGTGAACCACATTGCCCTTCTGTAAGTGTGTCTGATCTTCTCAATACAGCTTATTTTATAGAACATACCTCACTTTTAATCAGAAATATGACTATTCCTATTCTACTAGAAGTTTTAAGAAAGGGTATTAAAACATTCGATAAGCTTAGCAAATCCCCTTACTTATCCGAACTTCCACGCCCAGAGATAATCTGATTTATATCTAATTTCACTTCCTATTCAGTGCAAAAACGGTGAAATTTGGAATCAAAAGAATTTTCCCACAAAAACACTCTTAACAACATTGTATCGTTTTTAACCTCGGGAACATCCGTTTTTCTTGTATTTTTACCTCTGCAAGGGAATGGTTTCTTGGCAAACAATCAAAAGAATTAGGATAGTTGCTATTTGTCTATTCCTAGCAGCTGAGTTGATCATTCCTTCTGTTTTAGAAGTACACTGTCGCCTCTTTTTGTCTTCCAAACAAAGAGACATCCCCAGTCTTCCACAATCTCCCCGATGTTTGGATGCGGCCTATTGTATTTCCAAATGTTTTCTCTAATTGTTGCAAAAACGCTCTTTCAAAGTCGCTTTGAATAATTCAGTGTGACCAGTTTGAGTTAAAAAAACTCTTGACGCCCACCTGGCAGCTTTAAATTCTCGGTAGACACATTTCCACTGAAAACAACACATAACTCTTCCCCACAACTTTCAGAATGTGGTGGGAGCGTCATTTCTGATCCATTGGCTCATTTTCGTATCTTTTTTGCACGCGAGGAAGGCGGGGGAAGACGCGGATTATGACGGACGGGGTTGGTCCCGCGACGACCGCCACTCCTAATTCCATTATCTATCCACTTTTAGTCTTCTGGCACTAATTCTAGAGGTAGACGTCAGAAAAAGAAAAGGGTTTCAGCCAAACCATAGGCAATTCAGAATGGGGCCACGTCAGAAATGGAGAATGATGGAAGTGCGCTAGAATGGCTCAATCTTAACTACCACGTACTTTTACGTACATTATTTGTGCGCTATTATTTTCTGCCCAATTACGTGACGATAGCTGCGTATAAATAAGGCGCCTACAGAAATAAAGAATGAACAAAAAGGGGAGATAAAGAAAGTCTTTGTAATGATCATGGCGGCCGAAGACTGCAATTTCTGTATTCCTTTCCAAGCAGCGGATATGAAAAGACCTTTTCGACTTGCTGACGTCCAAATTTATCTAAACTTCAGCAAAACGAGCATTTCCTAAAGCCGACATCTAAAACAAAGCTCAATGAAGTTTGTTCTTTGTTTTGCATGAAATCGTCGGCCTGCTAATTGTTTGTGTTTTGTTGAATGGCAGGTGTAGTCCAGGTGAGGAGGTCGTGTTTTCCGCGTCATCAATCTTCCTCTGCATACTACAGCCGACACCGCCCACGCCACACACCTTTCCATCTGCCTTTTTACGGCGACTTTGCTATGAGTCACGGAATGAGCCACATTGAATCACTTGACCTGTGTATTCAAAAGGACAGAAGGGTCTCTTGTGGTCACTGGGTGTCCTCACTAAAACTACGACCAAGTACTTGTCCTCACAAAAAAGCGTCATCCTTGATTTGGACACCAAGTAGCTCTGCTAAATTGGCTGGGACAATGGTTATTGCATTTGTGTTCTACCTGTTTCACGCTTATTTATTGTAAGTTGCGCCAAAATGGCGTCACTACCGGGTCCCCTGGTATTACTTCCTACGTATTAAAGATTGATTTCATAACTCATCATTTCCTTTTCTGTTATGTCTAAACAACATCTTCAATTATGCAGTTTTGCTAACTATCGTAGTTACTGTATTAGCAACTGAGCCAGTCTGCCACTCAGTTTTCTTTGGTAGAGCCGGTCTTCTGGAAACCTCTATCCTCGAGATAGTCTTCCTCTCAATTAGATTTTTCCTGTCTAAATCTTATCTGGATGACAGTTGCCTAACTTTTGAAACGTTGCCCTGTCAAGTTCCTTTTGACTGCTCGCTCCTTGCTCTTCTCCTCCCCACCCTCTCCATTGTCTAGCCCCCTCCCCTTTCCGATCTCTTGCCGCCCCCGCTAATTAGCGTAGACTATTCGTTTGTCTCTCTTTCCCTCGGCTCTCCTAACCCACTTATTCGCTTTTTGATTGTTTTCCTTTCAGATGGAACAAGGGTACTGGATGCGGCTGCTCGTCTGCGTCCTCCTCCTTTCTGGCGCCCTCTGCGCCGCCCTCCCAGCAGACTATGTACAGTACCTTATCAATGGTAAGCCCTTTATGTAATACATTGATTACATTTCAACAGAATTATTTTATTGATTGAAAACAAAGAAAAAATAAAATATATTTGATTTTCAGCTGCCAGAGAAGGAGACTTGGCAAATGTTGAAACACCAGACGAGTACGCCTTCTACAGGATTTCAAGGAGTGAGGTAGGCATTACAGTCTGGTAATCACCTAATTATCCTTAAACCGCCTTTACTTAGCTAAAAATCTGTTTTATGATGTCTTAAAATTGACCAACGAGAACTTTTCCTTATTGTCGCTTAATTCAATTTTCTATTTCCTGTTTGAAACCTATTACGTGTTATCACCGAATTATACTTATTTAATGATTTCTTGAAGGACTCTTTTTTATATTTGCACGCACATCTAAAACAGTAGAGAAATGGTTCAAAATGATGCAAAGCACGGTCTGCAGACAAAAGTTTACGCTTTAAAAAGTCGCGTTGAAAAGCCGCCAATTAACAATTGCTCTTAAAATCGCGAAAAAAGCAATGCCACCCACCACTTTATTGCAAAGTTACAAAAGAAAACATCAAAAGTTCTTTCTCTTATTTCCTGGACTGTAAATGAGTCCATGTAGTTAAGTGAATGCAGCCTATCAGAAATGTTTTTTCCACTGCAACTATGAAAAAGAATGACTTACGGAAGTAAAAAGATGACATTCCGACTAATAACATTTTTTAAACTACTTCCTCTATATTTGAAAGTTGTATCATTTGCGGCCACTTCATAAGGACATCGGGAAGATCAATAATCGTTCGATTCTGTTATTTTCTCTGGGAACTCTAACTATAATTGAGTTGTCCTTTTCATAAATGAAAACACTAGTTGTTTTCATCTGCTTTGCACTTCTTTGGGTCTTAATTGGGTCACTTTCATCTAATATTTTCCTTTTTTGCACGGGGAACAGTTTTTGGGATAGTTTTAAGGGGGTCAAATGAAAGGCATATGCACATTGGCAAAAGTAAATGAGAATTAAAGGCATCACACAAAACCAACAGATTTGTCATATCCTCAAGTTCTGCTTGCAGATGTCTCGCCCAATCGCAGGCCCCGCCGACCTGCCCATGCTCCGTTTCGGATGACCCCCGGCCCCGCCTCCAACCGGATCTCGTGTCTAGTCGCCAAGCCCCGCCCCCACAAATAAAAGTGTTGATTGTATTTATTCGTACTAAATGTTGAGCAATGAAACTCCTCCTAAATGAGGATGGTTTTCCCCTTGAGATCTCGAAGAAAGTGGATTGAAAGAGAGATTACAAAAGAGCCAAAGGCAGTGCGAGGGCAGCGGCTGACAGAAGGAGAGAGGCCGTCTTGGTTGGTTCGGTTGATGGCTGCATCTCCAGAGGATTCGACTTCTTTCCCAGTTCTTTGAAGATGTTGACCAGGGCAGTTGTGTACTGACCTGAAACAGTAAAGTTCGTAAATGTCCAATTGAGGAAGGCATTTAATTGAATTTGTCATTCAGAGTCTAGCTTCATGCTTCAATTGGCAATGGAGCAGTGTTTCATCTGAGGAAGTGGCAACCGCACTTTCAAAGAGAGGCTCTGAGTCTAGTTGCCAACTGTAGGGTAAAACTTAATTTTTAAGACACTACTTCTATTACTAACCCGATCTCAGAGTGATTTCCTGTCCAGCAACAATCGCCATGAATTCGTTAGGATCTGAAATTTCTAAGTATGAAAGTTCCAGCTAGAACCTACCGATTCCCGTGCTTGATTCTCCCGCATAGAACAACTTCCTGTCCCCAGCCGAAAGAACAAAGATGACGCTCTTCTGGCACTGGCCATCGAGGTTCCACTCCCGATTGAGGTCATCTGCGAATTGTTGGGGCACCTGAAACAACCATTTCGACGGACACTTGAACTCGGCTGGGAAGGCACGGAAGTTTATGGCTAATTGGGAACAGGTTCTGGGAACACGGAGACCAAAATCAAGGTAGATAGAAGAGAAGACAAAGGAAAGCACTGGGGTACTCTACGCGTGATTTCTCTCGTTTTCTACGTGTTACGGCGCCTCAGAAATCAAAAATCTTTGTCGAATTACACTTTACAGGATCAAAGTGCTCCCTTTCATTTTTTTTGTCTACCCACCGAGTCTTGCATTATAGCCAGGGCGGCATCCACTCCCTTCCTCTCACAGAAGGTGTTTCCCTTCTCTTCCGTCCTACTGGCCAGTCTTACCAATTCGTTGTTCAGTCTGTAGCGTTCTCCCTCCGTAAGGACCTGAATAAATCACGTTTCTAAGTGTCCTCACTTCCTCACCTCATCAGGGTCGCAAATGTTGCTAATTGACCGCATCTTGCACTCTTTCACGCCACTTGACTTGCGAGGATTTGGATAGTTCTGAGGGGTCCATTGGCAGAAGGCCAGGGGAAGAAGCAGGAGATGCCACATGCTCTGAAAACTATCAGTTCTGTGAGAGTTAGAGGGGGATAACAAGAAGGTCACTTTTATGTGGCAAAGGAATTTGAATTGAGTGAATTTCAACGACAGACAAGAGTTTATTTGCCAATGGAAAATAAATTTTAAGTCACTCAAAAGTTTTTTTTAGCGATTGGTCCAAAACGAAGGAGGTGAGAACAAATATAAGTAATTGCCAAAAAATAAAAATGCATGGTGCCTTGTCGCAAAATATCAAAGCCTGAATAACCGTGAGTGAAAGTGTCTAAAATGCAATGCAACTGGAGCAGAGGGACATCAACAGGTCGTTGGAGGGGCCACTTGTGGCAGATCTATCCAGTAGGTGGCAGAGGGCACGTCAGGCAACATATGCTACCGTTTTTAAGGATTCCTGTGATCAAGGCGCCTGCTCATGGAAACAAACACACAAAGTTTCGGTCCTCTAGAAATTGACATCCATGTTATTCCTTTGAAGTGGAGCAAACCTTTGGTATTAAACGCTCAAAGAGCAGTTTCTAACACGCTCTCAATTTTCAGGAATTCTGGTGGTTTATCAAGTTTGTCGCAAAAATATGATTCTAATTACTGCAAGAAGCATAGAAGAATAAGTGGTACAGTCTGAAATTCTGAGGTAAACTTTCAACTCTGAGGGTGACTTTCTCTAGAAATCTATCTTTTTTGGTGTCGTTTGCAAGAAATGAACCATTTTGTTATGGGAGAGTTATATTTCCACTCGGCTGCTTTAATAGGCTGTTATTGATAAGAATGTTCTGATTTGTTACACTAAATGTCCGAAAACGCAACGACCACGCGGGTCACCTTGAACTCTCCATCTGGGAAACACAATGTGGTTTGGGTAGCTCTAAGAATTACATAATGATTAACAAATGGTTGCTTTGTCGAAGCAAAAATAAACATTTTAGTTGAGAGGTCTGGTACAAAAATGTCATTTACAACTGTTTTGTCCGGTTAACCTCGTAAAAAATGAGTTGAAAGGTAATAAGTCGATGGATGAACAATTGAGAAATTGAAGTGAAAACATGAAAAACACGGCTCTCGACGAGGGGGAAATAATTCGAGCGGCCGGTTTTGGTGGAGAACGGCAGGGAAGGCGGAGTGACCGGAGGGCGGGACCAACCCACACACGACAGTTCGAATATGCACTTTCTACAGAAGGATGGCTAGGGAAATAGAGTCATTCAATTGATTACGGCGTAAGGCTAGGGGAGATGGGTTAGGGCATCTTTTCATGCAAAGGACTAAACATAAAGCACTATTCAAAAGAACCTTAACTATAGTTCTGGACGGCATGAGACACATTTAATCTAATGAAAACGCAATGTCCACGAGGGGTCGAATTTAGGTCACGTATGCTACAGTTCAAGTAGGTACTCCACAGAAGACTATGCCCAAATTAGCATACTGCATTCATTACTTTGGGATCAATTGGTTGAAGTAGAAAGGTATCCGTCTCGTTTACCATGGTCACCTAGAACAACCGGATTAGATTTTTCTTCGATCTTTCAGCTGATCTTGCTTGTGGAGTACAACAAAATAGAGATACACCTTCAAAAACTAAATAAAATGATATTATAAAACTTATAATGGCATCTTTATGAAAGATAGATCGGTTGATATTTTCCATTTAAATTGGAAGTAAAGTTGAAAGGTTTGCCGTAAACCGACAGTGAAGTGAAGATACCTCGTGACTTTTTGCTCTTCTTCCCTGTTCCTAATCCAATTTATACCATCTCCTTCCCCAAAGAGACATAAGTGCATTAAAATATCATCCTGACTGTTTGTGACAGAAGAACCTGCCTGTGTGCGTCACAACCACGTATCAAATCGGGTGGAGATCGACCGACCTTTAAGCAAAAACACCCCGGATTATTTATAGCTGTCATGGGTAGGGACATCAATGGACAAAATACAAACATCTGCACTGAAACATTCATTTCATCTTTTTTTCAGAGTTATGACATTCAAAAAACGAGTCTTTCCGATTCTGTTGGGCGTGGCAAGCGGAATTCGAAGATTGGCACAAAGGTGCTAAATTATGGAATAGTTTTTGGATGTTTTACTAAGGGTAGTTCAAGAGAATCGGAATGAAGCGGAGCGGTTATGAAGGCAGCGAATACGCGTGACTTACTGTATGACCGAAACCGAATCACAGAAACAATTATAGACTGCACGAATCACGTCCAAACCACGGGGAAGGCCTTGCTTTTTGGTGTTGGCCGTAGTGGTAAATGGATTAGCACGGCGTTTCGGTTTGGGTTTGACCCTTTGTCTTTTTGGAAACGTTTTCTGACGGAAAAGGACGATCTGTTTGCCCGTTTCCCTTTTAGGTCAACGTTCTTTGGAGCTTACGCGCTGGCGTAAAGTACCAAAAGGACAGGGAGAAATCGAAAAACAGAAGACGAGGCGGCGGAGACGCTGAAACAAGCGGCGGAACGGTGGCACCGGTTGGAAGCATTTGGCGGATCGATGCGCGACGGTTAGCGGTCGGGACCGGAAATTTCGAAGAATGGGTTTAAAATCACACATGGGGAGGGTTGAAAAGAATTAATGGGTGGGAAATGGGGATGGCAAGGACAGGCTGCCTTCCAGCCAGCGAAACAAGGACATGTTGCCAATGGGTCAATAGCATTGTAACTCTAAACATGTTTAATCAATGTTGTATGTATTTGTGTATGTGCAACAGAGAGAGAGAGAGAGAGGAGAGAGAGGAGGGAGAGAGAGAGAGAGAGAGAGAGAGAGAGAGAGAGAGAGGCGTGGGTTGTATCCAACCAGCTGACCGTGTCTGAATACCTCCATTATTTGCTCACCGGAATGCAAATCGATGGTCGAACTCCCGACTGAGCCGATTATCGAAGGCAAAGCCTCGTGTTTTCAACATTCATGTTTTCAACGTTCGTGTGTCAAAACATTGTAATTCCTGCCGATATCAGTAGATTTGATGGGAATGTTCCGTTTCTACCCTCTGTTTGCAGTTCAACTGTGCACACAACCACCGACGACCGGTGGTAAAATAGAAGCAGAAAACAGTTTTTTCCTTCAACAATCAGTGGTGACTGACGATTCACAGACATTCTTTGGCCAGGGAAATACTTCATGGTTTCTATAGAAAAGTAGTGTCTCCGTCTTCACTTATGATGTCATCATTCAGGAGATGTTGAATATTCTTTGTGGGTGGTCTAACCATGTTGAAATGCCGGCTCTTCTCAACCTTTCCACATTTCGAGCAATTTCCATCGACGTCGTTCGCCTCAGCTAAGAAAGGGGAGTAACGGGCGGTAGACAACTAAATGTCATTGGGAGAGTTGTTTTCCTTTCTCTTTCTGTAGGATTCTATTCAACTCATACTCTAAAGCTACCTTTGGAAAGTTCTTCCTTCCTACGATTGGCTGTTGACTCTGCCTTCTGACCGTCAACAACTGGGAATCCACCAGACTGTTTGATCTGGCGAATCTCTCGAAGACAATGGTGGACCGTGGCATTCTCTCGGCAGCCGTCACTTCATCCGCATTTGGAGCCATAAATCTGAAAATGCCCTTGAATTAATCTGAACTTAAACTTACCCAAGGACCAAAAGATTAACACAGGCGGAGAACACAGCCAAACCGACGATTACAAAAAGAAGGGTGAAGACGACGTAGCCTGGACGAGCCTGGAGGTCTCCGCCTTGTTGGAGGGGAACGTAGTCTCCGAAGCCTACTGTTGATACTGAAAGACATTTTATTTTTAACTTTGCTATCATAAACCAGCTCATTTGTTTCCAAAAAAGATTTTTTTAGCAACAATTTCGTTACAAACTCACGGGTGACAAAGCAGTAGTAGTATGCATCGAAGAGAGTCCAGCGTTCTTCTATGTGAAATACCCAGGTCCCTGAATGAAAGTAAAACTTTAAGATAAATTACAAACCTAGAATGATTATAGAAAGGCCGATGGAGAGGGAGACGGCTATCAGATGCTTTGGAGTCACTTCGCTCAGGAGCTTCACTTCTCTTGATTTGAAGTAGGCGCGTAGCTGAAGTTTCATGCTAGACCAATTGTAAACAGCCCACTTCTATCAAAGACGATTGTATAGTTCTAATTAGGTCTAATTAGTTTATATTTATTTTAATGGCATTTAGACAAACAGCCTTATTGAAGTTCGTAACCTTTTGGGGAAAAGGGGAATGCCTTGTTTGGATATTTCGCTAATACAACGTTAAGCCCTAAGAAAGTTGATAGAGTTGTTTTTTTTAAATTGAGGACCAAGTTATGACTAGGCATTAACATTCTTCAAAAGGTTGCACATTCCTTACGAAAAGTCGGATCACGCATACCAATTATTTTCTCGAATTGAAATTGCGTTTGGCGAATTTAAATTTTAGCAAGGCCTGTGAAACCCATAATTAGTTTCTTTACTTACCCTATGAAGACAGAAGGCGATTCCAGTGTTCACCCTTTCACCAATCGATTGGAACATGATGAGACCCATGGGAATTCCTCCGAGGGCAAACAACATACAGAAGACTTTTCCTCCTGCAGTCTGAGGAGCAGAATGGCCATATCCTGAAAGCAACCGTTCTTCTGAATTCATAAGGTTACTGTACCAACAGTAGTCACAATAGTGACAGCAAAATAAAGGGCCCCTGAAAAGTGCCATTGGAGTCCCGCCTTGTGGGGAATTCCTTTCACCGCCACTGTTTCAAGTAGATTAATATCACTGAAATCTTAAATTACAATTTCCTGTTGAAGCCTTACTCTTGTTCAAACTGGTATTTGTTCTGCAGTCTCTGTCTGATGGCTGCTAGTTCCTCCCTTCTCTTCTGTTCCTCTCCACTTTCCAATTGGTCGAAGACTGCTGCTCCCAGAAGAAGATAAGTGAGAGTGGTGAGGATGAGGAGGAGAGCCCGCGACGACTTCTTGTCCATATTTGGCTCAGCGACACTCGCAGAAACCTAATTGAGACATTCAGCGCCGCCTTCAAAACTCAAGGATCTCAGAGGGAGAGGGGAAACGAGGAATTCTGAGGTCTCAATACCAAGTTCCATCTTTAGAGTTGTAACTTTTTTTTCCAACCTTCACCCTTCTACTCAGTTGAAATTCGTTGCCAGCAGCTGTTTGGTGGATTTCAAAACACCTTCAAGTGGACGAGTAAACAACTGCTGACCTTTGAAATTGCACGACCGCCTCTGCCCAGCTGCTACTCTTTGACATCTTAGCTTTACAAGTGTAATCCCAATTTAAAAATAGATAGTTTGTTTGGTGAGCTGCCATTGTTGCATGTGTGACTCAATGGTAGAACTCGGGCTTACACTTCTCCTTTAGAAGCCCTCTAAACAACCAAAAACTTTATTTTTGTTTTTCCATTGTTTTATTGACAACAAACTTACTAAGACACAAATAGTTTCACTCAAAACAAGTGTTTCCTGTTTCTCAAGTGCTTGGATCTGTTTGTGTCCATCTTACAGCGCCGATCGATCGATCCTCACTCATGAGCCTCGACTGGGCTCACGTGCCATCCGAGTTTCTCCTCCCTGCCATCGACCTCCTCTCCCCAGAAGTCTTCTTTTCTAAATTACCAAATGTAATTTTGTTGTAGGATGCTGCCAGAACGGCCGCCGTGAGCCATCTCTGGCGGAGAGTGGCTGTTGACGACAGAATCTGGGGCAAACACGCAGAGAAGGTCTTCCTCTGGGGATCAAAACAGCCAAAGGTTCTCCTTCTTTGACTGATTCTAAAAATGGTTCAATTAAGATTTTCACAACCTTCTTCGATGAATTCTCCTTCTTCAAAAATCTAATCCCTCGATCTGTTTCTACCGTAGTCGACGACTTTGGCTACGTCCTTCGCCATGTAGTTTTCTCTCCAAATGGACGATTTCTGGCAGTTTCAGGAGTTCCTTCTCATATATGTGTGAGAAATGAACAACGATTTCAAAATTCAAAAGAATTTAGGTGTATTTATCGGCAACTATGGAGTTACTTGACGAAAGAAGTTTCGAGGAATCTCTTCAATGGAAATCAATCGAAGCTGTTCAGTTTTCACCGAATTCTCATAAAGTGAGTGAGTTTAAAGATGAGAAAGAAAGAGAAATGTTTGAATTGGCTAATATAAAGTTACAAAAACATTGTTTAGTCGATTGCTTTAGCTTTGCCTGAGCGGGATCCGAGCAAACTCAACTGCAGAACTGGTGGTTCTCGAAATAGCAGGTATGTTTTCTATCTCTTCCTTAATCCCTTTTCTTTTTTTCAATGTTTCAATACTCTCTTTCAGGAGACTCTCATGAGGTTCACTTCCTTTGCCGAACGCCATGTACTCCATCCTCATTCAACGGTTGCTGGTTTGACGACGATCATCTTTTGATTTCGGAAGTCTACCAGTTTGGATTCAGGTATGTCTTGTTCCATATTTTTGAAGAGGGCTAACGGTAGTTCTTTTGTTCTTTTCAGGTCACCCGTGGCTTCTTCCATCTCTCAACTTTACCTCTTCTCCCTCCCTACCCACAGAAACGCTCCCTCTGACTTTTACCCTCTCCTGAGGTTCCTCAACCGCAATGGCCCTGTTCGATGGCCTTTGGTTAGCACATCATCTCCCAGATTCAGAAGAGTTGTCCAGTTGTCGGAACAGGCAAAGCAAGAACACAAGGTTTGTTGCAATAAGACCAGTAATTCCTAAAGTTTAGTCCTTGTCAGAGAAAATATCAGAACTGGAACTCAGTGGGGCTCTTAGTTTGGAAGGAGACTTAACGGAATTGAGAGAGGTTCTGGATAAGGAACAACAGTGTTTCCGTTGTTATCTCAAACATCAGTTGACTTCCGGAGAATACGGAACACAGAGGGTAGACTTTTTTGGTTACCAGGCTAAATTGGTTTAGCCTATGGACTGCAATTGTGTCTGTCATCAAGTGGTACATAGGCTTCTTATTTTTGTGATGGAAGACGATGAAGAGGAGAAAATCGGGTTCAAATTGATTGAAAATGAACTTATAAATGATGCACTGAATATGAGGAGATTTCAGTTCAATGAGGAAAGGGAGTAAGTTAATCACGCACTCACATACACACGTACATTCACGTATCACAGGGTTAGGCTCACCCCGCTTGAAAAGATGGATGCGACCACGAGCACACGCTCTCACACCGCTTTACATTTTCATTTAGCGAAAACGAAGACCTCTGGGAGTTTGTGGAGCGTCGAGTGGATAGCTGTGACCACGTGATCGCCGTGGGAGGCATCGTGACCAACATGAAAATCTCTCCAGACCAGAGGTGGGACAACTTGGTCTTTATATTTCTTCTGTTTAGACAACTCTTCGTGACCGTTTTAACCGACGATGGACACAAAGTAAAATGCATAGATTTGGATAAAATGATCGCTGATCCCATTGGCCTGTTTTGGCGGAATTCCACGGCAGGAGACAGTAAGATAGCCACGGCAGATACTCTGGTCGTAGGGTGAGTCTTCTTCTCCCTCTTTCCCTCTTTTTTCTTTCACCCCCTCTCAATCCGTGTGTTCCAGTCTGCGTGATAACCGTCTGACTGTGTGGTCTCGTCACCACATGGGCATTTCCCTAGGCGAAGTGGAAGCCGTGGCCTCAAATGTGGCCGTCCATCCAGAAGAAGAATACGTGGTCACCACCGACGAAATGAAGCTGAATATCTGGTCCAGGGTATGAACGTGTAAATAAAACATTCTTGTCTTTTACTCTTACATTTGAGTTCCTTGTCTTTTAGAATCGGCTAGCTGTGGTGTTTTGAATGACAAAACTGCTTCATGTGGCCTGGGGCTGTTGATCAAGGGTCGCAGCTTCGTCTTTTGCCATTTTCCAACCCAAATTGACCACTAGACGTGCCGGAAGCGGCGGTTGTTTGTGCATTGCAAAGAGTGCAGCAATCAGAACGAAATGCTCCAGCACACTGCTTTACTCACACGATAAGAACCCAGAGCAAACGAAGAGTCAACACTTCCACCTCGCTTTGGTCAATCTTCGGCCATGTTTGAAACAGGAAGGTTGCTGAACTATGCAAAACGTTCCTTTTGGCACCCGGTGGGTATCTAGATTCTGGTTCCCTAAAGAAATCGTAAAAGCAAATGTGTTCTTTGTTTCTGATAATGTCCCCCGCGTCTCTTGTCATAAACGCCATGAAGAGTTTTACCCCCATCCACTTGCATCTTGAAACGGATTTTCCACTTTTTTCAATTGTTTTTGAAGTTAGCCAATTAAGTTATGAAACATTGGACTGACTAGCCAGACTACCCCCAGGGTCCCTGCGTGTCCGTCGTTTCCATTGCGATAACCTCTGCGACGTGTGCTAATCCGGTTAGCAGGGCCCACCTGAGTCCCCGTGTGCAAGAAGAGCGTGAATTCGCGTCCTTTAATCCGAGAACTTCTAAGCTTCTCGGCCGCAAATCCCTCGTTCAGTGGCCGAACGGACAATCGCCCTCCACTGTTTGCCCCCGTCTGATCCTCGTGCGCTGATAGACCGACTCACAACAAGATAATCACGCCTTTCCCCTTCACACAACGAGATCTAAGGCTTCGAGATATCCCAGAAGCTCAAGATAATGGTATTCTGGAGAGTTACTTTTTATTGGTTTATTCGCTCGGAGATCCCACATTTTATCCGATTCGGTCTGATTCGCTCCAGTGCCCTTTCCGCTGCAAAAGTGCAAAGCACTGAACATCCCTAAATTCACACAACGAGGTCTCCAATTGCGCTGTCACAATTGTCCGTTTGTTTTACGCTTTGTGATTCCTTCCGCTTCTTTTTTCAAACATTATACTAAGAGAGAGAGTGAGAGAGTGAGAGAGTGTGAGAGAGAGAGAGAGAGAGAATTCATCTCGTTCAGTTATTGTTTGAGCAAAAAGCCATCGAGGGTCAGCAAACGTGATGCTTTGTTTTGTGTGAATAGCTGTGGGTCACACCTCCAGTCATCTACTTCTGTTCACAATACTATTTTACGATTTCCCTTTTGACTTTATATTCTTGTCAAATGTTCGTTGAACGCCTACTACAGCTAATTCAATGCAGAAAGCTTGTCATTCAGCTATGTTTCCTTTTTTTGCTTCCCCTGTAATTAGAAGAAAAGACAAAGAGAGGTCCCTTCTGGAGCCCATTTGAGGATGATCCGATTAGCGGCCACACGTCCTTTCAGTCGCCGGCTGCGTCTGCCGGCCCATGACAAATTGGGCCGCTGTCGCCCACGATAGATCTTCTTCCCGATTCCGGTGAGGGAGAAGGCACTTGTCGCATCAGAGTCCACGAGAACTTTCACCTTCTCACATGGTCCATACACGGCCTCACACGCACACTTTCCCACGCGAGTGTGTCACGACACGAATCATAGCCCGGGTGGCCGCGTGAATGGAGGCAATTCCGCATTTCCTCGAAGTCGCAGCGGCGTGCATAATTGAAGTGCAACTAGCCCCGCTACAACCGCCGTTTGGGAAAGGCGTTCGAGTGTTTTTCCTCCGATGAGATAATGCAATTTGCCAGGCGAGTCCGCCGTCAAAGGACACGTCCATTTCATGTCATAAAGGGAAAAAACGAGCCGTTCAAGGACTGCGCCGCTTGTGCACTCGCAGGAATTGCGTTGCACTGATTTACGTCTTTTTTGATCGGACCGAAAGTGAAGAACTGCCCCCGATGGACGGTTTTCCGCAACATTTCTCACATTCCCACAAACCAATCACACCCTTACACCAAGGAGACATTTCATCTTTCTCTTATTGCATTTCTCCATCTCTCTTTTCTCTCTTTTCAACATTTAGTGTTTTATGTGTACCTTGTTCCAATTCATTTTATGTGTTAACTAAACTTGCATTATTTCAGTAGCAATCCTTTACCCATTCTTCGTTAGCATTCCGCACGTGTTCTTATTTATCTCATTGCCTACCTCTTGTGTACGCGAAAGACAATTCCCTTCCGGAGACTGCCAAAACACGAATACAACTCTCACGCACTCCTTCGTTTGTCGGTTTTTTGCGAGCGCCACTACTCACTCCTAATCCCGGGAATCGCAACTCTGAAGTGTCCTTTCGCAGCTCAAACACACCGCCGACGCTTGCTTTCTGAGGTTTTTGAACGAGTCAGAGAGAAGAATAATTAGTTTTCGCTTTAATGCCCGTGTCTCATCTATGTCTGTACTTCTAAATTTGTCTCTCTTCCTTCCATCTTTCTCTCTACGTGTCTCCCTGCGTGTCCTTTCCTCCTAACGCAATCAGCGCGGGTTTTGGTCCCGTCTTCCCCGAAATTAGAGCCGCTTCCCCCAATTGTTCGGCTGAAGATTGTCTTCCAGATGCGCCGCCTGGGCGCTTAATCCCTTTACTCTCCATAATCTATTTATCTTTTGCAATAACATAACATTCAGAATCCCTCTTTCCTCGCCTATGTGCGATCTTAGAAGATGGAGTACCCTCTCCCTCCTCAAACAGGAGTTTGTGGAAAACCTCCAGGTTTGTAATCGACGGGGATGTGGTTCAAAGAATAACACACATTAACAGTCAGAACAAATTTAAAATCAGAACAAATTAGTTGTCTTCAAAGTCAAATTTAAATCAAACAAGTTGCAATGGATGTTTCAGTCGACGGTTGTATTCGGAGCAACGGGGAACGAAGTGTTGATGATCACCCGAGATGACCACATGTACGCCATGGGCCTCAACTGCCACTCCAGCCTAGGTACCCATAGCTTAGGTAGCACCTCTTTCCTTAGTTTTTCCTCGGGATAGCCCGTAGGATTCCTCCTGAAATCCCTTTTCCAGGCTCCCCCGTCCAGAGTTGTCTTGAACCTAAGCGACTGGACTTTATGAGTGGGAAGAAGATCAAGAAGATTGTCTTCGGAGGAGGACCCCATGTCCTGGCTCTTTCAGAGGATGGGAAGGTGTATTCCTGGGGAAAGAACACCTACGGCCAATTGGGTAATTTTATCCGGAGTTCCCTAGGGTATACTTTTACAGGGCTGGGTCACACCCTCCAAGGGACCTCCCCTATGCTGGTGCAGGGGTCGTTGACAGGAGAGCGAGTGGTGCAGATAGCCTGTGGTGGAGAGCACTCGGTGGCAGTGACCGAGAGAGGAGAGGTCTTCGCGTGGGGACAAAACAGCACAGGACAATTAGGTATGCTTTATTTGAATCTTCCGAGCCAGCCCGGGTCAATCCTCGTCGAACCAGCGCTCTTCCTCGTCTCTTTCCCTTATGGCGTCGGTGGCTTCCATCCGGTCGTCCGAATCCACGCCATCGTAGTCGAAAAATCTACAAAAGAAAAGATGATGAATAGACCACAAATAAAAACACCTGCTGTCCTTTCCGGCCAGGAACCTTTCCATCATGAAGGATTCGAACTCCTCGCGCAGCTGCTCCTTCGTTCCGTCCAGACCCAGCTCCAACTGCTCGGCGTCCTGGAAATGCACGTAAATCCGTCTAAACGAACCCCACCTCCTTGCTAATCTGCTCCAATTCGTCTCGAATGTCGTCCAAATCGTACTCATCCTCCGAGTCGTCCTTGTTACTCACGTGTGCCAGCAGCCGCGAAAGACGGGCCTTTACCGGATTTTCCTGAATTTCACCCTTAAAGTCGAAAGCGAAATAACTGACGTCTTTGACGCCTTCAAACTGCGTCTTGTGCATTTTCCTCCTCTCCGAAATCTCCTGGCTGGACTCGAACTGCTCGATCATTCCACTCCACGCGCCCTCTTCACGGGCTACCGATGGACGGATATTCTTCCTTTCTGAAGAAAAAACTTAGGCACAACGCTGACCAACACCTACCGCTGTCGTCCAAAAAGCGTCCGACCATGACGTCGTAGAGGTAAGGCTCCCTCTCCCTCATTTGCTCATCCGCAAAGTACTTCCCCTCCCGTTTCAAAGCCTCCATCGCCATGTACCTCCGATTCCTAACCTGCAAGATTTCCAAATTTTGCAGCTTAATAACCTACGTTCCGTTTATCCACTCCTCTGTTCTTGATCCTATTCAGCAGGAAAATCGAGGTAGGGTCCGTCAGTGAAGAAAACAATGCAGAATCCCCCTCTTTTATGAATTTCTCATATCTAAACAGGCAATGATGAACTAAATTACCCAAACGGCACCTACCTCTGAAGGAAAACGGCTTTTTTCTTCTCGAAACACTCCTGGACGATTTCTGTGCGTTCGGCCTCCGTCAGCTCCTCGTCTTCGACCTTCTGATGCTTGAAAAAGGCATCCTTGCTGGTTAAAATCCTGTCGAAAAGGGGTTTCGTTGCAGGGTCCATCGGCTAAAGAAAAGATAAAGTGAACCATTACTATGACAAAGAAGCAAGGATACAATCTTTTAAAATTTGAAATTCAAACGGCTGTCGCCGGCTGGCAATAAGCCAATTCTCACTGGCGCAGCCGATTATCAATAGGGCGTGATTACTGAATGCCTACTGACGGCCGATCTGTTAGTGACTATAGAACATATAGTATTTAGGAATCGACAATACCGTGGATCAAGACACTCCTCGGCAAGTGCCTTTGTACAACAGAATTGTCACTTCCGTCTCTTGTTGCAATAATTCTACCATCGTTCTCACCCAATCTGGAGATGTCTGTCATCACAATATACAATTTATAGCTCTGTTTAAGGTCTACGCCTGGGGCTATAACGGGAATGGTGAAGTAGGGGCGGGTACGCTGTGTAACCAGCACGTGCCTCTTCACCTGGAGGGGCTCTCAAAGGTCGGACCCATCACACAGGTGAGACGACAAGAGAGAGAGAGAGAGAGATTTAATGAGTGAGAAGTCAACCACACAAATCTTAGATAGCATGTGGTTTCGCCCATGCCATGGCCCTTTCTGACCAAGGGGAACTCTTCGTGTGGGGTTCCAACAGCTGTGGTCAACTAGGAGGAAACCTAGCTCGAAAGAACCAACTGGAACCCGTCGCTGTGGCTAAAGAACTTGATCGGTTAGCAATTTTCTAGGATCAATGAAAGAATAGCTTCAGGATAACTGATGTGGCCGCTGTCCATCTTTGCAATCTGACTGCAGTGACAAATAAATCAGGAAAGGTCTACGTCTGGGGAAACGTAAGAGGACAGTCAATGGCTAATCCGATGGAAGTGAGACTGGAGAGAATCGAAGATGCCTTCGTTTGTCTGGCCAGTCCTCCCGTCTGCTGCAGAATGATCACTTTTGGTAGGTACATCCTTCACAACTAACACCACAGCTCAAGATTTGAATATATGCTCCTACTCTTCCCAAACCCCATTAAACAGTGACCTTTAGGTGTGGAACAACAAACAGGCATCTTGGATGCAGTGAGAGAAGCATTTGACGACAAGGAAACTTCTGATCTGCGGATTCATTTGGACGGAAGAGTTCTCTATGCACACAAGGTTTATTACATTTCTCGTACGATGACAACATAACCGTGTAACGGAAAGGTCAATTGTAATGATTCTTTGATGTTCCAGGCTCTTCTCAAAATCAGATGCCAGTACTTCAGAACAAGACTGGGAGAGAAATGGTCAGAAAGTGGTGTTAGGTTGGTCCATAGCCCTTCTCTAACCAATGTTTAGTGACATTTCCATAAGCGATTTCTCCTACAACACCTTCCGTTCTTTCCTCCACTACGTTTACACAGATGAAGTAGAAGTTGAGGGCGTTGATGCCACCATTGGTCTCCTGGAACTGGCCAATTGCTACTGTGAAGAGATTCTGAAGAAGAAGTGTTGTCTTCTGTTGGAACAACTTCTGAGTGTAGACAATGCAGCTCAGGTATACTCCCTCTCTGTAAAGTACAGTGTGAAGCCACTAGAGGATACTGTATTCAGTTTGTAAGTTTGTACCTTTCTCTCAGTAGGTCCATTTTCAGCTGCCTGAACCACATGACAGCCGTGACCCAGTCAGACGCCTTCCGTCAGCTGGACGATGCAGCCATCAAACGTCTCATTTCGAGGGCTTCCAAGGAAGGAATATTCAAAAGATAGTGCCTGGCGCTTTCCGAATTTTGTGATTACCTCAGCTACGAGTGTCAAATGTGTCGCTTTCGCAAAGTAAATCAATACGAGTATTATTTATTCCGATGGAATAGGAAACAGACTGAAGACCCACTTCTTACTTGTCAAGAGACAACTAAGTAATCCTAACTTGAGGTCAACGGTCAGAATCTTCCTGAAAGAGCTATTAAACATTTGCATAAGTTAGTACTAAGTTACGTTATGCTAAGTTAGTTCGTAAAGAGACGTGTCATTTCCCTTCCTCGACCTCCTCAGTCGGTCTTCTGCATTCCCAGACATGCCGGCTGCCAACCCCGTCGAAGATCAGCCATACTACCACGGATTCCTCCCAAGGTGATCTCTCCTCTGCCGATTGACTGTAGTTTTAGGGAGGATGTGGAGTGTCTGCTGAAGGATCCGGGAGATTTCCTCGTGCGATTCACCGAACCAAAGGCTGGAGACCCGGCGCAGTACGTCATCTCCGTGGCTTCTTGTGTAGTAAGTGAGACGATCGGCTTCTGACTGTTGATTCAGGAGCGCCAGAAGAAGAAGGACAATGCCTCCAACTACTTGGTGAAGCACGTGGTCCTTGACTACGCCAATGGAAAGTACTCCTTCGACCAGCGGCAGTTCTTCAGTGAAATCCCGGAGCTCGTGAAGACCTACATGGATGACAAGATCGTCTTCTCAGTCGGTTCGGGGCCCAAGAAGGAACAGCTGAAGAAGCCGATCCATCGGCCCGACTGGGAGCTGAACCACGACTGGATCGAGCTGGGCCAGGAGCTGGGCGCCGGACAGTTTGGTGTCGTCAGGAAGGCCAACCTCAACTTCCCGCCGCCTCGCAAGCCTCTGGTTGTGGCTGTGAAAGTGGCCAAGATTACCGACAATCCGGAGATCAAGACAAAGGTGATTTCCTGTAAGAAAAGGTTGAAACGAGATCTCAGATCCGGGAGATGATGCAGGAGGCGCGTACGATGCGCAACTTCCACCACACGAATGTGGTGTCGATGTACGGAGTGGCGGTGGAGGTGGAGCCTCTGATGATCGTCATCGAGTTTGTGCCCCACGGAGACCTCAAGAACTACCTCATCAAGAACAACCTCTCGGTGGAGACGAAGACGATCATTATGATGCAGGCGGCGGCTGGAATCGCCTATCTTCACTCCAGGAACTGCATCCACAGGTTGCAGGCTCAAGATAGTTATTCCTTCTAATCAACCACTTTAGGGACATCGCCGCCAGGAACTGTTTGGTCGGAGGAGAACCGGTCGACAACATTGTCATCAAAATCTCTGATTTTGGCCTGTCGAGGGAGGGACTGACCTACCGTATCAAGCACGACCGTCCGCTGGCTGGCGCCTGAAGTACTTCTCACGCACCAGTTCGAACAGAAGAGTGACGTCTGGTCCTTCTCCATGGCGGTGATGGAGGTATTTGGGAACGGGGCTGAGCCGTACGTGGACACGACGAAGGAGCAGGCCAAAGAGGAGATCAAGAACTACAGGGGACCCAAGGAGGTGCCTGATATGCCCGAGAAGAGTGAGGCAACTCCTTCAACTTTCAACTTAATCACGCTTTCAGTCTACGCCGTGTTCAAGAAGAACATCTGGGTGCCCGTGAAGAGCAGAAGCACGATGGAAGAGATCATCGCGTCTCTGGGAGGGCCGAAGACGACGATGAAGGCGCCGAGTCAGCAGAAGGGCACCAACACGACGACGAAGAAGAGCGCCATGGCCACTGCCAAACCGACGAAATCTGGAGGAAATTACGGAGGGAAGAAGAGCAAGCGATAGACGACGGACACGGAAGAATCAGAGAGCCACTTCTCAAATGAGAAATAAAGCTTCTACGAAACAGTTTCTTTGTTTGGGGAAACCGGGAATGCGTTTGATCTATAAACCGGATCAATGTCCACTGTCTACTAAATCTTTTGCAAGAGTATCCAGTCATTTGTGCAATAAAGTAGTTCCGTTCGTTGTTTCAATGTCATATCTGTAACTGTCTATTTCCATTCCCTCCTTCTCCCCAATTGCCTCCTCTTTCGCTTCAAATTGGCGCCCATGATCCCCTCTGCCATACGGTCATTCCTCAGTCATGAATGCCCCCATCCATCTCCAAATTCTCACCAAATGCACTGAATACGATTCAAAACCGGCCCTGGTACCGTAATTCTTAAAAGTTCTATCTTGTCATTTTAGACTGACTCTGACGGTGTCCTATCCTTCTCTGAGCTGGGTTCCTTGTCCAAACGGCTAGCTCAGCTTCTGAAGAAACAAGGTCTTTCCGTTGGGGGTTCAGTGTTGGTTTGTCTTGACAATGACCGCTGGCAACCGGCTGTATTCCTGGCTTCTGCTCTTCTGGGAGCCACCACCTCCGGCGTCAGTACGGCTTCTACTCCAGAGGAACTTCGCTCCTACGCAGCCAAGTGCGATGCTGACCTCATCATTTGCACTCTGGCCACTTTGGACAAGTTCTCCACTTATCTATCTCATGTAATTCATAGTCAAAGGGTAGTCCTAGAGACATTTCAGCTGACCATCGTTTGTGTTGGAGCAGGACCGGCAAGTATGCCGTGTGTTCCAAGAGACCTCCCGGAAGTGGTAAAGGAAATCAGCGGTGGGTCTTCGGAAAAGAATAAGTGCTATTTCTGAAGCTACTTAGAAGTCACATAATGTTACAGTTTCAGTACCCATCGGTCTTGATGAAGTTGTGGTTCAGCCGTTTTCAAGCGGAACCGGTGGACCTCCCAAATGCGTTCAGTTGACTCATCGGAACTACAACGCCGCCACTGCATCATTGAAGAAGTAGATCGCTTTGTATTCATAACACTTTAATTTACTATTTAGAGCAGTGTTTGACGAAATCCTAGCCAACACCGTCCCCGTCACGATGTCCGTGCTGCCATTGTTCCATGCAAGTGGCTTCTGGGCTCTCCTCTTCTGCCTCCTGGAAGGAATCCATGTAATCCTTGTCGGCAGCTGCCATCCGTCCATAATACTTGAAGTGATCAATCAATACCAGGTAATTAATCGATATTATTGATTAGACCTAGGTCACTTCAGATAAATGTTGTGAATCTGGTGCCTCCGCTCATCTCGGCTCTCGCTAGATTTGGAGGCAGCGCTCCTTCACTGAGGACGGTTCTAAGTGGCGCCAGTGCTCTTTCCAAACCCCTCATCCAGGAATTTAAACGAAAGTTTCCAAACGTTAAGAACATCGTTCAAGGTATACGGTACCTCCTTTAGGGAAAAGGTGGTTTAGGATATGGTATGACGGAAGTTGTAGTTCTGAGCCACATTACTCCACTTGGAGACTTGGCACCACCTGGGAGCTGTGGAAAACTGCTTCCTGGATTTGAGTCAAAGGTTAGGCTTGTGTCGTTATAAGGGATATTCCGAAACTGACAATAACCAACAGAACTTTAAATGCAATATTCCTAAACATTGACTTAGATGATAGCTGAAAACGGAAAGGAAGTGACCCAGCCGATGCAGCGAGGGGAGCTCTTCCTCCGATCAGAGGCCATAATGAAAGGATACAAGGATGGGGGAGAAGCACTCGTCGACGGATGGCTACGCACTGGTAACTCATTCAGAAGATTTAAAAGAGCAATTTCCCCAGGCGACATAGTCTTCTACGATAAGAATGGCTTCTACTTCGTTGTGGATCGACTGAAGGACCTCATCAAAGTAAACGGCCTGCAGGTGTCTCCCAACGAGATAGTAACAGTGCTCCATTGCTATTTACAAGGATTGTTTCAGGAAGAGGTCATCATGGCCAATCAGTATGTTCTGCAGTGCGGGGTGGTTGGGGTGCCCCATCCAACGAAGGGACAGGTTCCGAAGGCATTCGTTGTGTTGAAGGAGCAGAAGAAGAGCAAAGAGGCCATTGTGAAGCAGATCACCTCTCTCGTCAAAGGTAGGAATTAAGAGTCCTTGAGGAAAAAGTGGTTTAGAAAAGCTGGCATCGCACAAGCAGTTGGCCGGCGGAGTGGAGATCCGAGAGGACCTGCCCCATTCTTCTTCCGGGAAGATCCAACGTCGCCTTTTGAAGTGAAACCAATACATAAAATAACAGAATTTATCATAAGAAAATGTACACAGCCACCCTCTACGAAACGATCTCTTCGGCCTCCACCTCCTCGGCTCGCTCCTATAAAGGAAGAACAATTATATTCATCGCTTGTTTCAACTGACCACATCGTCGTGAGAGTGGTTGACGATGTACTCGTAGCCGTCCTCCTCCTCCTCGTTGACCTCTTCCTCGTGGCCGACCTCCGCCTGCACCATCCGGAATTCTGAACTAACTCATATGTTGCCCTTTAGATAGTATCACCTTCTTCGTCGTAGTACTCATTCCACTGGTCAGCCGGCACGGCCATCAGCTCATCTACATTTTCGTTCAATCCCATGCGCTCCTGGAGCACTCTGAGCTCCTTGAGGAGGGTGTGGGCCGTGCCGATGTCCTGGGAGCACTTGAGCTGGTGGGAGATCTTCTGAAAAGAGAGGGTACAGGAGAGAGCGAGAGGAATCACATTGAAGCGGTCCTTCATCTTGAGCATAACGTCATCAAAGTGTGGATTGCCGGTCCTCATCGGCTCCTTCAGCAGAGGCATCCTCTTCCTCGAAGAACCAGCCATCGAGGCTAAACAACGGACATCCCTTTAAACCCTTCGAGTGCTTACTGGAGGCAACGTCGTGCTGCATCTCCTCCTCTTCCGGCGGCATTTCCTCTCCGTCCATCGACTGTTCATAGTACACTTGGTCCTCCAGAGCTACGTCTCCCTCGATCTCTCGCTGGAAATGATAGCGTAATAAATAAAGAGGGGTGAAATACCATTTCCACGAGCCCTTCTTCGGCGTAGCCTCCTTCGTCGACGAACTGAACCACCTCGACTGGCTCCATCTTACGATGGCCGTAACGACCCTGCTGCACACGCATCTCCGAAGTGCCCATTCTTAAAACAACCATAAATGGATTGGGCCTATAGATCAGGCCGCTTTATGCTTCCTACCCGAAAGGACATTCTTTTCTCTGCTAAACCCCAACCCCAGCTACCGTACTCACTCAGCCAGAGCTATGCTGCGTCCCTGTCGCACAGACTTATACTGGACCAACTTGTTCCTCATGGGGCGCTCCATCGGAACAAACGCCTGCAAGTATTCTTGAATTACGCTATTAACAGGCGTACCTGGACGTAAGATTCATCCGCAAAACCCATTTCATCCCACATTCTGCCGTCGTCTTCCTGAAATAGGAACCTTACTCAGCTAAGCGCTTGCAGCCTAATTTGGCCTTGGTTTCTGAACGTACAGGGGCAATGAAGTTCTTCGGAAGGATGAGTCCCTCCCTCTGCAGTTTCAGCAGAATGTTGCGGACTTCGTAGCGTTGAAGCCAGTAGCCTCGTTCCTCATCCGAATATTTGCCTGAAATTGAGTGATTAGCTCAATTGGGATGAGTGCCCTACTTCTGATCATGTTCACTATGTCCTCCTCCACAATTCCCTTCAGAAGAAGGTCCTGCACTTCCTTGCGGACGTGCTCCGGCAGAGGCAGACGGCGGACGTCGAAGCTGTGACCAAAGTGGCCGAGGCAGCCGCGGATCGTCACAGTGCTGAAAGTTTCCATTTGTAATGCCTACCTAGAGACCTCAGTCCATTTCCGATGAATTCATCGCTTACATAAACACTCACCTGTCCATTCTGTTGAGTTTGAAGCTCATATGAGCGGTGCAGTATCGTCCCATCTTCTTCGTAGGCCTGTTCCTTTGCTTGTCCGCTGGCGTCTGTTCCTTCTTCTTCGTTCGGTTGGTGTGTCCACTCAGATGACACAGATAGTATCTGGAATTACAGTATGCGAGGCCAAAGCAGGAAACCCACTTGGTCACTTCGTTGGCCAACACACGGCCGGACACCTTGCAGAAACGAGAGCAGGTCTCCGCCTCAACGCGCGTCTTCCAAGCCTGAATTTAAACGTTAACATGAAATAGAGAAAAGCGGCTTCAAGCGGTCGAAGACTGAGGCAAAGCCCACCTCAAATTCTTCGAGGGAGTCGAATTTGTACTCTTCGACGGTCAGATCGGAACGCTCATGAGCCTGAGCCACGTGTTGGACGAGGGTGGCCATGCTGTCACACATCACGTCGCACTCCGGGTCACCGCACTCCAACGATGGCATCCTGAAAAATGAGATGAAAAGTCAAAGGGAGGGACTGACTTTGGGTCAGAAAGCGTTCTCCTCCTCTCCACCTCCTCCACAGGAACTCCTTCATGGACCACTCGGTGGTGGCGCGTGAAAGCAGTCCTCGAACGGAACACCAGACCGCATTCACCACACTTTGTCTGAAAGCCTTGATATACACCTTTAAAATGCAGATATACCGTAGCCTGGGTCCTGACTGGTCTTCCCTCGTGCGAATTCGGCATTGCGGACCAATTGAGCTTCTTGTGATGGCCGAGGTGAGCGAAACAGCCGACGACCACGACTTTGCTAAACAAAGCGGTTTTGTTGGAGAGGGCGAGATAGGGAAAGGGACAATCGTAGAAAGGAGTTCAGGTACAATTTATGCAAAACTCACTCTTTCTTGTTGTCGATGTCGGCGGTAAAGTGAGCAGGACAGCCGATGACCTTGCGGGCAACCTAAACATTCTACAGTAGACAGAGATAGATCGAGAGAGAGAGAGAGAGAGAGAGAGAGAGAGAGAGAGAGAGAGAGAGAGTAGAGTACCTGGTGGGGGTCTCGTTCAGGCTCTGAATCCTTGAGTCCCTGGGTGCGCCATTCGTCGCAGAACTCGCAGTACATATCAATCTTGTAGCTTTCTGAAGAATCATTCGATTTGCCAATAAATCCCCAATTTACCGTTAGAATTGCCCTGTGGCTCCTGCATCGCCAGGAAGTAGCAACGTCCGCTCTTCTCCATCTCCTTCTGCCATTGCTAAAAAAAATGATATGGTTGGTTTTCAATGCAATTAGCCTATGCCGTCAGTCCGTGAGTTTCCCCATTTCCATGAATTCTACTCGCCCCTCCGGTCATCAGGCGACAGCCGAGGAAAAAGTCCGCCCGGAGTACCCCATCTGGGCATTCATACTCGTCGAATGCCTCTACATCTTCCTCTTCTGCGTAGCCATGGCCATCATCCACAAAATCGGCGTTCTCAAGGATGATGACGACGCCGTGACCATCCACCACAAGCTGCACGGCGACATGATTGAAAAACAGGAGCAGCAGTTCGTCGAAGAACAACAGGTCGGTCTTCTGATGGCACGACGGGTCCCATCATCGTTGCCCGTGTACGCGCAAAGAAGTGGCTTTTCAGGAACAGTTGGCTGCCAGCAGGAAGTAAGCCCCGCACACAACTACTCGGACCACTCGAAAACAACTCGCAGATTAAATAAATGCTTAAAACAGCGTGTTTTTCCTCTATGGACTCAACATGACGGGGCTGTCCCTGTTACAAAACAAACCTCGAATCGATCCATGTGGTCGAATGTGATCTTGCGGATACGGTACTGCTGCTGATTGTGGAAGGCTACCAAATGGGCTATGAGATGGGTGACATCGGGGAAGGAGGCACTGCAGTGCGGATGGGAGCAGATGAGGGATCCGGTGGGGATGTCAGTCATCTTCTGGAACATTCGATTGATAGGGGAGGTAGAGGTAATCACCACGTGGTCCTTGTGGAAGGCCCTCTTGTGCTCCAGAAGCTCTATCTTGGAATGCAGAGGAGTATTGCACACTTCGCACTCGTACAATTCTGAAAATATCATTTTTCGGGTCTTAAAATCAATTTCAAGGCTAAATTCGGTGTGTTTTCTGTTGTAATCACCTTCTTCCTGTTCGTCATGCTCGTGCGATTCCTCCTTGACCACATGTTCCATCACCGAATGATGCAGTGTCTGGGCGCGAGTCCTCGCCCTGTTTCCAACAGGAACATACGGCTTCCTGGGCTTCGAACGGCTGCCCGAGGCCTGAAATACCGTATCATAGATGTCCATTTCTGAAGGATACCTGGAGAGTGAGACGTGGGGTGGGGAGGGCCTTCCTCACGACGGTCGTCCTCGTCCCGGTGGTCTTCACCACCAATTCCTCCGGAACTTCCTCTGAAACGGGGACTATTACCGTAACCAAGGGAGAAACTTACCCTGCTTCGGAAGATGGGCAGGTCCAGTGTCTTCCTGCAGATCCGAGTTCTCGGTGACATCTACAATGCTAGTAGACGGGGTCTGAAAAGGTTGGATACACGAATTTAATGAAAACCGTAACCCAGAATTCCAGTTATTTTGCCATGTTAATATCAACCCACCTCGTCCAGTTCAACCTCAACGAATTCCTCCTCCACGTCGTCCACGGGGTCGTCCTTCTTGGCCGGAGGTTCTCCCTCGGTTTCTTTCGTTTCCGTTGGCAAAGTGCCAGAAATGGCTCTTTTCCTACCACGAGGCATATTCTGAATGAAATTAAAATACAATAGGGCAACAAATTGAAGTATAAGTGGTGGTTTAAACCACCACACAATAACCAAAAATAAAAAATAAAAAAATTTATCTCGTAGGCTAAGTACCCGTTAGAACCTTTGAAAAATCAACAATAAAACAATCTCTAGAAAAATCTAAGAAACTAGACGTAACAGTTAGAATTTCTCGTTTTCCGGCGCTTCCTGGACGACCATTCCGCCGAGGAAGGGGACTTTCTTCAGGAAATCCACGATCTTCTCCTTCGCTCCTGGCTTCGACTGCACTTCCATCAGGAGCTCCTTCGCCATCTCCGGATCCGCGTCCATTGTGCCAAAAACCCTGAAAACTAGGATGTTTAGACCACGCGGCTGGTTCTTCTGGTGGCCGCGCCCATAATAAAATGGGCGGATTAATAAGGCTAACCCGGAAATCGGAGCAGATAACCGCGCGCACCTACCTCTGTCTCCCCCAGAGCATGGCGTAGGTGGAGACAGCGGCCACAGCGATCTGCAGAGGAATGACGAGCGGAAGAATACTCCGACTGGCACGGCTGCCTAAAACCAAGGGTTACGACAGTCTTTAGAAACACATAGACAAGAAACTAATAGAGATGCCCTAAATTGACTCACCTTCGAAACTGAGAGTGAAGAATTCCAGCATGTTCTTGATCTCCGGGAACTTTTCGTTCGCACGCTGCATTAGCTGAAAAGGGAAATAAGGAGGAATCAAGAAGACAATAAATATCGAGTTTAAAGGACTAACCACGTAATGGCAGAGGTATGGCGTGGCCAGCATGGGCAGCACTACGCCCGTACATAGGGCGATTCCCACGTTGCGGGTGAGAAGACACGAGGCACACGGCTGGTCCTCGCGGTAGATCAGCGGGTTGATCATCGTCTGAAGAAAAGTTTTTACCGGGTCGCATAGGCAAAACTCACTTGATGAAGGACGTAGTAGGCGATTCCGGAGGAGTAGATTCCAAAGACGAAGGGGGACTTGGGACAGGCCCTCACGGCCTCGAGGAACCCCATTTTGCTGTTCATCGCAACCATGTCAGCGTTGATTTTCGTAGCTGAAAAAGAAGTAATTACAGGTTATTGAAAATTTCGTCAATTTTACCAAAAACTTACCAATGAGAGCGGTGGTGGCGCAATTGGCGAGGAGTCCTGCGTGGACGGGCCAGTTGAGGGCCCTTCTCTCCGAGGAATACGGCCACAGGGTCGTTAGTTTAGACATCAGCACTGTCTGAAAATGCGAAATAGAGGGATGAAGAGAAATGGAAAGAGGGAATCAGACGGTTAGAGAGTACCTGATCGGTGGGGGCCATTTGCGAGAGATTCGTCCACAGGTAACGGGACTCTGCCTGTCCGCGTGGGGTACTAAAACCAATTATTAAAGGAAATAGAATAAAAATACCTCTCTCTTGTTCCTGTTGGTCCGCTTGGCGGTGCCGAACGCTGCCATAGCTCCAGGAAATCGGAGCTAGGCTCCTTTTTCTGCGTTTCCATCCACTGAAAGAGAATAATTAATCGAGTCTACGAGCACAGGGCGGAATATGAAGAGAAAACCAAATGTATGGGAATGTGGGCACCTTACGGTGCAATTTTAAATTTAGAAACAGAAATCGTGAATTTTTCGTCAGATTATGATTGCCGTCAAACCGTCATCACTATTTTTTGAAAACACACGATGAAACAAGTAACAAAATTAAAAAATTCCGACAATTAAACTAAAAACAAAGCAGCGCATTCTGTATAATTTCGGTTTCTTATTTGTTATTTCAAAAATTAAAAAAAGCCATGGTCCTCAAAACAGAAAAATTTACGAATTTCTGCTCTTATAATCTAGTAAGCAGGGTCTTTCCTGAGATTTCCACGGATCCATACTTCCAACCCGGTTATTCCAAAACACCGATACTTCAGTAGTACCGTAACCTATGTTTAGCTGAAGCTGAAATCCGTATTTTAAGGGCAATTCGGTTAAAAACAAGGCTGATGTAAACAGAGGTCAGTAAACGGCGGACGCGGCCGCGGAGGTGTAAACAGCGGGCGATCGATACGGTCGGCCACGAGACTGCGGCGGCAAAATGCGGAAAGCACAGAACAAGCGGAGGCTGGGAAACCCATACAATATCGTAGCAATTTAATTACTCTAATTTAAACTTCAAAGGGTAAAACGGATCCGCAAGTTTAGGGGCGGAGCATATTTCCGTTCAAGACCCAACGCGTTTAGAGAAAAACACTAATTTAAAAAAATTGTAGGAGGTAAATGTGATAAATTAATGTTTCATTAATTTAAACAATGGATTTAACACTGACATATTTCCATAATTTAAAATCCATCACAAATAAAAGTTAAAATTAAAGAGACAAATAAAGATTGGGCTGCCAATGAGCTGGCATCCACTCTCAATCCTTTACTATAAGAAGACCTGCATTTGCCTTCAGCGGAAACACCATTTGAGCCATAAAAACTTTGAAACAGAAATTGGCAACAGTGGAGAGTGCCTGTAAAAGAATCACTAATTTCAAGATACATCTTCTTTTTCTGCTCCTGGGCCATTCACTAAAACCAACATCTGAACCAGTCTCGTAGAAATTGAGAGATGGGAGATTGAAATTAATTAAAGTGCATTCAGATAGATCATCGTTCTCTACATCATCTATATTGCATGGATGCTTAATGTCAAAAGGAGTTATAATTCTTTCCTTCTTCATCTTCTGTTCCCAGCACGACGTCACTTTCGGCACTAATCGGTTTCCCGCTATTCTGAAAAGTCAATTGAATATTTCACAAATTATGTGAACAATCGCATGTACGAAATGAATCCTTTGCTTCGACCACCCCTTTCTCTATTTGGCTCTCTCTCTCTCTCTCTCTCTCTCTCTCTATCTCTATCTCTCTCTCTCTCTCTCTCTCTCTCTCTCTCTCTCTCTCTCTCTCACGTATCCCTTCTTTTGTCTCTCAATGACTATATAAACCAAAATTGCTAATAATGAACACCAACTATGCTGCTCTGAAGTGAAGTGAAGATCATAAAGATTTTTTTGCAGTTACCAAGTGGAAGAAATCCTTTTCCATGTGTCAATGACCAAATATCGTAACGAACCACATAAATGGAAGTGCCTTAGTTGTTTGTCTTTGAAGAATCGATGTATTGAAGACAACCATCAGCCCGTAAGACCCAACAAAATGAGAAACCAATCTCCATAACCTATTAGCTACTTATATGAATCGGCTATTGTCCGATCGCGCCGTGTCCTGGCAACCATAACGTCCGCGGATACCTTCGAAAGAGAATTTTACTTTTATAAAAAGCTAAAACTGACTAAAACTACTTAAATGTTTCAATTTTCTCTTGATTGCTTTCGATTTCTGGTCATGTCCACTTTAGCCGAATTGAACCCGACGGAAGACACTCATGTGGGGTGGAGTACCACGTGTATTTCACTTCTTCCATTTCTGCCAACGGGGTGTTGTTTTATTTGGGTGTTTCGTGTTGAGAATCGTTTGGTTCATTTACTTTCGCCCTTTCTTTTTTGTTCAAAACTTTCCTCCAAAGCAATCCGTTGGTTTTTGACCCCTTGAATGATAAGAAGTGTGTTGTAGTTATGAGACAAAGATAGCATTCAGTCGACTGAAACCGAAAGATTAAAGCAAAGTTCTTTAAGGAAAACACTAGATTCAATAGCCAAGATTCTTAATTTGTTTTTCCACCTGTCTACACTTGTAAACAATGCATGATCCAAAAACACCCTAATTGTGGATTGGGATAATCTGGATTGTCTGCTGAAATCATCGATAACTTATGCCTCATATTTGCAAACCCTTCGTCATTTTGAAAATCGCACCTTCCCAGGCCATGTTTGCCAAGGGGTGCGACTGCAAATAGAAATCCAACGCCTTCTTCTGTTTCGAAGTCAATTCTTCTGAATTCCAACCATTTCACCTAATGAAGGCTGTTTTCAGAGCTGCGCGTCGTTTACGACTTTTATGTGGCGACACTTGAGCAAACACTGTCGTCGTGTTCGCCCAAACAAACGCCCTCCGGAGGGGCATCCGGGAATTTTAGATTTCTGATCTCCCGTTTATCTCACCTTAATACATCTTAAATATACATAGGAGGGTGTACTGTTTCATAACACATTTCACATTCCTTGGTGTTGACTCTTCCCTTGCTAGATCATTTTATGTCTTTTCTTGTTTTAAGTTAACATTGTTTCAGATGGCACTGTGAATGTGAAACAACGATATTATCTGCAGATGACTTCACGAATGAAAGGGTAAGGATTTCAAATTGAAGAGGGGACAGAAAAAAGAGAAAAAGAATGGCTCGAGGGGCAATTCAATTTTGGAAACTACAAAAACAGAATTTAGCTCCTATTTCTGAATCATTGAATTGCTACAAACCACGCCCTTATGCAGCAATTTCCTTATCTGGAACTGATAGCATTGCCAAGTTGCACACAGTGACCCATCCACTTCCTTCGAATATTTGTCGAAGAAATAGAGAGAGAGAGAGAGAGAGAGAGAGAGAGAGAGAGAGAGATGGAAAGTCAAAGAGAAACTTTATATTTCTTATTTCCCTCTTTGAACATTTGTTTGCCCTTTTTGTTCAAATTCCCTTTTTACGATCACACGCCCTATTGTTTCAGAAACTTCTGCGTGGTGGGAGAAATGTTTTTCTTATTTCCAAAAAAGATAAATTTAAAATACAATCTTTGTTTTCATCGGCTTGCCTTATTTGGTTTCTGCACATCTCAAATGCAGTCACAAAATTATTCTTCAGTATTTGCTCTGGGTTCCCTTACCTCAAGCTTCTTCCTCCTTTTTTCTACTTGCTCTTAAATTCTCAGTCTCTCTCTCTCTCTCTCTCTCTCTTCTGTTTCTTTTGCACTTTGCCATTTGTACTGTAAATTTCAATTTGTGATAGCTGTGCCTACGTTCAGCTGTGCATACACAAAATAGGAATCTGTCTGCGAAAATGCTGCCAACATCATAATTGTTTTATCCATTTAATTAAAAACTAGTTTTTGGACCACCTATTTCCGATGTGCCAGTGCAATTACCCAATTACCAGTCGCAGCCTTGTCCGACAAATGCATTGTCTGCCTTCAGAATGCGGGTCTTCATCCGCTTTGGTCTTCTGGCCATCCTCATCTACCTTGTTTACTCAATCATAGTGGAAATACGATACAATTCCATTGTTGATTCAGAAGGAAACGTCCCCAACAGTAAGGTTTTGACTAAACCTTAATACAGAGTTTTAGGTAAACCTGAAAAGATCAGACCAGAAAGAACAGAAGTTAGGAGGAAAATCAAAAAAGGTAGGCCATCGAAACACTATTTTCATGTTTTGGTTTCAGTTGGATTAGAGCCAATTCGTGATCCAATCCCCTTCGAAAACAAAAAGAAAGTTTTGATTTTCTCAGCTACAAAGTTTTTCAATATGGATGTTACGACAGAAAGGTTCCTCTCCAACTGCCATTCTACAAAAGTAAGAAAACGTATTTTGTTTTTATGTTTATTTTAGGGATACTGTAGAATAAGCGAAAATTTGGCTGATCTGGAGAAAGCAGATGCTGTTTTGTTCCACAATGCAGACTACGCGAATCAGAAGGTTCCCAAGACGAGGAAGGCCAATAGACCTCATGTTTTGTGGAGTCTGGAGAGTCAGATAAACGACAGATTCAGGCCAGAACCAGGTGAGTCAATAGGGGAAGGGAGATGAATGAGTGGCAAGGAGAGAAAAGAAGAGACAGGGCCCTTTCAGGAGTTATCAACTGGACGATGACTCCTCTGAAGCACTCAGACGTCTGGATGCCCTACGGTCACGCAGAGGAACGGCCTCAGCCAGGTTAGCCCTTCGAATTTCCCATAGATCTCATATTTTCCAGTCTCCGTACCTTTAAATGACATCTGGAAGATGAAAGAAGCAGGAAAAACTGCAGTTTGGCTGGCATCCAACTGTTATACCTCAAATAAACGGAGGGACATAATACAGGCAATGGTAAAGCTAGGAGTATCTTCCGATCTTATCGGAGGCTGCGGCAAAAAAGCTCCCGGGTGCGATGGAGTCGACAAACAAGGCGATGGATGTGTAAAAGAACTTATTAGGTAATTCAATTACAATTTTACTTAAAACGTATTTTTTAGAAAATATAAATTCTACTACTCGATTGAAAACTCGAATTGTAAGGACTATATAACGGAGAAGTTCTGGGCTGCGCTTTACGACAGGTATACGGTACCAATTGTACTGGAGAGGAAGAAATATGAAGCCGTTGGGGTATATTTAATAAGAAAATAGAGAAATGAGAAGATTTAGGCTCCTCCGGGATCATTCTTGGCCCTAGATGACTTCACAAGTTTGGAAGAGGCAGTGAAGCAAATCAACAAAGCAGCGGAGAATGAGGAAGAGTACCTGAAGTACCACCAGTGGAGAAATACTCACGTGTGAGTTTTAATTATACATTCATCTTCAAAACAAAATAGTTAACCAGGGCATTTTATTAAAACTAAGTTCCTTGAGAAAAAAGATGAAATTATCGCCAACTGTCAGACTACTAATGGGCGGTGCTCCCTATGATCTTCCATGAGTCACGAGAGTACCTAGCAGTCCTTTGCGTTGCGTGTTCAAATGAGGAGAAAACGAGAAGATGGTCCAAAGATGACTGATTCTATCCCTCAGATTCTGTCTCTTAACAACTCGAAAGACTTCTTTGTCAATCCCGAGAACTCAATTGAATCGTCGATAAGATAGTTTACTACACAAGCAATTAAATGAAAGAAAGCATGTCTACAAATGAGAAAGAGGCAACATTCCGCCAGTCGCCGGGAGCCCAGAGGCACACTCCGCAGTTCAGCGGCGCCGCCCCTGAGGGTCCGAGATTACAGCCGAGGAAAACGATGACTAAGCCCACGATATGGGCGATACAACCATCATTCTTCTCTTCCGGGAAGATGGCGTGACTACGTCCAGTTACATCAATTACATCCGCCTAGGGGATTTTAAAAAGAGGATTTTTGTTGAATCTCTTTTGATAATTTGACTAGACTTTAAAAGAATTTTGTTTTCCAGCTTCCAAGGAATTGAATCCGTCCCTGATTTTGTTGTGTCAACAAAATTTCTGTAATTTATGTGTACGGTTTGTTTCTAACAAACAGACGCCATTTCGCGAGGGGTATTAAATGTGCGTGGGAGTTTGAAGGCAACGAAAAGAAGTATTTAAACTAAAAGGGAAGAGATTCAGGGCATTCGAGGAGCATGACGACGGAACTGGCTTTTGTGAACTGTGTCGTGTCCTGCAGTCCCCCTCCCTCAAACACAATGTCTACAACGACATCTCCTCCTTCCAGTCGCCGGCAACCCAATGCAATCAGAACTTTGCCGACCGATTCCTCTGACCTCAGCTTCTTTCGGGTTCCATGTTCGGGTTCAATTATTCTGTGATCACATCCCACGAGTTATGAATATTTTGCTTTTTGATGTGGTCTTGAGTCATTTTCCTTTTTTGTAGCCAAAGAGTTCCGCCAGTGTTTTCAGAGAATTGCGGAATTGTGTCATATATGTTGTTGTAGTGGGGATACATGGTAGATCAAGCTAGAAAATAGAGAGATTAATCAGACATACAAAGAAAGGGTAAATAGAGGGACCACTTCTATATAGAGTGATGGAGTCAAAATGATATGCGAGTAGAAATAGCATGCAGCTAGAGAGAGAGGAGGGAGAGAAAGAGAAAAGGAAAAAAAGAAACAGAAAGAGAAGGAGACTTGGAACATGTCTCGGTTGTTTTCTGGCATGGTCCTGTCAACTGTCAGCTAAGAAACAGTTTCCGCCTTTAGGAGGGGGTAAACAACCCGTTTTGTTGATTGATCTTCCCCTTCCTATCTCTTCCTTTTTCTTTTCTTTCATTAATCTTTCCCTTTTCCTTTACCATTTGTCTCTATTCTTGTGTTTTGCATACCGGGTCGTCTCCAAAGTCTCTCACCGTTGCCCTTCTATTACCAGTTTCTTTCAACAGCTCCCTCTTTTCACTTTGCTCTCTGAATATCCTCAAACACAAAACAAAGATGAAAATCCTCCTAAAATGCTACCACGGTGTTCAGGCGGAACCTTGAAGCAGGGGCGGGGCGCTTTCCACCTGACCACGCCCCAGTCACTCCTCGCCAATGTCGCCTCTGCAACTGCTCTCTTTCTTCCTCGTCTTGCTCACAGCAGTTTATGGTACGTACAACAACAGTGAATAGCAATGGCCGATCAATTGGAATAAGAGAGCTTCGCAAAATCTCTAACATCCTAGTTTTCTAACCAGATTTCCATGATTAGCTGAGGTTGCACAAAATCCAATGTTAAAGGTTAGAACATATTTTACGTCTGCCCCTTCAAATAAAGTTCTGTAAGCTTCTATAGTGAGTCTTAAGACATCTGAACGCCGCTTATTGAAGTTACGAAAACAGTTTTTGATGTCAGTAATTGTCGGAAAGGATTGCACTGTTTAGCAATTGCACTGGTTAAACTTCTGGCGGTTTTCTTTCTTTAAAAAAACATTTATTGTATGATCCCAGTTTTTTCTTGACGCCCACATATAACGGTTGTATTAGGGGCCTTTCCTAAAAAATGAGCTCCTACGAAAAAGGCCACAATTGAGCAAATTTGTACCATCACTTTCTCCACAAATACTTACGTCAATTAAATGTCATTTGTCAGTCAAACGTAAAGATTTCTTGAAAAAGCACTCTTGTTTTGAGTGTTTCACTTAGATTTTGGACTGTTTCCCACGGAGATCTTGGTTTCCCCTTGGAAACTCCATTAACGGAAAAGTGCCCATTTCGGGCATGGGAAAATGCTAAAGTTAACCAACGTTTCCAACTTTCTGCTATACTTTTGTAATTTATCTTTGTAAGTATGCAAAATTTGAGTAGTGGTAATATTAAAAAGAAATACAAATATAATACTCATGACAGAAAAGAAGCAAAACGAGGGAGATGCTATTTTTGTTCCCGAAACCAGCTCATCCAGTCTTTCTTTGGATGACTATAGTTCTTAATTCGAAATTGCGTGGTAGGTCTAATCAGTGTATTTCAGAATAACCACAATGCCTAATAATCAAACTAAAATAGATTTAAAGTTATCAAAATAAGTTTCGTATTTCTGATCATCGCAAATTCCTTTGTTTGTGAGGACATCCTCCCACTTATTCCTTTGTTTGTCTTAAACCCTTTTCTTCTGCCATCATTTGTAATTTGATGTTTTCCGAAACCGAAATCAATGCTTTCCTAGAATTATCCCTCTTTTAATTGGCGTCCAGGCAGATTTCCGGCCGACGCCAGAAACTCTGGAAAGGGAGGATCAGTCTGAGAGGGTGTTCTCTGTTTACAGACAAATAACAACAGTTTATGAAGGTCATGACGTGGTTCGAAAGGGCCAGGATTAGACAGGAGACATTTCAAAGTTTCCGGGTTTTGCGAATTTAACATCTCCAGTATGACAAGAGGGGAGGAGAATGAGAAATCCAGAACAGAAGCCTTTCTGTTTTTGTAGTTTGATCGACACAATGTGAAAAACAGATGCTGTATGGCAGTTAGAATGATTTCAGAGTTATATTTACCTTTTGTCTACAACAAGAATAATAATTGCTGATTTTGCCGTTTGTTTATTCAAGAAAACAATCGAGTGAGTGTCGTTCTGCAGCACATAAAACGTTGTTTCCCTCAAAGCTCGTGGCCCTAGAACTAGGCGTTAAGGCATAAAAAGTTTTATTCAATTATGAAAAACAAGAACCCGGACTATAAATAAAGATGAAGAGAATGATATATTTAAACAATGCAAGGGTGTTTCATTTACATTTAGCTATACATCGAGCAATTTAGTGATGTTTCGCTGTTATAGAAGCGACTTCAAGAACTTAGGGCGTTTACCCATGTGGTTTACAAGCCCTATTTAAAACCACAGGGATCATTCTACCCTCTTCTTCTTTTGCAATCTTTTTCAAAATATGACTAACTGGATACTTACAAAAACGTGTGATTGTAGTTCTAACGACAATTCTAAAGAATCAAAGTTATAGAGATCAAATGGCTCTTTGATCTTCATTGAGAACTAGGAAACCTGTCCTGGATGTTTTGAGAGTCCACCTTTGCAATTTCCCCTTTCTTCCTTCCTTCCATCCACTTCCTGTTGATTCTTTCAATCGTTGTTCTTCCAATTCCCAGTTGTTGTAATGACGAGGGCACTGGTTGTGCTAACCCATTCATGAATAATTCAAGCTACGGAAGATTCGTTAGAAGGGTGGGCGGCATCGAAAAACTTGGTACTCAGAAAGGACACTTTATGGCATTCATGAAACAACACGGATAAATTAAGATCTTGTCTCAAAAAGTGATCTCACTACTGTTTGGTGCTCAGACCACTGAATTCGCAGAACCCCTGAATAATCCTTGATCTGGCCACCCACATGGATTACGCCGGTCTTGGGCTATTTTCCTCTTTTTCGACAACAAAAGGAATCCTTTTAAATCCGGAGGAAACGGTTTTCCAGCGGTAATCCCTTATTTGGCTCCCAGCCGTCGAAATCCCCATCAAGGAAGGTGACAGCCGAATAGCATCAGTCACTTTTTCCACGGGAAGTTTAATGGAAGAAGGGATGGGAGAGGAATGGGCTGGGAGACGGACGGATGGCACAGATGATGAGGCAGAGGACAGGGCATTGTGGCCTCTAGTTGAAAAGGAATCATCCCAGGGCTTTTGATTTACCCTTCAGAGAGCATTGGAGGGAGAGGTACATAAAAGGAGCAGTCCCAAAGAGGAATTCCTTCCCAAAATCTGCAATGCTTCCCTATTTTTAGAAACCGTCTGCACGCGTATTACTTGCATATTAAAATAGAAATTTTAATTACGCACAACATTTGATGTGGATGATTGAAAAGCGTGGGAAATACCTTGCTGGCTTTGTACTTTATGTCGACGATCCATTGGCAAACAAAATGAATTAAAAGCGGTTGAGGGCGTTTAATGATGAAAGTTCAATAGGAGTTTTACGATGATTAAGCTGCGATTATTTTAGGCGATGACAAAGGTTTCGGGAGTTACGAGTTCAAGGAAAGCTTCAGTTTGAAGAACAAATGTTTGTTTACTTGTTATTAGCAGGGGAAAAAGAGCACTTCAATTGGACTCTCTCATTGTATTAGTCGCGCCCACGGACAAATCGGATTTGGTTGAGTGTGGATTTCTTGTACAATTGGTCCAAAGTCTGAAACGAAGAGAGAGAGAGAGAGAGAGAGAGAGAGAGAGAGAGAGAGAGACGTCTCCTGGATCCATTGAAACTCCCTCCCTCATTAGATGTGAATAACTGCAGGGAAAACAGCATAAGTGCTTCCGAATCGCAGGATTGCCCGAGAGACAAGTATTTACCAACACGACTGACGTTTTCGGGTGACTACGGGGGAAGTCAACTGACTATGATTCAGATTTTCCTTTAGAAATCTATGAGTCAAAGGAAATTGTTACCCAAACATTCATAACATATCAAAGATGGGTATTTCAGTGAGAGCACAGCCGCTTCAAGACCAGGGATTCGACGATGTGGACGCTGTTTTGGCCGATTTGCAAAGGGTGGGTCTCTCTCAAACTACATTCCCAACTAAAACTCTCCTTCCTTATCTCTTAATTGCTGTCTTCCGTGTTTCCCACGGGCTCAAACACCGTCCCATCACCCTTATCACCTGGTCTTCGTGATCCTTCCCAAACCCTTCGGCGTGGAGGAGGTCCATTAGCCAGAACGTCATACGAGCGTTATTAGCACTGCAAACCGAGAGAAGGCACGCGTTGTCTATGGATCACATTGGATGATATGGGGGATTCCCTTACAATGACAGCTGATTTTAAAATCAAATTCATGTCTTTCCTTGAACTATGTGACACAAAACTCTTTAAGTGAAAGTTTCCCATCGACACATTCTTCTGATGAAACAATTTCTTCGTTGCAGGACGCCGGAGAGCTGTACCCCGGGTACCAGAAGAGGTGGGCCAACCAGGTGCGGTTCGGCAAACGTGCCAGCTGGGCGTCGTCCGTTCGCTTCGGGTAGACTCTGTCATAGATGCGTTGTTGCCAGCCGACATATAAAATTTGTTTCTCTTTTATCCCATGTTTCAATGACGGAATCAGCTGTGAATCAGCCGGCAATTAGGGAAGTCAGGGGTTGTGACGACAGCGAAGAGACGACCTTCCATTCACACGGTAATTAGGGAGGAGTGAAGAAAAAAGGTAGAAAAAGGCAAAAACCATAATTTAGCTATTTTGTGAAATGAGACTCTCCCAATTCTTTCTCAGAAGAAAGGACTTTCCACGAAAAACGTTGAAAACAAGAATGAACGAAAGGTGAAACAACCACGCAGTGTCACTTGGTCTTACAGGTATACGCTAATTAAGACGTGTGTGATCTTCAAAGATTGAAAACTTTGAACTTGCGCTGAATGCAAATCTAGACGTACTCGTATTGTTAGTGCGTAATTAGTAGAACGTCGTAAATTGATCCAGTCGTTATTTGACTCTGATTACCCAGCATATCGACCATCTGGAAACATCAAAACGACACGAATTCAAGGGCACGATGAAGTCTAAGGTCGGTTATCCAATGTGCCCCATTTCCGATCATAGAACCGATTGTGAAAATTATAATTCCCCGTTCCAAAAAGTTCGAATAAGTGCTAAAGCGGAATATTTGTGTCATCCGTTTGGCTACAGTACCCTGGTCATCCTCCCCTGAGACCCCCTCTTCCTTCCGCCACCCATCAATTAAACAACCACGTGTAAGGAAAAACGGTTCATAACGTAATAAATAATTATGCATGATATATTATTAACAGACGGTAAAACTGGATAAAAATAAAACTATAAAGAGCCGAGAAAGCGAGAGAAAAAGTCACGGAAATCGCACCATAGCTGGTTGGCTGAGACTAATCACAGTCTTTGTTTGTCGTTGGAGAAATCCAGATATACCGGTACTGGCAGTATATACAGGGGATCCGAGGGGCTACCGGTTGACGAGCTGCATGATCTGGCGGACGCTGCTCTCGAACTGCGGGATTATGTGCTGCTCCGCCAGTTCGGGGTTAGAACCCGTCGCAGAGGCACACGAACGCAGCTGCCGCACGTACATCTCGATCCGGTTCAGCAATTCCCTGAAAATGAGGGAGTTAGAAGGGATTTGAAGGAAAAAGGCACCTGAATCTAAATTTGCTGTGCGGAGTGATCTGCTCGGCGTAGATGCCACAAGTGGAGTGGAACTGCTGCATAAGGTCACTCAATCGGATGAGCAGCGCCAGACGAGAATCTCCCCGAGGAGCCTGGAATTGTGCCTCTGTTTCTTGTCTTGAAGCCATCTCCTACCTGAGTGACTCTTCCAACCCTGGCGTTCCTGAGGTCATTGACACATCCCTCCAGCTGATTGTAGAGTTCCAGAAGAGACTCCTTGCTGACACTGGCCTCCCCTCCAGCCGTGGCCATCGGCTCCGGCAGGGAAGTGGCAGCAGCCACCCGTGGCTTAGCCTCGACCATCGAGTACCTCTTCTGCGCCTGGTTGTTCAACAGACTGCTCCTCACAGGAACCGACGTGGTGGCTGAAAAGACGTCATTTCCTCATCTCATCGGCTACAAAGACAATCGATAACTTTGCACTTCGTGCGACGTGCCAATTAGCCCCCGTACGTCCCGGATTTCAGCGCGTAATGAGCGCATTTTGAAATGGGAGTGGGGAGACGGAAAACACATGAATCAGGGAAACTCACGCTTGCTCCCGGCGGCCGCGGGGACCGTCAACTGTTCGAATTTGGAGGTGAGGTCCCGCAACGATTGCGTCCGCACCATTCCTCCTTCCACCACCTCCTCGGCGATCGGGGAACGCTCCTTTGTCGTAGACTCTTTCGTCTGAAAATAAGGTTTCAGAGATTGGGAGGAGAGGTCAAGGCCAAAAGGGAAAATTAACGGGAATATGCGTACAATTGCCAAGAAATGATGACTTGTGGGCAAATAGGTGACTATTATCACACACGCGCGGTTGGGATAATGGACACTTGCAACTGCTAGAGAGCAGAAATATTGGAAAGATGGGAGGGAAATGAGAGGAAGAGGCTGACCTTGGTCCTCTGGAGAGTGCTAAATGGCCTCGGTCCCTCGGCGATCTTCTCCAAAGGCAGTGGCTTCAGGGAAACAACCGAAGGCACCGACATATCCGACTCATCCGACGACTGAGCGCCAGTCTCGGCCTGCAGGGAGAAAGGGCGATGGTGTTGTAGAGGAGCCACCTGAAGATTTCCATATTCATACCCGAGGATATATGGTACAAACGGTTGGAGGGGTTCTCTGTCTCCTTAACCCACCTTCTGTGTAATCAGCTGTCGCACCCTGGCTACCTCCGGCTGTTGTTCCTGTGCCTGTTCCTGTCTCTCCACGTGGCGTAGCGTTCTTATCCTCGCCTTCAGCTCCACTTCGGCCGTCGATGGCTCGCAGTCCTCCGGCCTCTTCTCCTCCTTCCTCTGGGTGTTCCTCCGATTCTTCCAACCCGTCTCCGAAGATTCCGTCTGAGAGCCTCCGTCCACCTTTTCCATTGTTCTCGGCTTCGGGAGAGGTTTCACAACGACTGCTTCTGAAGGAACTAGACGAACCGGCGGTTCAGGAGCCTAAATTTCGGTTGTTTCCGCTGATTTTTATTGACTAACCGCTCTATCGGCCCTGGAAGTGCAGGGACTGGAGGCTCCGCTGATACTCGGCCCAGCAAGGAGGTTGTCAGATGACACGGGAGACTCTGACTTGGTCTTCTTCAGTCTAGACTTCAGCTGCTGCAGCACCTGAATTACCAACGTATAAAGAACTGTTAGGCTTACTGTACCTGACTCTGTCCATCGTCGGAGAAAGGAACGGCGTCCAAAGAGTCATCCGAGTAGGTCCTGTTAAGTTCTGAGCCATCGGAACAGCCGTCATCTGGAATTGGAAGTAGATAGGATTACTGTAAGTGTCTCACCTGGCTGGCTCCTCTTCATAGATTCCAAGTAGGCGTCGATGCGGGCTCCCTTGGGCATCGTCCCAAAACGACTGGCCTTGCGCAGGTTCTTCTCCGCCAATGGGGAGATCACCACGTCGTCTGAAAAGGGAAAATGACTATTGCAAGGCTACGGAAATCAACGGTTTACAACAAGAAACGCACCGGAAGAGCTTATGACGCCCTGTGCGCTGGAATTGAGCACCGTCTTCAGGAGCTTCGGTTTGGAGGAGGCCGGTGGCGTAGGAAGAGGGAGACTTCGAGGCGGAGGCCGGATGTCCGAGGGCCGGTCGCGGAAGGAGATCATCTGAAATCAACGTTTATCACTTTGTCCAATATAATAAGAGAAGCTAGACGACAGGTCATTCGATTGATACTTCCGAAAACGCCACTAACCGGTTGTGCCAAATCTCCGGCCGTGTCGTGGTGAGCCGACCGTAGAGGTGGAGGAGGAAAAGGCTCCGATGGCGTGGCAGCGAAGGACCGCCTGTCTCTCTCGTAGTAGCGGGGAGAGGCCGACCCAATGCATTCACTGCGCCGAGACTTTCTCTGCGACGACGTCTGCCTCGACTTTTCCAGTTGTCGATCCACCTGAAGACATTGCTTCATAAGATAAAGTGATTTGAGAAACCTCTTCGTCTATGCTGGAATGGGGGAAGAGAGACTCCAGACTGTGGTGGATGTCTCTGAATCTTGGCCGATCGCTGGGCGACCAATTCCAGCACTGAAGCATCAGGCGGTAGACGCTGGAGGGACAGCCGGGTGGAGCATCCATGCGGAATCCCTTCTCCAACAGAGAGTAGACATTCGAGAGATCCACTCCCGGGTAGGGCGCCATTCCGAATGTGGCAATCTCCCACAAAAGGACTCCGAATGCCCACACCTAGGAACATTTTCAATCAAACGCCACTTCCATGCCACTTACGTCACTCTTTGTGCTGAAGGTGTTGAATGCCAGACCCTCGGGTGCCGTCCACTTGATGGGGAACTTGGCTCCCGCGTGTGCCGTGTACGTGTCCTCTCGCATGAACCGGGCCAGACCGAAATCGGCCACCTTCACCACATTCTCAGTGCCTACGAGACAGTTCCTAGCGGCGAGATCACTGGAAAGGAGGAATTTAAAGAGGAATTGTAAGAACCAACCGATGGATAAAGTTCCTAGCTTCGAGGTAGGCCATGGCGGAGGCGATCTGAGTGGCCATGTACATCAACACAGTCGGAGGGAGCTTGTTCTTATCCGCCTTCCTAGAAAAGAGAAGGGTAAAGGGGAATAGAGTGGGGACACCTGAGGTAGTCGAGAAGGTTTCCGTTGCACATGTACTCTGTGATGATGTAGAAGGGAGCCTCTCTGGTGCAAACTCCCAGCAATTGGACGAGGTTCCGGTGGTGGAGGTCCTTCATGATGGCTGCCTCTGCCAGGAAATCGTGCAGGGCCATCGCATCCTCCTTCAGCGTCTTCACTGCGATCGTACGCTCGTGACGCTTCCAGAAGCCCTCGTAGACGTCTCCGTACTGGCCACCGCCTGCAATAAAAGAATATAATGGACGAATAAAAAGAGGTGTAGATGCATCCCCATTAGCCTCCATGCCGCAGCCACCTGTGCCTCCCCTTGTACCCGTGCAGCCGCAATGGCTCCCATAAATCTCTGGCGTTCGGCTGCTCTTTTTCCTCAGCTGATGTATGAGGTGCGGACGGCGGGAGTGCCTCCATCCGTCAGCCGGCCAATGAATATCCGAGAGACCGCCATCGCTCATGAAACCTCCCGGAGACGCGTTACAACCCTCTCAAAACACTCGGGCATCACCTGTTCCCCGGGGTCAATGGAGGTGTGAATGAGAGGGAGAGAGAAAGAAAGAAAGAAAGAAAGAAAGAAAGAGAGGGAGACAGACGGACCTAGTTTATTCCTCATGACTATCTCCGACCGGTCGACTTCCCACTCGTCCGGCTGAGTTGGACTGAGGGAGAATACACATGGAGGACGGTCTTTCTTCGGCGCCGGGTACATTAATTGACCTGAAAATGGGAAATTCTAACGGAAATAAGCCAAAAACTGACATATAAGGCCGTCGGCGTGGATGCTGTGGTGATGGACCAACTCTCCTAGCGTCTTGAACTTGGCCTCGTGGGTTATGAAAAACTGAAAAGAACAGGATCAATAAAATTTCAGCTTTGTCATGGCCCGACCCCATCAACCGCAAGAGGCTAATGGCAAGGAAAGGCATTCATAAAAGAAAGAAAGCCTGACCCTCTCCTGTTGATCTAAGTTAATCCTGTAGTGAAAGACCCGTCCGTCGTGTCGCACCGAGATCGAAAACTGTCCGATACTGGTCTCCGACTCCCTGACTAGGAAAGACCCGTTGATTCCGCTGCCCAGGATGTACTCTGATTCGCTCCGAGACACCTTTCCATGGTACCTGAAGAGGGAATTAACAGAGGGTATAAGAGGAGAGAGAGAGAGAGAGAGAGAGAGAGAGAGAGAGAGAGAGAGACGAACCAGCTATGTTTGTCTAGGGAGTTGAGGGCCGTGACGTAGCTGCTGGGAACCCATCCGATCTGCCCCACTCTCTTCTGCGAGGCGGCGTCGCTCCTCCGACTGGACACCAGCCGGGCCTCGCACCATTCGCCCGCCTTGTTGTAGCTCAGAACTCGGACCTGAAAAGCGGGATAAGAATATGGTTCAGGTTTTAAGACGGAGTAATCTTTTTTTCTGCAAAAGTCTTTCTGCACCCACCGTGTCTCCCTTTCGAATGCTCAGCTGTTCCTCGCCGACCCCGTGGAAATCGTAGAGTGCAACGTAGAGTGGAGACGAGTCCTCTCCCGTCGAACTGACCATCGACGCAGCCAATAGGTCCTCTCTGGAATTGGAACAATAAGTAAATGTTGCAATTCCCATACAGGTTGAACCGAATGATATTTAGGAAAGAGTTAGAAGCCACTTTATAAACAGATCTCTTATTGCAAGAGTAGATTAGACAGGTCACTTACAGAAGCCCGATGACCACGGGGGCTGGTCTGAGGAGCTCCGGATGACAACTGGTAGCCATCATATTTGGCAAGAGATAAATCGAGGGAACTGTCGCTGTCAGGGAATAATGGGCCGTTAATAAACAAGGCCCGTTGGGTGTGGTATTACAGCGGCGGCGGGTGGAAAAACGGCAGGCGAGCGATGTCCTGTCGGGAGGAAGGAGGCCACTTTATGGGCGAAGAAAAGAGAAATTTCAAAGTTTATGGGTGTCGGGGTTTTACGAGGTGTCTATCAGTCGCAGATTAGAGGATTCCAGGAGCAGCTGCAGGGGATGAGCGGGGTTCAGGATCATTGGAATCCAAACATCGAAAATTAAAGGACAAATTACTCTTCTTATATGTTAATTAGTTGAATTAAAACTAGTTATAAAAAGGAAGAATTTTCATTGTTCTGTCGGCTAAGTTCTTCTATAAAAACGAACGCCCGTGGGAGATGGCTGCGAAACAAAGAGAAGGCGACCTTCGGAGGCCGGGAGACGGCCAAAAAAGATGACAAAACGGAGTAATTATCACAGCTGATTAGACGCCCGAATTACCTTCGCCTCCAAATGGCATACAAATGACTTTTTGACCCAAATGGCCTAGAGAGGACTCCTTATTACGAATTTCCAAAGGAGAATTGAATAGAAAAGGGCATAAAAGAGAGAAACGCGGGAGATTGGGCGTGAGATGAAGTGAAATCAGAAATGCAGGGCTCGCGGCGGAGACTCACGAGCGGACTACCGGAGGACAAAGGAGTGTGTACAGATGCCAGGCCGAGTGGACGGCAGAGAGCGGCCGAAAAACAGGGAAACCCAATATGGCACAAGAAGACGGCCAGACCGCAGGGAATCAAGGGGAACTGTTTTGTTTCACGGGAGAACGGGGATTTGAAAGAAAAGTAGGAAAATGTGCGTCACATTTGAAATTTTGGTTCAGTGCGTAAAAGGCCAACTGTATTGAGAAACAACAGTAATCCAAATGAGAGAAAAGGGAGCAGAGGTAGTTAAAAATCCACTTTTAGTCCTCTGATGAACTCTTTGGCAGTCGCTGGTTGCTCTTCCTTCGGAGGAAGTCTCCTATTTCCGGGGAAACCCGAGCCTGGGGGAGTAAAGTATTGGTAAAAGCGGTGGTCCTCCTCCGAGACGAAGCCAAACACAACCGGTCGTCAGAGGGAACCGACGGCTTATGCGAGGGGAAAAGCACAAAAACGCAGGCGATGACAGATTAGAGCAAATATCGCAGCCAGGAATGGAAATCGCGACCCGCCGCTACCGAAGAAACGGGGAAAACCACCCGCAGGCCATTTTGTCTCTTTTTTTTGTCTTCAGAAGGAAGCCATCTGTTGAGGAAAAAGGGAAGGGGGAAAGAAGGGCCATTTCGAAGAGGAACAGCTGCAGGAGGGAGGTTTGTTTACCAGGAACGGGCAAAGAAAGCAGACGGACACTGCGATACGAGACGCACAAATCTAATTTGGATCTCAGGAGGCTATTTTCAGATACTTTTTAACAACAAAAAACCATTTTTCTTAATAAAAGGGGGAAAGTGTGATATTTCGGGCGAAAAATGTCTTGTGGAAGGGCGAAAGAGAGGGCGCGAGGAAGAATGACAGACGGCTGCGGCAATGCTTCACGGCTAATTGGGATACACAGCCGAGAAGGGCCACAGCTGTAATCCACGCGCAGATCCCGCGCACTGGGGAAACAATGCAACTTTTAGGGTCAACAATTGGAATCGTTTCATTTGTTTGCTTTGAATTTCGTTTAAAATGTTTATTGAACGTATCAATAACTAAAACCTAGGTAATTAGTGTCAGGCATGTGTCAACAAGGGTCATGGTGGATTTTCAAAAACACGCACTTTGTTGACATTAATTGGAATTTCAGTATGACTCATGGCTAATTTGCCGAAGAAGTGCGCCTAATTCCCGAAAATAGCAACTGCGAAATGTAAGTCGTTGCTGCCACAAAGTATAATTAAAGCGAAATTGATTTGTTGGAACAGAAGAACCGGAATTTCACAGGTCACAGCAGGGTAACTAGTCGTTCGGAATCCTTTAAAAGGATGTTTGGAAAGCCTAATGAAAGAGCCCCCTGGGCCGTGTGACCCACCGACTGCTCCATGAAGCGTTGGTCTTCCGATGGAGGGCCCGGAAGGTGTCGACAGAAGAAGGGCTTCTCTCCATGCTACCAGAAGACGCGGCAACTCCGGTCTCTGCCCATTCCACCGCTTCGGCGCCTGAAACAAAGGGATTAGGGTACATTAGGAGGGAATCGCATAATGCAAGGGACACATATTTCATTCTCGACTCAACGGACTAATCCCGGAACAGAATGAGACCCGCCGACTGACACAATGAGTCAGCCGAAGGGAAGCGGCAATACGGCGAACAGCGCGAGGATCAATTATTTAGCCGAGAAGGACAATATTAGGCACGCCAACCCAAACATACAGCTTTTGGAGGGAATACTGTATTTATCACTTTAGATAAACAAGAGTTAAGAGGAGAGACTGGCAAAAAGTGCGGCGGTGGCCCGTCCGGCACGCGGAACTTTGAAGATTACGGCAAAGTTTAACACGCGGATTGACGGGAAAAGTAGGACTAATAGGTGGAAAGAGAGGGTGAAAAGATTAGGGTTCATTTTTAGACTGAATTCTGGTTTGACGATCGTTCTCTGTGAAAATTTTTGTGACCTTAGAAGGTCCTGGAATGGGCCTAGAAGGCCATTGGGAGTTGGACAATTACGCATGGGCTGAGTCATCGATGACTCCCCCGAATGCCCAAAGGAGTGCAAAGAACGACGGAAGACGGGGGAAGGGGGATGTTGCTGTGGCTGGAATGACGCACAAAAGACAATGGTCCTCGTCGGACGGTCGATGGGCGACATCTGTCCTTTCCGTCGCCCGTCCGTCATCCCTTCAGACCCCATTATCCACAGAATGTTTCCATTGGCGGACAAAGAGGAACCGCATCGTAAACATGACCACAGCCACGCAGCCAATATAAACACTGCGATTCTCCGCTTTCGATTCCAACGCATTTACAACCTCGCGAGAGGAGAGACAGGGACGGAACGGTGGAGTGTAAAGTGGCGTTCTCTTGTTCTGACTCAGATAAGGCTGATAGCCGGAAATGGTCAAAGCGATGGCACTGCCAATACTAACGCAACCAAAGATTCATTTAGGGACAATTAGATAGACATTGCGCCTTAAAATGAGGGAAATACTTTAGTCAGACCATTTTCAGAGTAGGTGGATATAATAATAGAATCGAAATGTAGGTTCAGTCGAGACTAGTGAAGATAAGGAAAGGCGCCTTATGCGACATTACGACGCTTCTGATATCAAAGTGATCTCTTCAATTTTAGGCTATTGTACCTTAAAAGAGACATTTGAGGCTTAAACAAGGAAAGTGTCGCTCCCACTCTCGTGTGTGAATCAGTGCATTCCAGCGACTACTACTGCTCTCATTTGCATAGACTAGTCGCAATCGTGCCCTCGGCATTCGATTTTGCGCTGATTATCCGCCGAAACCTCGATTGGCAGCCGGTGGTCAAGGGTGGCGGCCACTGCAAATTGACACCCGCACTCAACACATCCGACATCCCTCTGCATTAAAGGAGAGAGGAATATTCCGCCTTTAGGGGTTAAACAGAGGAGGAGGGAGGCAGGAGGACATTTCTCACTCGTCACGTCATTCGGCTGTCGGCGTGTGCACGCGCGCGTTACACATTGCGCTATAAGCTAGGGCCACATTCCAAAACAACGGCGGTCATTGGTTAAGAATCGGAATTTATACCAATTGACGCTCATTTTGTGAGGGAATTCTATCTCAAGGAAAACCACCGAAGACAGTTTGAGATAGGTCAAATATGAACAGTATTTTTGAAGTCATCAGATACACCGAAACGTGGCTCAAGAAGAAGAGAGTGAAGTATTGCTTCTGAATCAACCAAGTGGCAGTACCTGTAGCTTCAAGCCAAGACCCAATTGGATGAGAAAACGAAGAGTACAACAATTAGGGAAAGCGCGAAAACTGGGCGGACAGGTGCTTGGAGTGGCAGCCGACTGGTCGCCTGCTGCGTTTGGGCACTGACCATTCATAATTGCGGCGTTCAGACTCATTTTAGTAAGCCGCAACTGGACCCGCCGGACTGCCATTACAATGGACAACAGGCACACCACAATATAGGGGCAATATTCCAGTGGGGGATAGGGAATAGCTGTTATTCAATTATATTCCAAGAATAAGAATACAGCACAGGTATTGGTTGAGATGGATTGGGCGAGGGGCCAATAAGTAGAGAGGAGTTATCTCAGGGATAGCTCAACTGCAAGGTATGGGCCAGGTGTATGCTTCATTCAGCCGCTGGTCAAAGTAACCGTCAGAAGTAGCGCCGTAAACGCGTTGGGACTGTCTTCATAAAAGAAAAAGGGCCTCGCACGTCGTAAAGGTTATTGCGCTACTGTCACTAACGAGCAGTCGCACGGAAAATCAAGAGGAATCTGTCTGTAGCAACGATTCGTCTTCCATAAACTTAATATTATTGAAGACAATTGACATCTCTTGGGAAAAGTGTCATCGTAGTATTCCTACTGGAGTAATTCAGTGAAAACACTCGAGTGAGCGGTAGGAATGTAGAAAAAGCGACGTCTATCGAGGGCGAGAGGTGCGCGGGCGGGGGAGGATATACCGGCGCAGAGCACTGTTCACCGCGTGCTGTTTGCATTAGCTAGGCAGCAGCTGCTGTAGGCTAAACGGCTGCGACCACCGGCTGTCACCTACGTGTTTTCTTAATTAAGATATCCACTTCTTAAGATGACAATGTCAGAAGAAAGGGGGAAGAATGGGGTAACGATTAGGGGGTAAATTGAATACGGGAGGGCCACTGGTAGGCAGCGGAAATAGGATATGGAGGTGTTGGCAAACGCCAACAGCTTAGCCTCCGACGGCCAATAACAATGACGGTCGCAGTGGCTGAAGAAGTGACAATCTGAGGAGGTTTATCAGGAATAGTCCACGGACATTCCTTTTTTCAACTACAAAAATAATATCAATTTTTCAAAAGATAAAACCCATAAGTGTACATTTTCTGAAAACCCGGTAAGATGTGCAGAGAATGCGTGTTAAGATAACTTTACGCCAGTGCAAACAGATCATGTAAGTGGCAGTCGGCTGTCTCCTGGTTGTCGTGTTTTGAGAAGGAGAGCTGGGCCAATGAACTCCTTCTGTTTAATCAAGTGGGTGCATCGATAAATCTCGTTTGGTGGCAGATAAGCAGCAAATCATATGCGAAGACGCACACAGAGGACGCCGGATTACGACAGCAACGGCCTCGGCTGGCAGTCCTTTTATAGACAGCCGACTGGAGTCCGGAAGATGAAGAGAGGCCGTGTGTGGATAACCTGTGGTTGACACAGAAAGGAGACGAAAGACCACCCAGCCAACAGGGAAGACCATCTGGTTTAGGGTCAGAAAGTAGCGCCGATGAATGGAAACAGCCGGGTGGCAGGAAGGGCCAAAGAGTCAGAAACCTTTAAGTGAATGAGACCAGTTGAATAGACAGCTAAGGGAGTACAAAAAGTGTAGACAAAGGGATCAGAGGGCGAACGAGGACGCGTTGTTTGCCATTCTGTGGCAAGAACACGGAATGGGATGGATAAGTGGGGACAAACTTTTTTTGCCGGTTCGATTTTAGTCAATAACTAATCGAGATAACGCATCAAAACCCAAAATGCAGGAAATCCATGACGCTGGTTCCATATGAAGACACCAGGTGCTTGCTTGCGACCTTTGTTTTTCTGAATGCGGGTATCGCTTTTTGGCCAACAGATGCCAACCGCTTTTTGGCAACCAAAGGCCGCTTGACCGGCTTTTTGCAATTAAAAGCCGCTTGAACCTCTGCTTCTATGGGGTTGGACCACCTGTGGGTCCATTCTTTTTGGGACCCGTCGCAATCATGTCCAGGCATGGTGGGTTCCGTACGGAAAGATCAGAAAATTTATAGTTTGATCTCGCTATAGCCGCCCATACCTGGACATGATAGGGAGGAAGTGCTAAAAAAAGAAAGCGCCCCCAAAAAACGCCCCTGTCAAAAAGCTGTTCAAGCGTCCTTAATTACCAAAAAGCGGCTTTTGTCTGTGAAAAAGCGGTTAATTGGACTATGATTGCCAGAAAGCGGAATCCGCAATACCGATTGATTTTGCGACTACTTTTCATAGTGGACTCACCGGCGTTGAATAGGGAAGGGTCGGCCGGCCCTCTGGAGCTGGAGCAGCTGCCGCCGTCGCTCCGGCCGCTGCTGTGGTGGGCGCCCATCGCTAAGTCATTCCGCGATCAGCTTTAATCTGAAATAAACTATTGCATAAATATAACAATAAATAACATGTCTAATCAAGTGATTTAACATAAGAATTGGTGTCATTTCCCCGCCGTTTCAAAGGCGCTTGTTTGAGAAGGGAGGGAGAACTGGTATGGAGGGAGGGGACCTCGGAATGGGAGGGCGCCCGGTCGGACGGATAGTCGTCTAATTGACAGCCGCCACGCGGAAAAACGAATCGCACAAACAGAAAAGGTAGACTGACTTGTTTAGACTGAATTACACAAGAGCTTTTTAGGCCTGCACAGTTTTCACAGAGGAAGACAAGTTTTCGGATGAAAGAAAAGGAATCAATATTTCAACATTGTGTCTTTCGCTCTAGAAATCAATCGGTAATTGGTGTTTCTGTAAATCTCGATAAGAAACCTTCTGTAACACACATTCGCATGGAATGGTCGGAAGTTTCTCTGTCGTGTGGACATCAACAACGGAATGGCCAACCAAGCAGGAATAATTCAGCTGATTCCTTTATTTCTCTTCAATTAGTCTAGATTTAGACCCCCTCATCTGTGAGTTGTCATCGCAGGGATTGAACCAGCAGGATTGAGAGAAGTCGACTTTTCGCTGGGACAAAGTGACAAGTTGGGATGGGGATATCGCCGCGCGACTGGGAACATCGGATCGATGCGATGGATAATCGAAACACAAACAAAACAATAGAGATTCCATGCGGAAGAAAGGATCATTGAACGAAGGACGCTCAGGGAAACATTTCTTTAAGAGGACTTCTTTTGAGAGACGGAGTATGTTCCCACAGTCGATGAATCAGTGGTTCCACGAGAGACGATCAGATGATGTTCGTCACTCTTTGTCACCATCCAGGTCTCATTTGCATATAGCACCCCAAAACCACTTTTTAGTGTTATGTTACGTGGTTCTAGACATAAAATGCGGCGGGATTCATTGGAACCCATTCTCAAAGAAAAACGTTGGAAAGGCTTTTGGAGGGCATTTGAATGAAAGGCGGAAACGGGCCTTGTGGGAGGGAGACGTCTAAAATAAGGCGTGAAATGGTGCGCCTCTCACACAAAGAGTGGAGGGAGATTGGCCGTCGCGCAGATCGCCTCTCACAGAAACCAGAGCCTTTTTAATCCTCCCTTTCCCTGCAGCAGCCGATGAAAGCCACCTCTCGGCGAGGTTTTTGGAAGCGTTGACATTGAGCACCTGGGAGACTTTGATAAACAAGGAGCGAGGGAGGCGGGGAATGGCTTAGGACGCCGTGGTTAAAGGTCATTAACGCGCACTCGCGAGAACTGGATTCCACGAGGAACAAATGAGGACCGTCTGCACGGAACTTTTTGTTCACACCTCTCAAAGAAGACGATCTTTGGAAATTTGAATACAAGGCGTGAAATGACTACTCAATTCCAAGGATAGAGATCATTCAGAAATAAAACGTAGCGTGGTGGGAGGGAAAGAACGGAAATTAGCCGGGGGTTAACAAAGGAGCCGAAAGAGGCAAGGGGAAAATGAGGGAAAACAAGGCCCTTCGTTTGTTTGCACAACACTCGGCCAGGGCGTCGGATTGGCTCAGATTTGGCCAATTTCTCTCATTCCGAGTGTAAAACAAAGGGCGCCGTGGTCTTTCGCCCCCGGTGAGTCAGTCGGCGGAGGGCATGTGGTCAGTTGGAAGACGGGTGAAAAAGGAGACCAGATGGTCATTAGAAGCCAGGAACTATGCACATTAGCCGGAAGAAATAATGATGAATCTGCCAGTAAACAGTCAACGACTCGCCGATACTAATGTGAGAACGCCTGGAGGAGCAACCACGCGGAGCAGAGAGAGCACAGAACTAATACTTCTTTAGGAAAACAACAGAAGAATCAAAAGATGGGAGACAGGTCCTGGCGGGAGAGTGTGACGCAGCTGTCAAAGTGTCGGGAATGCTCCGTTTGACTGGAAAAGTGTTCCCCGACTGTAACCTTCAAAGGACTAATTGGACTGCGGGAGAGCGACGGAAAAAGGACAGCCTGCGAGGATTTCATGGCTATTCGAGGAGGACTTTTCTTTAGAAAATGACCCCACTCATAATGTAGTAAAACATTTTGATTGGTATGATGCGTGGTGTTGGTCTTTTTAAGGTTCTCAAATCATCATCTATTAAAACTTTTTAAAAATTTGTAAAAAAAAAATTGGCGCAATTAAATTAATTGCTCCGACTTCTAATTTAGCTCTTTTTAACTGTTGAAAATGCATTAGTTATGTGGTTATCATAATGCTCCGCTACAGTTAGACAAAAAAGAAGTGCATAGATAGGGGTCGAACCTTGACCCTGTGGTTGGTAATTTATGGGACCAATATGGATGGACGGGCCCAAAAACATTTCCCAGTCGGGCCGGCCCGTGAGAACCCTAGGTGTTATTTGGGTGGATTGCTATAGCAAAGAATGGGGTATTGTTGTGAGTTTGGAGGGAATTCAGTCTGACAAACAGAGTCAGAAGGCATCTCATTGGCGCATGGGAAGAGCAAATATGACGCGTAGCTTAGGGAGAAGCCGTCTCGCGAAGGGGAAAAACGTGGTCCGGATGGGAGACGCAGGTGTTCGTTGCAGCGGCCGAATACCATTCGGATGAGGGTGCGGTGATCGATCGGTCGCCTGCCGGGTCACTCGCTTATTATGTATCCGCCGCTCCCCCGCTGATCCCAACGACCTCACTCTCCTCCAATTCCACGCTTTCACAATTATTTTATTGTAAGTGAAATAGCTAGTTGTTATTTATAAAACATATTCAATTTAAAGGTTGTTTTGAATGTAGTATCCGGAACTTTGTTTTTATTTGTATAACTGCATATATTCTTTGCATAACTGAAAGTAAGGCGGAAGACATAAACGGTGCACAATCAAAAGCCACCAAAATGGGTGGAATGGCGCGTCGGAAACTCAATCGGAGCAGTGTAATTCGTGCGGAATGTTGCGCCGTCTCATAAAGTAATCCAGGCCGAGGGTGAAAGGGCACCCCAGAGAGCGGCCCGGCTATATAATGACCGCGTCGTGGTAATCGAATGGCACAGCAGACGAATATTAATAGAGATGCACCCACGCACGGAAATTACCATGCCAGAGGGAGAAGGTAGGCATCCAGGACTCTGGAAGGGTCTGACGAACAGAAGAAGTTCCGACAAAAAGAGGTAAGCTAGGTAATAAATTCTTTTTATATACATTCTTGTAATACATTCTTTGTTTTCTGAGTTATTATTTTAGCTTTTAAAACAAGTACGTAACGCAGTGAAACCAAGATCTGATGAAAGTTTCCGTGATACATTTTTAAACTTTCCAGTTCAACAGTTTCTGGTGGCATGGCGCCAGATGACTGACCCTTCTATGGGAAATTTCATGATGCGATAAGAAGGCACAGGGATGCCGCATGTTGCAATCGTGGGAAATGTGAGGGTGACGCCGTGAGAAACATCCATTTACCACAGATGATGACCGAATAAAACTTTTCGTCTGTTTTGGACTGTTTTTTAACGTTCCTTCTGCGCTGTCTAAGCAAATAGAGCGGATGAAACCCGTATGGAATCGAATTTGAGACCACATGAATCAATTCAGAAAGTATAGGAACATACCTATTTTATTAAAGGTAGTACTGTAGATCGCTGGGAGTGGCACCACTGCTAGTCCTTTAAGAGTTTGAATATTACGAAGGAGAAAGTTTCCAGAAAAGAGTGGTTGAAACCGATGCAATGGAACTACTTTGATACAATCTCAATGTTTATTCTTTGGTTAGCGAAAATGGAATATGATACACGTATAAGACATAGAAAGAGAAACCATTGCACCCGAAAGACCCCGTATAGGCGAGGATAACAACTCAAATCAACAATAACTATACGACAAAGGATATGGCAGTAGGGGAGGGTACATGAAATCTAGACGTTCTCTAGACGATCGTTTTGTATAAAGAGTCCTGGTGGCGGAAGATGATGATCACAGGGACGGCTTCACGGCGGAAGAGCTGCTGCAGACAGCCGAACAGACTCTCCAGGTCCCGTTTCGACTTGCCGAACTGACGGCTCAGTCCGTCGAACAACTTGGACATCTGAAGGTAGGGTTGGTCCAGATGAAGGAATGGTGTACCTCCTCGCTTGGAGTGCTCCTGCTCATCGATCCCGCAATGTTCTTCACCAGATCCCAGCACAACTCGGTCACCACAATTTCGATCGTCACGCGGGAGGAGAACAAAGACACTGCTTCTGACAGCGCTTTCCGCACTTGGTTCTGAAAATCTGATCAGAAGAATCTGAAGAAGAAATACCTCGACCCTCTTCTTGGTGGCAAAGTTCAATCGTTCTGGAATGGCTATGTTCGTGTTGCAGTTGGAGAAGGTGGCATAGGTGCTGTGAGTAGGCGTAATAGAGACCCTAAACTACGGTAGATTACAGAGCCAGGGCGACTGACCTCGATGAGCTGGCCATGGGGGTGGTGACAAGGGTGCCCACCTCGTGTTCATCGTCAGATTCCGGGGACAATTGGGCCACCGCTTCGTCAAAGTCCTTCTGAAGCAATTGAGGGGTACCAACGAACTTCTTCTAAGCAGTACCTTTCCGTAGTCGGTTTTATCACATCGGACAAGCACTTCATCCCGGCCGAAGACTGCGAGAAGATTGGTGACTCCCTGTTTCTCGCAGTATTCCTGAAAGGCTGATTTCCTCTCTTTCAGATTAAAACTCACATCGAGCTCTTCTATGTGTTGGACGGGCGTCTGGAAAATGTCTGTGGACACTCCCTTGTTCCACAGACGACGCGCCAAGGTGAATGACTCCAATACGTATTCCTCCTGGCAGGAACAGATGACGGTCGAACAGGTCGGAGGGGTGTCTGACTTCGTAGAGCCATATTCGCTGTCCTTGTGGTCCGATTCGATGGCTTTTCGAATGCTATTGAGCATATCCATGGCCACGGAGCAGCCGACGAGGGCCAGGGGCACTGGCGGCTGAGGGTCCTTCGGGTGGCGCTCACGGATCAGGGAGGAATCGTAGCGGCCTAGAAAGGGTATTTGAAGAAAGAAGAGATATTTGAGACCTCCGCCCAGGATGACGCATCTGGAAGTGGCATGTTTCCGGTGCACATCGGTGGAGACGAGGAAGGTGATTCCGTCACGGAAGGTGGACGGACGGTAGACCAACGAGGCATCGAAGGTGATCGAAATCGGCTGTCTGTGTGTATCGATGACTGAAAAATAGAGAAATAAAAAAGAAGGGAGAGTGAGGCACCGGAATAGACGACATTGACGATCCTTTCGAGTTCGTTCAGGGCGTTGTACGCATTCTCGCGGGGAAGTCCGCCTTTCGTGCGCCAGAGACTCTTGTTGTCTTCCTGAAATAAAGATATTTCGTGAAAGATATAACGCGCATGGCATCCTAAAACAAGCCATTAAAACGAACTTTAAAGACCACAAAAGAGGATTCGGCTTTGAGGAAGTCGAGGAGGGCACTGGCCGTTTTGGAGCCAATGATCTCCGCCAGAATCTCCTGTTTGTCGGCGACGGAGAGGGCCTCTGAAATGCTATTTAATCCAAACGATACGCAAGGAAACGCACTGGAGGAAGTGGATATCTCCTGTAGCTTCTGCAGTGTTTGGGGAATCAGGTCTTCTGGGACGGTCAGGTGACGAAGGGCGGCGGTGACCAGACCCATGTGGCCGATTCTTAAACGAGGTGGTTGAGATAGAGATAGAGAGAGAGAGAGAGAGAGAGAGAGAGAGAGATAGAATACCTGAGAGTGAATCTCTGCGAAGGCAGAGCAGCCATGGCCAGTTCGCAGGCGACCACCAGCAGCTCAGAAGTAATGGTGAGGGCGGTTGAAGCGGGGGCCACACAGTCCAGACTGCATTCCCACTTCTCGTGTGGATGGATGAAACCTAAAAATCTCAGTATACTCGAAAGAACTGAACAAACCCATGTTGTCGTTGTCTCGGAAGACACGGTCGAAGGTGTAGCGTTTAAGACGACGGGTTGCTTTCCTGCAGCAGTGTCGCACAAAGTTCTGGCGAAGATCCAACTGGAAATAAACTTTTCACTGCAGCATGTAGTTCTTACAGGCAAAGCAACCGGGAACCCAGCAGAATCCACTAGACTGACGGGTTTCTGTCTGATTTCGGCCACTTGGCGAACGGAGGTGGCTGGCAAGAGGATGTGGGTGTTCAGAGGCTCGAAGGCATGCGTGCGAAGAACCTCGACGATCTTTCGACGGAAGTGCTCCATGTGTCTATCCGGGCGTCTATCTCGTTCTTCCTTCTTCTCCTAAACGATTACTATGAATACAGCCAAGGTACAGCGGAACCTCGCAGAGGCCAATGTCGAAGCAATAGTTGAGACCGGCGGAGATCTCGCCATTCACGAGGGAGTCCATCATCCACTCGTGGTTGCGAGTACCCCTTTTCAGGGATTTTTCCATCATCGTCTGGAAATTGGATGAAAAGAAGGAAGGGGAAATGACCTGGACGGCGCGGGCATCCACATCCTCTGAGATGCGTTCGTCGACGAGGAGCTCCTCGACGGAAGGACGAAGGTCTGCGTTCTTCTGCAGCATCTTGTTTATCAGAAAACGGGCACAATCTTTCTGAAAAGAGGGTTTTAGAAGGAGACAAAGTCCCTACCTCTGTGATGGAATAGCCTTGTCCAAAGTCTTCTGGGAACTGGAGCTTCTTGATGGCTGTCATGATGGCAACCCTCTCCATTCCAAGCGGCATCGGTTTGTAGAACATCTCAAAGAGGACGATTCCCGTGCTGAAGACGTCGATCTTCGAAGAGTAGGGTGTAGCGACGCCATCATCGAGATGCTCCAGCTCAGGAGCCATGTAGAGCTCCGTTCCTATGTCCTTCGTCTGTTCCGATGTGGTGGACATGGAAGCCCCTCCGGCGTCCATTTTGCGGAAGAAATCACGCGTCGCCAGTCCGAAATCCCCAATCTTCACTCTGTCCTCCTCGTCCAGTAGAATATTCATCTGAAAACTCGTCTTCTACCGTAATCTTCCGAATCCTACCGGTTTGATGTCCCTGTGGATCATTCCCTGCTGGTGGATGTAGGCCAGACCGGACAGAATTTCACGGAACATGCCTAAATGAAGTTGTCGTTGAACCGATAATCGACCGCTTACGCCAGATAGGCTCCGTTTTTCCTAAGAGTCCTTTGTTGTCGATGAAGAAGCGAAGGGTCGCATGGGCGCAGAACTCCATTTGGATGAAGAGCAGCCGAGTAGGAGGAGACTGGTCCTGAAAAGAGATACGATTCATTTCTGACGGCCACAAAGACAGGCGGCTGTCACAAACTTACCGAGGATTCGACAGACTCCGGCACTGGACTATTCTTGTCCGTCGAATGAACTGGAGTACCGGATGACTCCGCCGAGGGAGTCCCATCGCCGTCTTCGTCTGGGGAAGAGCCATCGACGAATACGATTTCCTACAAACAACTCATAATTATCGCATGGAAGGTGACTCACACAATCGTCGTCGTTGTTGTAGTCACGGGGAGAGAAGAGCAAATCCCTCGAAGCCTCATCGTCGCTTCCAGAAGGCAGCGAGGGCACATCACCTGAAGAACGATGGTGTGACTGTGAAACAGTGAGGAACCTCTGCTGATCGAGGCCCACTCGCTGGTGTCTCCGCGGTCCGATCTCAGTTGTCCCAAGTCAAGTCGCATTTTGGAAGGCATCAGAGAATCTGGAACGAATCTTGACCTAATAATTTCCCTCTACTCACCTTCCACAGAAACTGCGGATTTCGGTCTCTTGGAATTTGGACTTGGCTTCTTCCCTGCCTCCTGCTCCCTCTTGTGCGTATTCTCGATCCAGGCACTGAAGTCTAGCCCTTTAACCCATCGTATAAAGGTCTAACCTGTAGTATCTGACCACATTCGGGTGGTTGAGCTTCGCGAACACCTTGGCCTCCCTCGTGATCCTTCTGTTCAGCTTCTCACTCTTCGCGTATAACGGAATTCGCTTGATTGCGTAGTTAATGTCGTCCAATTTATTCCTAAAACACTAGTTTCTTTAGAAATGAGATACAATCACCTAGCCAAGAGGACCTCTCCGAACCCTCCTTTTCCGAGCATCTTCATCATCACGAAATCCGTGGTGAGGCGGCCGTTGTCGTCAACTTGCATGGCGCCGACACGAGAATTGTCGGTACCCGTGGCCACGAGGTCTAAACACGAATTTTGAGATAGCGGCAAAACAGAGAAACTTAAGGATACTGTAACAACACCACGTACCAACTTTGAGATACTGTAGGTTGAGTAGCTCCTCCACCGTCTTGGCGTTCTGACAGGCGGTGATGAACTTCGTGAGATCCTCGTCCTTGGGTGTGATAGAGGTGGAGGAACACTGTAAGGAGTAAGAAAAAACGTGAGCAGCCAAATACCTGAGCAAGACGGATCCCATCTATCATGGTACCCAGCTGAAAGAGGTCCTTCTTCATCTTCCCCTTCTTTTCCTCAGCCGGCGGAGCATTGACATTTCCGGAGATGGCTTGCTGGAAGGATTCGCCGAGGGACTGCAGGGAGGCCCTGAAAATACATATAATTAAACGTCTGATAAAGGAAATTAAGACTCACAACGTGCCAGCGTCTGACAGACGGAAGGAGTTGTCCGACACCCAGAAGCAGTTGGTGGAGACGGCGCCATGAGCCAAGCCTTCGTCGTGGAGTGAACGAAGGGCACAAAGGGCATGGCCTGCCAACCGACGACACACATTCGGCTAAAAAAACGTTCGGTAAACGAATTGATTACGGATTACATCGTGTTTGACGGAATTGATGATGGAGGCCAGCGACTGTTCCGACTCAAGAACCTTTTGTCCTACGACGACGTGGATGTTCAGGTTCTGTGGGGCGGTGGATCTTCGGTCGACCACACAGAACAGACAGGGGACGACCGTCTGGTCGAAGTTCAGCACGGGGACTCGTTTCAGCTGCGCCTCCACCTCATCACATTTCCTAGAAAGGATAATCTCAGCTGATTCAGACAGCCTACTTGAGGAATTCGTCGAAGACCGGAGATTTCTTCTTGACGGCAGAGGGACGACCCAGGGTGTACTTGAAGACCCACTCAGACACCAGAAGCTCCTCTCCCTATAGACAACAGTTTAAAAACAAAAACTAAATATAGCTTACTTGGTAAACGCCGACCCATTCGTTGCAGAATTTGTTTGGTTTCTGTCGTTTGGTGATGTTGCTGCTCTTCACTATGATCGTCCTACCAGCTATCATCCTGCTTTGAGCATCCTGAAATGATAATTTAAAGCTGTGAAGCCTAAAAATAACCTCAATAAAGGGTTTCTTCGGTTCTTCCTTCTTAGCCTCCTGGTTGTGTCTCTCACGCTGCTCGACAATCTTATCCACTTCCATTCTTCCTTCCCGCTCACTGTCCAATCTCTGTCGCTAAACCACAAACCCTTGAAGGACACAAGAAAACAAACATTCTGCTTCTTCATTTCCTCCTCTTTCTTCTTAACCATGTTGTCATGGAAGGATCCTTGTACAGGAATCGTGTTCTCGTATAGGAATTCTCTCACGTCTAGGCACAACTCCACGACCATGGGCTACAAACTAAAAAGTACAAGGAACGATCGATTGCTCACACTGCCAAGTAGAGATTGGCACTTTTCTTCCAGTTTACGCTTCAGCACCCCGATGGCTTCATTGGAGATGCCTTTGACGTTGGAGAGTGCCAGCTGAGGGACTCTGAAAATAGGGTTGAAGATCAGACAATCCCGGATTGGCCTTCACATTCCAATTACTGACAAAATAATTCACTCTTTTGGGTACATTTTGCTGCAGGTGACGGTCAGATCCACGGAGACAGGCGCTTTCCCTGCGCGACTGGCCGATTCAGAGGGTTCCAGGTGAATTGTAAACGCAAGCGGCTTCCAAACCTATTAATGCACGTAATTAGGCTGCAAAAAGGCGGATTACCTTCCAAACGCTCTTTTCTTCTACCGCATCCTTCTCAAAAACCGCCCTGATCACCATAATCTCGTCCTCCTGTTGTTTCCGACATTCCCCCTCCATATATCTGAAGGAAAAATATAATAAAAATGCTGAAAAAAAGAAAAATTAGACTATAAGGCTAATCAAAACAGCTATTTCAGGTGACTTTTGGATGAAACCTTGGTATACTAGTTAAAAATACAGTAATCTGCCGAAAACACGTGTGCTCTAAAATAGTACGCAAGTCCAAATCGTATTTTTATTCAGACGAAATTCCTGACTTTCGCACCTTCTGAACATTTTCTTTGGTTTCGTGTGCTAGTTCTAAAATTTATCCTATTTTCGTCATTCGGTTAACTGAAATACTGCGAAATGTGCATTTATTTTATTTACATTTTCAGGTAAGATGACCAGCGAGGCCTCGGTTATCCAGCTCAGTCGACCGGAGGTAATTCAGATTTATTTTCAGTTATTTTGTGTAGATTTTGAGCATAATCAGTAATCGTGCTTGAAGAGGCCGAAATTCCAATCAAGGTGTTGTTTTCCAACTACCGTGAGGCGATTTCAAATGAAGTTTTAAAAATTGGCACTTTGCCAATTTTATCTTTGCGGGACCAATTTCTTGAACAATTGCAGCTTTCAGAGCATTTATAGTGTGTACATGTTTTGTTTGGATTCTAGGTATAATTATAATTAGTATAGCCGAATATTCTGAAAGTTGCTTTGTACCATATTGCAGTCGCTGGGTCCATTAATTTAATATAGACTTTCAAACTGAATTAAATAATTGACTTCGGGTTGATTAATTTACCTAGTAAAATCCCCATACTTTCAGGTGTATGTGAATACCCTCTCGTACTTTGGGACTGATGCCATCGCCGCTGCCCTCAGCACCAACTTCATCCACATCGTCGACCTGCACACGAAAAAGTCGAAGAAGACGCTGGATTTCCCACAGAAAGTCGTAGGAATCCACTTTGATCTCAAAGGGAGTCCAGGTAAGCATTTCCCCATATTCTGACTTCGTGATATTCAGTTCTCCGAATTGTCGATGACAGCTTCGGAATTCACCTCTACGATGTCCGTGCCGATTCGAAGAAAAAGTCGAGGTTTGTTTCGCTATCGATGTTTCTAAAAAGTAGCTTCAGGGTGAACACGGCCGTTGAAAACCACTCTGTTACTTACTCCGCAGTCTCCGATCAGTACATTGCCATCGCCAGTAGCACTTTCATTCAAGAAGGCGATGACAAGCAGAAGAAGAACAAAAAGAAGAAGAAGGCCGCCGACTCGGACGGCGACGATTCCATCTCTGGAGACTCGGTTTGTTCAGATTTTCAAGTTGGACCGGAATAGATGTTGATGCAATTGTGACTAGTGTCTTATTTCAGTGCGATGACATCTCTGAAATCCCGAGTGTCGTCTCCGTGTACGATATTCGTGGAGGGACCGAGCCCCTCATCACAATTAAGGTTCAAACCCCCTATTTGAGATTTATATCTTTTTGTTCAGGATTCTCACAATGGAATCATCAACTGTCTCGCCTTCTTGCGTGATGGTCGCCATCTGATGACTGGAGGAGAGGACGGTCTGATCAATGTCTTTGATGTGTCACTGTCGAAGGAGGCGGACGCCCTCCAAAGCACAACTCCGGTTAGTTTCTGACAACTGCAGGAATACTCCCCTTTTGAGATGGACTCTCCCGTTGGAAAGGTCGGCTACCTGTCGAAGCGGATGCTCTACGGCTGCAGCGACGACAACAAGTGCATTCTGATGACGCCGAACAGCCCCGATGACGTGGATGTCCTTTTCAAGTAATATTAGTTGCAATATTGCAATCATTTATTTCTTAGGAAGAATGCCCGTCCGGACAAGTTCCTCGTGGATGTCATCAAGGGCAGTGAGGAGGAGCGCCCCATCGCCATGTTGGAATGCGACGCCGAAGGAAAAGTAGTCTCTACCGGAAAATTATGGTTATTGTCATATCCTAGTTGTCGCTGTTGACGGTAAGCGCGGACGGAAAGAAGTCGGAAATTGTGGAGGAATGGACGGGACACACGGATCTGGTGCACTGTGCGGCCTACACCAAGGGGCTTCTGGTGACCGGAGGAGAGGACGGAAAGCTCGTCGTGAAGAACGTCGATTTGAGGTTGGTTGCCATGAAAGACTCATCTTAGATTATTTGTTCCAGGCCGTCCGGCGGAGAGAAGGTGAAGAAGGAGAAAAAGAAGAAGGACCGCGGAGACGCGTACTGATTCCCTTCATCTAGCCTATCGTATTATGCTATCCACCTCATTTCATTCTATGTTCTGCGAGATTGTCGATTAAGCCCCGTGTGTCCCGTGCATCTTGTTATATTTCTCACTCTGTCGTGTTCATCTGTACGGTTAGTGTGGTGTGAATACAGTGCGCCTCTCCTTCTCCCTCTTTCATTCCAAATGGAAGGTCCTTATCGGGGATCCCTCCAGTAGTATCCATCGGGTGTCACTAAGAATGCTCGTTTTTGACAGCCGAATTGGAGTTGCAAGCTGTCTCTGATTAGGATATTCAGCCCTCCGTCGCACGACACACTTCCGTTGCGCCGACCCCCGCCCAAACAAGCCGTTTCCCGCCACGACCTCTGATGGCCACACCACAATGGAAGCCCCGAATATTCCAATTCCTCTTCTTCTCATCTGAACTTGGCTTTCGATTGATCTAGGGAGCGACAATTTTGATAATTCTCAGACGGGAAGCCAGTAGTTTCCTCAAAATACCTCTGCATTCATAGCTTTTCAATTTTTTTTCACTCTTTTCAACAGTCATGGAAGTCTTCGCATCATTTTGGACTTCCTCGAGGCTCGGATTTGGCTTGTATAAGTTGTCTTGTATTCTAATCTCCAACAAAGTGACGCCGACACAAGCCGGATTTCGCAGAAGAATGCAGTAATTAAAAAGAGTCTTCAGTTTCTACCTCTGAGGTTATTACCAGTATAAAACCCGCTTTAAGAGATATAAAACCCGCTTTAAGAGACACATTAGCGTCATTCAGAGATAAAATCTAAAACACAATATGAAGAACCCAATGAATTCCAGTGAAGAGTAATTCTCAAAGCGTATCCAATTGTCTTGTTTCTAAAAATAGTGAATTACGCAAATCTTACGACAGCGCTGGTAACGACGGTGGCGCGTGATTGCGTAGTGATTTAGTGGCGCCGCGGAGCTTCGCGCCCCTGGTCCCTGGGGAACCCCAAAGCCTGCTCAAAACTTGTCCACATCGATCCCTGGCCTTCCCGTGTTATTTTCCACACTACTCCCGATTTTCCAAACTCTATTCTACCCTTATTTTGGTCCTTTGAGGAGGCGAACTTGGGGTAGAATACAGTTGGGGTGTTGCACCATATAAAGATGAGGCATTTTAAAGATTGTTTATAAATGTTACACCACGGAATATTTGCTCTGAAATGTTGATTTGTGAATAAAACCTTTCCTTGTTTTCAAAAATACTCGGCTCCAGTACACAATTTCACTTTCTTTACAAGGTAAAGATACCTTTGACTTGTTTCTTCCCGTTCGCAGTGCAAAGGAAAAGTTCTTTTTTACAATCAAAGTTAGATTTTAGTCTATTTTTTGATATAAAAACAAGCCGACACAAGCCGGATTTCGCAGTTTTTTTCACTTTCTTGAAAAATATTCAGTCTTCCTTCTTCAGAAACAAGGACCGGAGAAGTGAGGGTAGGTCACCTGTGGGTAGGGGAAACACTGCCCTAGACTGATCAATCCTAACGATTTGCAAAAAAAAACAAGACAGTTTTGCAAATAAGAAAAAAAGTTTAAGGTAAACTTATTTGGGTGTTTTGTCGGAAAGTTTCCCTGACTTCTCACTCATTTGCCTTTTTTTCAGTTATAGGTAAATCTTGAGAAAAGCATTGTGCCCTACTAAGGTGCATTCGTTGGTATTAACTTCTCTTTAAAAACAATCTGGACCAAACCTGGAAATCTCAATTTTACACTTTGGCATTTGTCTAGAATACATTCTTTGGACTAAACGTAAATTTATAATGTGTATCCGTATAAATAACTATGCAGAAAAGTTTTGTACAACTAGAATAGAAGTTTGAAACAATTACTTTTGAGAGTTATTTTCACACCCCGGCCCTTGTGTCCAAATGGAACTATTTGTTTGTTGTTGGGGGAATTCTTTTTAAATGACGTTCCTGGCAAGTCTTTTTCTTCTTTTATTTCCAATTCACCGTATCGAGGTACCTCGCGACGGCCACTTTTTATCTCACATCGTTGACGACTCTTTTGACGCTTTGTCACAAGGCAGACGGAGGAAGTGCAAAGAATCGGACGACGCTTTTTCCTTGATGCCCTTTCTGCTCCTTCTCTCTTGCCTTTAGCCATGTGTCACTGGTTCTGCCTCTATCGTCTATGTCATCTTCTCCCTCTCAAACTCTCCTTTGCAGGTAGAATGGGCCTGACGTAGCAGGCGTAGTTAGCATGTGTTCATGGTCGCGGCGGCTGCTCCAGCTGTCTTTGCTGCTGCCGTCGGCGCTTGCTCAACTCAGACACATATCGCCCTTTGAGCTCACAATTAACTCAGGCGCCATCCGAGGAGAACGACTAGTTGGGCTTCCTTCGGTACCCAATGATTAATACTTTAGATAATAAGAGGAGAGGATTACACGGTGTTCAAAGGGATCCCCTACGCAATGCCACCCGTCGGATACCTGCGGTTTCAGGTGGGAGAGATGGAGAAGCCACTCCCTCATTCCCCTGTTTCAGTTGCCGAAAGAACCAGCCAAATGGAGGGGAGTGATGAATGCCACCCAGTACAGTGCCATGTGCGTTCAGCGAATGGACGACCTCCTCACTGATCCAGAGAGACACGCAGCCCATTTCTCGGAAGACTGCTTGTATCTGAACGTTTTCAGTCCCACCCCAGTAAGCTAATCGTTTTTTTATTTTCTATTTTATCAATGAACACATGATGTTTAGTACCAATACACCAACGACACTTACCCAGTGATTGTGTTCATCCACGGAGGAGATTTCCAATCCGGAGGTAGATTGCTGTATTTCTTACAATAATAGCCCTGCTTTTAGGTGGAAACGACTATCCTCAACAGGCGATTCTTGACAATTTCGTCTCAAGGAAAGTCGTGTTTGTAACTTTCAACTACAGGCTAGGCCCCTTGGGTAGGTTCTTTTTGGCGTGGTGATTAAATAGAAGTTTCCCAGGTTTCTTGTCGACGGGTGATCGGGTTCTTCCTGGAAACATTGGTCTCTGGGATCAGATATGGGCACTTAAATGGGTAAAGGTGGGTAACTGGGTTGAACGAGCAAACAATTGTTGCATTGCAGACAAACGCAGAAGTCTTCGGTGGAGATCCCAACAACATTGCCTTGATGGGCGCGGGGAGTGGTGCTGCCTGTGCCTCCATCCTAGGTCTCTCCCCAAGGGCAGAAGGTACCTTTTGAAATCACAAAACTACACAAATTACCATTCTGCCATGATTTTGTTATGTAACTTTGGTTGTAATGACGAAAAATGATCAAAAGACAAACCATGTCTGTCATCTGAACAGCAGTGTTCGACTAGTGGCGTTTTGGGTTAATCGTGGTTTCTATAGTCCAATTTTTGGCTCCAAAATGTTCAAATTGGTCAGAATGGCCTCCTTCCTATACTAACGAGGCAGTCGGGGTGGTCGTTGTTTTTATGTCCAAAGGCGGCGACACTTCGTCCCGGAAGACCCCCAGTGTTTTCGGATCGATGTCGTCAGCCGCCATCAAAGGCGCTGACGAAACTACGGAAGTCGTCGGCAGACGCACTTTGCAATTTGCCACATTCAGGCCTCTTCCACAAGGTCATCCTCATGTCGGGGACGGCTCTCCAGCCAGGCATCGTCAGGGACACGGCAGTCAATGCCACCTGGGCACTGAATGAGAAGATGCAGTGCAGGTGAGAGACAGAGGGGCGCAGACGATGGGTTACTGTAGGTCATTCAATTCTTCTGAACTGCTCGATTGCTTCAGGAAAAGGATGAGGGAGGAGATACTAGATTACAAGGCAAGCATTTCACTCTTACTATTCTCCCTCAGTCTCTCTCTCTCTCTCTTTCTCTCTCTCTCAATCAATCAATCAATAATTTCAGCGATTACACTGGGATGACTACCAGGAGTTTGTTCCTGTGGTTGACGGTCCTGGAGGCGTAATCCCAGATATTCCTGAAGACCTAGCCAAACACAAAAAGAAAATGCCTATGATGCTCGGAACAACGAAAGACGAGAGCTCCCTTAGGATATGTAAGACCTCTTGGTATAAATAGAAAAAAAATCATGTTTTCAGTAATATTGAACGAGAAGAATGTGAACTTCAGCGCCTTGACACCTCAGGTCGCTGAGAAATTAGCGGAGAATCTGACTCTGGGCTTCAAACAATTCAACAACCATAGGCTGATTGCACAAGGAGCGAAATCAGAATACGTCTGGACGAAGACGGACCCATCCATGTCAGATAGCATAGTATTCGAGTCAGTTCTAAAGGTAAGAAGGACTGAATATAATGGTTATTTGGATTTCAGATGTACTCACATTTTTGGTACGACGCTCCGATTTCACGGTTGGCTACGTACTATGCAAAGCAGAAGGCACCCGTCTTTCTGTACTCGTTTGACCACGTCAGCGAGAATTTTTACGATTATGAAAGTGAGTGAGAAGGGACAAAAAAAGACCAAACATGAAAGAGAGAGGAGGAACATGGAATAAAAACAACCAATGTTTTCAGGGGCTTTCCACGGAGTAGACAAACTCCATATGTTCAACATCACTCCTCGCTTCCTCAGTCGCCGGAAAGACAGAAACTGGCAAATCGACCAACGAGTGGTCGAAATCTTTGCCGAGTTGATGGTGAACTTTGCGAGGCACGGTCAGCCGACTCCCGAAAACTCTGGGTTTGCCTTCAACTGGACGGCGACTGACGCAAATGAGTTGAACTATCTCTCAATCACCGACAGTCCTTCAATGGAGGTTCGTTTCAAAAGAAGCGAATATTTCTATCTTCATAGGTTGGTTTTCGGTGGCAGGGTCACGTCTTCTGGAACTGGTACGCCCGTTCCTTGGATGCAGTTGATGTGGGAAATCTGCAAAGGATAGCACAGTTGGACAAGGATGTCGGCAATTGGCAGGTACAACTTTTGCCTTTGAAGGCTAATTGGCAAAACTTTTTCTATTTCAAGGACCCTCGTTTCCATATTGTGTCGCAAACAACCTCTTTTCCACTAAACGTAGTATAAAAACTAGCCCTTCTTTGTAATGATATCTATGTATTTTTGATGGACATTATGTTCACAATAATCTGGACCACATTATACCAAATCCCCGTTTTCAGTTCGCAGCCGCCCTTCTCGGCTTCTGTTCCCTGTTCTTCTTCGCCATCCTAGTCGGATTGGCCTGCTACTGCACCCGAAAGGACTCTGACGACGACGAGCTGTGACCTCCGCCGGCTGCGCCCGGCCCTTCTGACAGTGTCGTTCCCTGCCCGAATCGCCGATTTGTGCCAGGAAACGATAGACATTCAGGATATCGTATATCATCATTCCGTTCTGCTTTCTCCGTTCTGCCATTTTGTGTCTGTTTAGGAAATGAAGATTCCTTCGGTCGTAAAGCATCGGAACGACCGGTGGATGACGGCTGGCGGGGGAAAAAGAGGCGGTGGCTTTGGTGGCATCTGACGCAAAGTCGGAAACACTTGTCATTTTCTTTTCGCACAAAAGAAACGTGTTTAGGATGACGGTGTCATATTTCTTAGAGTGATGGGCATGGCGATACAGACTAAGTGACATTCCGACAGGAGATGACCTTTGACTTCTATAAATACAGGTCCAACTTAAGGTCTAAGCTTATGATGCATTTAGCTCGATAAGGTCACTGTCTCTTTCTTAAGATCGATTGGTATCTCTTGGCCCAATTGATATTGATTTGTAAATAAGTAAGTTCCGTTTATTGTTCGTTACAAATACGCCTTCAGATTTTAAAGACATGAAGGGCACATGAAAATAGTGGCCGCGCTATCACCGAATTCCAAAGATTCCCGAAACATCTGAAATCAACCCCTGTCCATAGAAATCTGCCGCCGTCCGCCGTGATTCAACAGCTACCGTACCCCCGGAAGCCGTGGGATCCCGCTCTAATTTCGCCAAAGTGCAAGGCACTGGTCATCGCCAATTGTGAAATCGTGGCGGAACTGAAATTGAGGGCTAATTTATGACGTGGGTGGGTGTTTTGAAAGGGCCGAGGAGCGGAAATCCGGTTTTGAAATGACTTTGGGAAGGGATATTTGAAAAGGGGTAGGGCCCAAATTGAAGAGATTCCAGTTTTGTGAGATGATCCACATTAACAGCAACTGTCAAATGACGTATTGGTCAATTTCGGGTTCTGATGTCCTCGGCAGATCGTGTTCAACGGCTTCGGAACAAACTGAATTCTAATCTAATCGCACAATGAGCGGAGATCGTCGATCAGAGGCGCCGCATATTTTGGCCAAAAGAAAATATTTAAAAAATGACCTGAGAACAACAACCAACAATTGATCAAGTTTAATTTCACGAAGCCAGCCGTATTATACCGATCGATCCTTAGCAATGTGGTTTGATGTGGCTACTTCGGTGGATTTAGCAGTTTCCTTATTATCGATTACAAGTAGACGTATCGCAGGCAAAGGTATTCCTATGTTGCGGCTGATTTGGCTGTGGCAAAGAGTGAAAGAAAATCCATCAAAGTGGCTTCTCACTGCAACTTTCGTACGAATTTCTGGTTTACGGCTTTACATCAAACTGAACTTTTAAGCAGTCATGAATAAGTTTAAAAATCAATGCAGGAGACATAAACGGAGCCAAGTGGGCAGTCGTGGCATACAACAAGTTGTCGAATTACCTACAAACAACCAGTTCGCAATGCGATTTTGCGGACCTAAAACGTGTGAAATGGAAAAATGATGAATGAGCTTGGAATGATAAGCGTATTTATTGGCTCGTGATGCCATCCATATTTTCATCAATTGCTCCATAGCTGTTTCGGATTTTTCAAAGTCGACAAAAGCAGAGATGTGATAAAGCTGATCGGTGCATTTTCGATTTTGATACAAAAAAATCCCAGAAAGTAGAATGTTTGTAAAATTCTTAATGGCTAACCTTTGACCCTGCAAGATTTGTCTGCAAACAATGCGGAAACCTTCAGTTTTGCGCAACAAAACTGGAACAAAACCTCATAGTCGCCTCTTTCGGTACTACTACTATTTCCAATCAATCTCTCCACTACACTTTCACTTTTTCTTCTTTCAGTCCTTTAAATTCCTGAAATGTGTGATCTACTGTAATCCTCCTTCGGCTGTAATGGTCCCAGTCGAGTGGTCACAATCGACAAAAGGAGACACGGCGGCGCCGCTGTTTGAAATCCAAAAATTGAACTTTGCTTTTGATTTCCGGCCATTTACGGCTGGGAATTGCAGGACAGGACGTAAATCTCAGGAAGCACCCGCCGAGTGGCACTGACAAGTACTCGGGCGGGCTACGACCGGTCCGATCTGCCGAGGACCGGTAGCTCAATTTCAGACGAATAAGGGACATTAGGCAGAGGGGATTTATATTATGTACACGTGACACTGGAGGGTTCTTCGAATTACACGCTCACGCACGCACGGATACACAGGGAGAGACGAGAGCATGTGAGCGAGGTGGGCTACCACGCGGCTCTCAAGCACAATCAATTTAAGATTCTCGTTTAATTGACATAAAAGTTTCAAAAATCTGAAAAGTTCCCTGTTTTCTCGAGATTCCGTTTGGCGCGGTGCCATCCAACCCCAATTCTCCACGGTTCGTAGCGCACGGCCGCAGCCAACGAGGCGACGACACTGCAAACAGGGCCGGTTGCAACTACCTGTGAATTGCAGGAAAACACAGGCATTCCTTCCTCTCGGAAATAGGGAAATCTATTTCAGAAGGGGTTCCACTGTTTCTCTTCGAAGATCGGTCACTCTTTTTGGGACTGATGTCAGACGGCAACGGCGGCAGAGAATGGCAGTAAAAGGGAATTCTTCAGATGCTATCTGGCAGAAAAAAGATGTCTACGGGAGTTTTGGTAAGTAGAGCAGACAGTTTGCTGTTTTCGCACTGTTCTTTAACAAAAAAAGTCGGTTCTGGCACACCTCTTGTAACCGAAAACTCTTGAAAAAATTTCAGAACTCATTGCTGGAGCACTTTATTGTTCAACCAGTTTGATCAAAAGCTTGAGAGATTCAGCCCCTTTGTGTTTTGGACCCCCTCCCCTATGGATTCCCCAACCTCATAAGCCTTGGTTCCCCGTTCTCCTAAATCTCCATATCAATTAGAATTATGAAAATCCAACGGGTCCATCCCGGAAGCAGTGGATTGTTTGTTGTTTGGATTAACAATGGGTTTCCCAAATGAAAACAAGCGAGTGTCCCCTTCCGGTCAAAACCCGAAGGCCGTAATTTGATACACCGAAGGAGTTTTTGTCTCTCGTGGCACGTGACACTGCAGATTATTCGAGTAGGCGGAAGTCCATCAAACGAACGGCTTTTTCAACAACACAAGTCTTCGGTTTCAGTGGTTAAAAAGGGAATGACAACGGCGAAAATGAATGATTCGGTGGTCACTGAGAAGGCATCACACCGCGGGGACTACAATTATTGAAATGACAACCGGTGAATCAGTGACCAACCATATGGTTGATGTCCTTGCATTGTAGTTTAGTAGCAAGACCTATGTCAATGAAACAGAATACAAACCGTTCACTTCAGAATAAACTACGGTAAACTACAGTAGCCAGTCTGCGTTCATATAGTTGGCAAATGAATATGAGACGCAGTTGGAAGATATTTCGTATATGAAAGCAATGCTTTGGAAATCTTGGCCATTTTCCAAAGGACATTTTCTGTGCCCATGTGGCTCCGCGTCCTTAAGAATCATAAATCGCCTCCTCCGCCGATGTTTCAATGTGGGGTCCAAAGTGTCCTTTCCCTCATTCCTCACCCAAGGCCAACCCAGAGCACAATTCGAATTCCGTCTGCAGTCGTTCCAAATGACCCACACGTGTTGCACTTTCCTCCCCTGCACTCCTCTTCTTTTCACGTTCCGACGGCTTGTTTCGGACGACTAAATCGGGGAGTCACGCGGGATTTGTTTAGACGGCGACCTCAAAACGGCTATTTTTGATGACACGCCGATGCCCCTTTTGGCAACTGGACCGCATTGCGGAGGAGGAGGCAGCAGAGACTGGGAGGGTCAGGGTTAATTGGACAAAGGTTTATTTGGATAAGCCAGATGGGAATTACCAGGCGATACAGATTCGAATATCTTACTCAAAATTACTAAGAGAAAGTGGCCTTCACGGTACGTGGAGGTATGAAACACACAAGAAAGACAATGTGTGAGGCGTCACAAGAGATTGTGGCCTCAGAAACTGCCACTCGTCTTCTGTCAACGAATGTGTTTGTTTTCCCAAAGGTGAAACACCGAAATGAAAAAAGCGACCTTTCACGCCCAGTGATGGAGAATGATGGCTGTTGTCCGCTGCTTTCCATCTTCGGCAGACACTACGATTTCTTCAATTCGAAACTGAAATTAAAGGCACTTAGTGGAATTCGGTCCAAAAGTCAGGTTGTCACTTAGTGCCCGTCTCTTTCTGACCTTCCCTTCAAAGTTCGTCCAATGATTTTGCAGTCGCGTCTCAGGAAAAAGTGTTCGCCATTTGGAGAAACCTCACAACTTTTATTTCCTTTGTTCTGCTGGGCTGCAGTTGCCGTTTTTACGAGAGGAAATGGCTGCAGTTTCTCCCGCTGGGGAACTATCCCAAAGAGAGAGAACTGTTGGTATCACACGATGAGTGTGTGAGGCGTCACAAGAGATTGTGGCCTCAGAAGCTGCCACTCGACTTCTGTCAACGAATGTGTTTGTTTTCCTCGACGGGTTGAGGAAGAAAGAAGGAGAGAGAAAGAGAGAAAGAGAAAAGTAGAGATAGTTTCCCCATCGCTGTCCTTTACGCTTCGAAAAACTGAGACGGGGAACACGGGTAATCTCACGCAATGTTGCAATTGACGAGCAGTGAACCTGAAAAGCAAAAGACCAGACATCACACATTTTGCATTGGGAAGTTGACTCCAAGACTTACCAAGAGAGGATATAAAGCAGACAGTAGCTCTCTCATTTTCTCCTGAAAACTGCCACGTGAATCAATCGCGGTCGGAGTTTTCTCGAATCGACGGCAGCTGAGATACTATCAAAATGATTACAATCGTCACGCAAACAAGGCGATCTTTGTAAATTAGTCGAGGGAGGACCTTGAAAAATCATTTAGAGCAGCAAACTACAAACACACGGCTTCTTAAAATCAACACAGAGAACAACCTTTCAATTTCCAATCTCCAGCGACTACTGCCTCTGGAAAAGCCCGCATTTAAAAATTAAATTGGCCCTGTTAGCTCAATTGCTGAAAACCACTGTTAGCTATTCCTGCTTTCTTGTGCGGAAGTGAGGCTATTCCGCTCCAAAAAGAGTCCCGTTGTCCTCCCCCGCAATGGGTTCGTCCCGCCGGAGGTCGCATTCCTCCACCACGTGCCTCCTCCTCCGCCTACGTAGATTAGCGAGACCGAGGCTTTTTCGAAGTTTCCACTTGGCGAAGGAGATTTGAAAGATAAGGGCGGAAGGTACAGCGGAATTACTGCGGCTGGAGGGCAAAGGGCGAGGGGACTTGGGAACAACAGTTTCAATGAAATATTTAGAAGCCCTGAAAGGCGCTAAAAAGCTGGAACGTCCATGAAAAACATAGTTTTTGTTACCTCCTGCATCCACAGACTTCAGGGTTCTGCTTGTTCATGCTAGCTTCCACGGATGTTCAGAAATTAAACATTTATTTGAGGGTCCTGCTCTTATGTTCTCAGTTTCAAATTGATGAGCATTGAAAAACAAAGCTTACACGATTGAATAAGTAACATTTTGGCACCTGATTTAACTTTAAATTGAACCTTGGTTGTAAAACCAGAAAAACCCGATTTCGCCGTTTGAGATCAAGGTAAGTTTGAGGGTTCAACGAGTTTCCCCGGAGGAGGAAGTTAAATTCAACCACCTTTTTTCCCTGAAAATGTGGTTGAAAGGATTTCTGCCCTTTAATCCTTACCAGATGCAAAAGACAATGAATAACCTGATGTCATCAATGATCATCTTCCCCTAGCGGTTGTTTCTGTGATGTCAGATGCCTCAAACTTCCACGTGTGGCCCTTGCACTTTTTCAGGTGTTTTCATTCTGTCCTGAGACGTCTGTTTACCATATTAAAAGTACTTTTCGAAATGTAAGTCCCTTTATTCAGCTGTCATTGACAGTCCGACTGAGACTGGAAATCCACCCGAAACAGTGGAGTGATCTTCGCCCGGCACCTACTGCAACCTCGAACTTTGGCCTGACTGCGAATTATTTGACTGATTTTGGGATTTAAACTGAATATTCGAAGATTTGAGTTTGTTTGTGGGATTTGTTGATTTGAAATCAAACGAAGGAAATGGGTGCAAAATTTGAGATTCTGTCCATGAAATGTCTGAAACAAAGGAAACATTCAAGTTCCAGCTTAAGAAATTCAGAAGGGAACGTCGTTCGGCAGTGGTCAGTTTGGTCGGTCGCAGGCGTCCTTGAGATTTCCGCTCTCGCACTGTTTTCACGCCACGTTTTGCACCACCGGCGGACTTTTGAATGCGCGAAAGAGCGGGTTTCCAGGACAAAAAATGACCAGAAAACATACTTGAAGAAGAAAGAATCTGCACTTTCGATTGTATCAACAACGACAGTTTGGAACGAGGAAAGGTTCTGTTAAAAGTGTTTATTCAGTTTTCTTAAAAAGAGCTGCTAGAAGTTTTTGAAAGCGCTAGCTCAATTTTACAGTTCCAATGATTCGTGAAAGACAGTAGGAGGGGATGCGGAGTGTGTGAACCATAGGTTGCATGGTCAGTGTACACAACATTTGATCTCGAGATCTGCAACAATAAAGTTAAAGTTTGTAAAACTTAGAAAACTAAGACTTCAAAGTTCAATTTAATTCGTCTGACTGACTGGTCCAGCCTTTTTCATTTGCAAACAAGAGTACATGAGGAACACCCACTGTCGCCCGTCTTTTAAATGATATCCCTTTCTCCGTTGGCTTTGTGGGCCCTAGGTAACCCAAGTCCCATGAGCAAATAAGTTTTTTTCTTTTATGAAAAGTCTGAAAATTATGGATCTCAAAATTTTGAGCATAATTGGCAAAACAGCTAAAAAGGCAGATGAAGAGGTGTACCCTGGTAAAGGGTCAGAACAACAGCAGCTGTGAGATGAACCTTCAACTTCGACGTAACCTCACTTACCTCCAACTGATTTAATAAGAAACCCAATTCCTTGAGGTTCTTCGTGAATATCCTTCCCTCCCCATTCCTCCCCAGTGACGTCATGTTGTCCAGCAGCGTCTGCCCCCAGATGACGTCAGCCGAGGGGGCGTCTACTGTAAGAGGCGCCACGCCCCGCCCCTCTCATACAGTCTGCGTCGGTCGGAATAGCCGCAGCGCCGCTATTTTAAAGGGCGTTCGTTCTCCTTGGCTAGGTTCATTTGATCCTACCGTATTCCTTACCTACCGTATTCTCTTGGCCTACTGCCAACACGGACCTTCGCACACAAACTGAGATAATGCTAGCCTTTCTCTGGCTCAGCGTATTACTCCAGGTCAGTCATTATATTCGATTATTTCGTGAAAAGTCCATTTCTTTACTACCTTTTCCCCAAACAATTCAATTTTGTTTACAATATTCCAAAGTCTCTCGAATTGAAGCACTATTTGTGTTGTCCGTAACCTTGGCTTCTGCCGTTTTCCAAGTGAAAACTCAACAGTTCCGCTCTTTTTGTTTCCGTTTTGTCTACGGCCTGATTGGCCTTGAACTCGCCTCACTTTCCCGACTTTCGTGACTTTTAAGACCGGAAACTGATTCTGGCGGCGCCCACAAAATTAATTCCGGCTGGATCAAACCGACTGGTTTTCTCTTGAGAAACGGAAAAAATCGTTAATTGCACGTTTTGATTTTTTGCTCATGAAAAATTGATGGAAAGGGAAATTTCTAAAAAGAGTGACTGCATACTCGAAGAGCCATCATCGTATTTTGATTTTTTGACTTTAAGCCTTTTGCAACCTTCCAAAGGTCTTATTTCTATTCATTCTTGTGCAGAAAACACTTGGCTGCTTCAAGAGTTGCTGCCAGCCGCGCGCTTTGTTGCCAGCCGGTAGTAGGGTTCACGGCTGATGTTTCAAGCACTCTTCATGAAAAGTCGCCCAGTCCTCGGGGCGAAATGCCCACATAATTGAGCGTTTTTGCCTTTGACGACGGAACGGCCGCGGAGGATCCGCAACAAAATAGTACTAGATCCGGGAGGCATCTCAAAGCGAAGGAACTGATAAGCATACAAAGTGGATGGTTTTAAAGTTGCGCATTTTCTGTTAAAGACTTTGTGGCTTATAGCAGCCTTTACCTTTCCTTGGAAGACGTTTCCTGGCAGAATCCTACCTCATGAGCACAAGATTCAAAGCTGTGTTTCGCCTGCGAAACTGAGGTCTGGTCACTCGTTCAAACCATGTTCTAGTCTCTTTGCAAGAGCCTGCCTCCCTCAAAATTTTGCATCTCTTCTTTGTTGCAACTCCCTTCATTTGCTCATTTCCCTTTCCCTTGGCCCTCTCTCTTTCGAGAGAGGTGATCTACCTGACCGGAACAGGTCGATCGAAAGTCTTCGCGGGGTCACCTTGGCGTCGAATTGTTTCATGAGAGGCGATCAATCGGCCGCCAAGGGCGATTCGCTTCCGGAAAATAGGAAAATGCGGGAAAATTAGTAATTAACAGCATTTTATTCATTTTAATCAAAAGAGAGACCCAGAATGAAAACTTTCTATGGGAAACTTAATTGCTACCATCCGCTGCTGATACAGACCTCAGCCAGGAATAATTTACAGATTGATGATATTCATCGCTGGCTTCCCTTTAACATCTTTTTAAACTGAGTTACTCCTCCTTCAATTTCACAGTATATTTTTAGTAAAGCTGAAGCGAGGCGAAAAAGAATCTCTTCTTCTCGAGCAGTAAACTCTCAAAAGCACAATTTTAGAAGACCTACAGAGGTTGCATGTATTTTAATAATCCTTTCTCGACAATTTCCGAACAGCCGTTGAGGTGAATTGTGCTGCGCAAAGGGCTCCCAACTGAGCAAATTTTCGTGATCTTCTCATAATCTGCGTATTCTTCATCAGAGTCTAGCCCACTCTCAGCGACCTTCCTTTGCCCTTTCCCTCTGCCCACATTTCTCCCCCTCTCCCCTGCTATTGACAGTCTTGCGTGTGGCAGCAGCGGGAGTCCTTAGCGCCAGCCGCCTGCTGCTGTCTTCGCCTGATAAAAAGCCGAGAAGGAGCGGGCGACGGCGCTGAATTGCGTCTCCCGATAAGGCCTCTTCGCGTTCGACGCGCTGTAACAGACGCTTATTCTCGGAAGTGCGGCCATTATGAGCAATTAGAGATGCGCCGGCTGAGGTCGACTGTAACAGCCCGTTCGCGCCGAAGGCAAAAAGAGGCAAGACTCCAGTTTCACGTAAGAGACGAGACAGACTGGCGGTGGCGAGACTCCAGGGGATGTCAGACCTGAAACATTTCAGCATGAACCAGTTATTAGACAGCTTAGCCTGGAAAAATGGTTAGCCTGGTTCCAAATAACCGTCGTCACGTCTGTTTGCTCTTCCCTCCAAAAATACTTGTTGAGGTCAGGCGCTGACCGCAAAACACGCGAATTTCGCATTTCGCCCCCTAAAATCCGCACATTTTGAGACGGCGATTAACCTTGGCCGGGAAAAGGAAGTCCACTCCCTCTATGCCTTTCCTTTTGGAAGTGGTGATTAGGATAAACAGGCTGGCGGAGGGCCCTTGAAGGACTGGACGAGGAAGGAAAGATCCGATTGCAGGCAGCGACGGCCGTCCTGCACTTCTTCTCCCCGGAGGAACTGCGCTACACCTTCGGAGTGGAGAAGGTCGCAGACGGTGAGGGATGGGAGAGACGGGGAGAAAAGGAAGAGGGTTGGGAGAAATGGAGAGGGTCTGAGGAATACCAGGGAGAGAGAGAGAGAGAGACGGAGAGAGACGGAGAGAAGAAGCACCTGAGCAAACACTTCATTTTCAGTCCCCAGCCACGAAGAAGTTTTTCCCAAACTGTCTTTCTCAGAAGACGGTTCTTTAAATCGATTACAACTCCAGGTAATTCCTCCTACCTCAGACCCTTTCATTCCAATTCAGGTCGGAGAGAAATCCTTTGATCTACCGTTGTCTCCTACATTAGAATCCTTAGTGTCAGAGCAGGTTACTGTAGTCCATAGGAATGATGAGGACGGAGGTTTGTTCTTTCTTTGCTCTCCTGATTTTTCCTCTTAAAGGTCGGCTCCAGCTGGACGAGCGACCCTCCAATTGTCACTACCGATTCGTTTCAAACCACACCCACGCGGCCATCTCGAATTGCGACGGAAGAATTGTAGGTTTACGGCTTTCGCGACATTTTTATACACAAACAACCGGTTTTTCTGTCATTTTTCAAAGCAAACTGAAAAGAATAAATACATAATTGACCAGTATTTAAGAGAAAAACATCCGTACTGAGTTACTTCCGTGTAGCAAAAGGTATTCGATCAGGATGAGATTCGAACTCACGCGGGGAAACCCCAATGGATTAGCAGTCCATCGCCTTAACCACTCGGCCACCTGATCACGCTTACTAGCGGCGCCCTACCCGATAATGACCAGCGGCGGAGCCCGCCCGCCATGCCCCTGAGAAATCTTCTGCAGAGTGATTGATGTCCGGGAGGAGACGGACTGTCATCATTCCGAGCTATTAGAAGCGTAAAGAAGTGCGCTGGTAATCGACGAAGGAAACTAGTTCGTTCGGAAACCATGGAGGACGTTTTTCGATAAGCCAGCGAAAAGAGAAGATCCCCGTTCCTTTGATCTTGGCACAGGCCTTAGTATAACAGAAGTCTTAGGATTTCCAAGTTTTAATTCTGAATATTCTCAAAATAGCCATTGAAAGTCACATTTAGCCGTAAAATCAGCGAAACATCGAAAGAAGCACGTGGAAGTTGACTTATAACCCCATTTTGGTGGGAAACGGCGGAAGAACGCACTATCAGTCGCCCTTTACACTGAATCCGTGTGGTCAGCGTTCGTCCTTTCGACGTTTTTCTCGCGAAATGGCAGAAAAAGCAGAGAAATAGCCGTGAAAATGATTACGATCGAAGAGAATGGCAAGATTCGGCAAAGAGACTATGTATTCCTTCGCAGATTTTGAGATTAAGAAGTGGTTTCAACTGGGAAACGATAGAACTCGGGGTCTACTGGAGTAAGTAGAATATAGTAAAATAAATAAGTATTTTGAATCCCTAAATAATCATTTTACAGAAAGGAACCATCATCGATAAGGAGGGAATCCATGTAATCCACCCTTTCCCGGATACCCATGCCCACAGATCCAAGCGACAGGCCGACAATGGTAAACATTAATTTCACTTTTCCCATTTTAAAAGCTTAAAACTTTGTTTCTTGATAAACTGAGCTGTTTTGTTCAGAGCACGGAGTGCACATCGTCTACAAGCGAGAGGCCCTTGTCCCCCAGGACGACTTCTGTGGTCTGGACAGCGTCGTGAGCGAAGACAGCCTCTTCGAAGACGAATCTGCCATCTTCGAAGACGTCTTTGTGACTGGCCAACGCCTCGTCCAACAAAGCGATCTAATCGTGGAATTGGCTGTCTTCATCGATGAAACCCTCTGGAGACACTTTAGCAGCAAATACGGAGGATCCGCCCAGAAGAAGCTCCAGGACTACTGTCTGACTCTTCTGAATAACATTCAGGTATTCTATCTCACTCCAATTATAATCTTGCCTTGTAGATTATGTACTACCAACCGACGGCTTCCCCTCCGCTCACATTCCGAGTGATCCGTTATGAAGTGTTGACTACTCAACCGGTGGGTTACCCATTTGGATTATTGGATGGATTGGGTTTAGGCTGCTTTGGCTGGAACTACGCACAACCATGGAAATGCTCAAATGTACCTCGACAGATTCTGTAGATATCAGAGGAATCTGGGGGTTAGGGATTGGGACCACGCCATCCTTCTCACGGGGTAAGTCTACTTTCTCTCTCTCTCTCTCTCTCTCTCTCTCTCTCTCTCTCTCTCTCTCTCTCTCTCTCTCTCTCTAGCACTCTTCACACTTTCCCTACCTCTTCTCTTCTCTTTTCTGTCATCTCTATGAAAACTCAAAAGTTCTTGAATGATAGATATATTTTCAGTTACGACATCCACCGTGGTGCTGGTTCCCGTTCCATCTCCGGAATCGCCCGTCTGGACGGCATGTGTGACCCCTGGAACACCTGTACCTTGGCCGAAGGTCTTGACTTCACTTCCGCCTTCATTGGCACCCACGAACTGGGCCACAGGTGCGTTGCCCAGACCTCCCCTGCCATGGCAGAATCAGACGGTCACTGTGAAATCGATCGGATCGTCGCACGATTCGATCCAGTGTTTTCATTGCGACAGCCCGCGGCAGCACTGCGCTAACTATCAAAAACGGGGGTTGCCGACGAACCGCGGGGATTTTCCACCACAGACACGATTGTCACAGATTAGGGGTTTATGAGACACCGTGAATCGTAATTACCTGAATTTAAGTGTTGGAATGCGCCACGATGAGCCCTACTGTCCGGCGAAGCACATCATGAGCTCATCCCTCGGTCCCGGAAAAGTCACTTGGTCCACGTGTTCTCTCAGGGACTACCACCAGTTCCTCCAGAGAATGGAGTAAGTTCATTTCCATGGTTCAGATTCATTTTCTGTCTAGTGCCCGCGGAAAGAACTGCCTCCGCGTGTCGAACATGCGAGTGAAGATGTCGATTCCCGTGAATTCCAAGCCAGGACAGGTCTACGACGCCAATCTTCAATGTGAACTTATGCACGGCCCTGGATATCAACAGGTAGGAGGTCCACAAGACACGAAACAACGGCCGGAGTGGAACGAGGACCCCATGTTCCGAGCGCGGCGCATCGCACTGAGCCATAGCTCCACCCAAGCGGAGAACATACCTATGTAACCCAACCTAACTAGATTATCACTTGGGACTTTCGACTCTCCCGATGGCGGGCGGGAGCGACTTCCGTTTTCCATTAAACAGCGCAGCGGGAAACGGCCTTTGCGATGCGCGAAAACTGCAAACAAAAGAAATTTCTCTCTTTCGGATGGCTCTTCTCTGAGGAGGAGCATCAAAACAAACGAGAAATGTTGCTTTGAGGGGTGGAGAAAAGGCCAATCTGAAGAATTTCAGATCACCCCCAGGATGGACTCTGCCGATGGAATCTGCTACATGATGTGGTGTGGACAGTCCTCCTTCGGTCGCATCATCACCTCTCATCCGGCTCTTGAAGGTTTCGTCTTTTCTATTCTTTTGTACATTCTGAATCTGCAGGAACCTTCTGTGGTCCCAGCAAATGGTGTCAATTGGGCCGTTGTGTCCCTTGGTCCCAAAGAGACGCCGGAATCCCCAACGAAGTTGCCACCACAACTACCATCCAGCCCGCTCCTCAGCCAGTCCCGGAATGGAAACCACCTCAGGTGAACAATAGACCACTTTCCTTACTCTGGATTTCAGAAGACGGATGGAAGCTGGTCCTCTTGGTCTCCTCTGGATTGTCGCCAATGCGCCTGTTCTGGCATCTCTGGATCGGTTGGAGTGTCCGTCAGCAGAAGGACCTGTACCTCTCCTGCTCCTCAGAACGGCGGGGAGGAATGCACCGGATCCACCCAGAGGGCATTTGTGTGCAATAGGAACTGCGCCGCCAAGAAGAGCAAGACTGTCGATGAGGTTAGTTCAGCAGACGACTGGGCATAGAAAGACCAAGAGCCTTCAACCTGCCACCCTCCCTCTACCATCTCTGCAAAGTGTCAAAAAACCCATTAACCCGTCCTTGTCTCCATCAAAAGTTGATCTAAACGAGCGAATGTTTCCTTGGCGGCCTGATTGACACAAAAAGTGAGGCGAAGGTCGTCTGGCTCGTAGATATCCATCTAAGTTAATCGAAAACTTCGCTCGGAGAACAAGTTCCGCGGAACTCCCTTTGGGAACCGAAAAGCGAGTCCCCTTTGACCAAAAATCAATTATTTTGAGGACAAACTCAATCACCGTCGTTCGGACTTTTTGCCGCTTTTCTGATTGAGGCGTGGTTGTGGTCTGTGGTCTGGAACGGTCTCCAGACATCATGGAAGAGGGAGGGGAGGGGCTCCAGGGAGGGAAAACACTCGAGGGACTGTTTACTAAAGGACACATGTGTTTCAGTACATTTCGGACAAGTGCGCTGAACACAAGAGGATCAAGAACGACCACGAACTCACGGGGACTGGCAGTCAGCTCAACAGATTCCCTCAGAGGGCATGCAAGGTAAGCCACACATTCTGAGATGCTTGAGATTACTTGCATTGTTTTTTCCTCGATTATCTCTATTTTCCATGGTTTCTTTCCAATCGATCTTGAAACTGAAAACTTTCTCTGGGACTACTAAGTTCCGAAAGCGAGAGTATATTTTTAGAATTAGACTTTATAAGGTTTTCTCTCCTGTAGACATCAGAGTCCACCCTTGTTTATTGCCTGCAGTCTCTGAATTAAGTTCAAGAATCTCTCATCTTTGCACTCTTCAGTTCGCAAATGATCGCAATTATCGAGTAATTTGTGCAACCCGGATGTTTTGAGAAAAGAATCTTGAATGGTGTAATATCGGATCCATTTCACTTCCTTCCCTTCAATGTTAGCCAATCGACTGTGACCATGTGTACCCGTGGAACCCAGCCATTAATTATCAATGAAGGCTGATCGCAAAAGACATATTTTCGAAAGAAAGCGCAGTCTTTAGCACGTATTTTGGTTTTGCGGCCGGCGCTGAACTAGAAACAGTGTAGGATAACAACCTAATTCTAACGGATGGTGGCAATCAGGCTCATTTCTGCGTTTGCGATAGAAGCATAAAATGAGTATTTGGTAATGGCAGTATTACCTTTTAGATTGTTTCCTTTTCCTCATGACATTGACAAGGCAGTTTTTGAAACATCGTCGAGAGAGTAAATAGGGTCATTCGGGGGTGGAAACATGCCTTCGACTCATAAAATGCCCACTTCCTGCTATTCCTCACCTTGAACTGCAGGTGTTCTGCGACGTTTTGAATCGTTTTGGAAGTCAGAGGAACTACCGCTTCTTCGGAGACAATCTGCCCGATGGAACATCCTGCGGATTCGACCGGTACTGCCTGGAAGGAGAATGTCTGGTTAGAAAAGCCTTTTACGACGGAAGGAACTCGTGATTTAGCCCCTCTCTTGTTCGAACAATGTCCTCATGGGCAGAGACATCGGCTGCTCTTCTGAATCCTGTCCGGCTGCTCATGAAGCTGCGTATGAAGGAGCCTGGGGTACTTGGAGTCTTTGGACTGAGTGCAGTGCTTCGTGCGGAGGAGGATACAAGAAGAGGTTTGTGCTAAACGTTTAGAAACCATATTATAGAGGATAGAAAAATCTCAATTCTGCTGTTTCAGGACTCGCTCTTGCTCCGTCAAAGGTCAATGCAAAGGAGCCGAAGTGGAATCTGAGCAGTGCGAAACAGAGCATTGTCCAGCTGTGCCTGAAACTGGAGCCAACAGGTGATCCTTAATTGAAACAAAACTGAAGAGTTCCTTTAGCTGGTCCTCGTGGACAGAATGGAACCAGTGCTCGGTCTCCTGTGGAAAGGGATCCCAAGCGCGTTACCGCAAGTGCCAGACTCCCCACCGGACGCTGGCCTTCGACTGTCCTGGTGAGAGCGGCACGCAAGACGGCGTCCGTCGAACAGTTCACAGAGGTGCCCACTAACATCCTAACCGCTAGTCTCAGATTCTAATACTGCACTTAACCGAATTAACCAACCGAGCTTCTTCTAACTAGGCTTGCCCTTCGCCAGTTCTGTGCTGATGGTGCTTCGTTCAGAAAAGAACATCGAAGTGCGTCAGTGTGATGCAGGACCCTGCTCAGGAAAGGGAGTTTGGGCCAGTTGGGCCGAGTGGAGCACTTGTTCCACCTCTTGCGGAGCTGGAATTATGGTTAGGCAAAGGAATTGCGATAGGGTAAGGATTGGGAATTGGCTTCGGCTAAAGGATGTTTCAGGAGCCTTGTGACGGATCTGCTCATGAGAGGAGGTCTTGCAACCAAGGAGTCTGTCCTTCGGCTGGTCACTGGGCTGAGTGGAATGACTGGTCCGAATGTAGCAGGGTCTGTGGAAGAGGACTCAAATCTAGGAGCAGGTGGGTCTTCCTTAACTTTACCTTTTCAACCATTTGTTATTCAGAGCCTGTGTTGGCAGTGGCTGCGTTGGCGCCGGCTCAGAGCAGCAGTTCTGTAACGAACAAGCCTGTGAATCGACGCGCGGTGGCGAGTGGTCGTCGTGGTCCGGGTGGTCCCAATGCTCTGCCTCCTGTGGAGCTGGAGTCAAACGAAGAACGCGCTTCTGTAGGAGTGGAAACTGTCCAGGCAACTACAAAGAAAGTGCCATCTGCAACGACAGAGACTGTGAAAACAGGAATGCCGCCTGGGGAGGTAAGCATCACTTGAAGAGGGTTGGTTACACGGGTACAGGAGACAAAGAGGATGGTCTTCCCGAAGGCAACGAGCTATAATCCAAGGAGACAGAGTGTAAGCTCACGAGTGGCACTGCACAAGGGTGTTGCATGGGCCTTGTGTTGATCCCTGGGAAGAGCGTTGTCTTTAGTTGTGTGAATCCTTTGTTGTGTGCTGTGTCCCATCTCAGTTCCCTTCTAATCTTCTGTTTCAGGTTGGGGCTACTGGTCGACGTGTTCTGAGACGTGTGGTGAGGGCATCCGTAAGCGAGTTCGCAAGTGCTACGGCAGTGGTCAGTGCGGTGGCAACGAGTACGAGCAGCAGCCGTGCTACCTGCGGGCGTGCACCCACCGTCGCTAGCCGTTGGAGTAGGAGTATAGCCTGATCTAGTCGCCTCGTGCCTCTCTCGCCAAAGAGCCTATGTACCGATGACTTTTTGTATTTATTGTCCGGTCCCACCTGGCCACAGGTGATCATTGCGGGTCCTATGTAATAACCATATTCCAACCACGTCGCTTAGACCTTTAATCCAGATTTTGTTTATTGTACAAATTGATCATATAAACTGTCAATTCATTGTCTTCCTTCCATCGATCCACGTTCATGAAAACATTGTCATGCTTCTTGCATGAGCAAGGTGTGCGTGTGCGTGTGCATGAGTGAGTGTGAGTGAGTGAGCGTGTGTACGTGTGCATGTGATTGTGTTATTGTGTGTTTATCACGTGTATTCTCAAGACCCAAATACCTCGTTTTTATCCGAAAAGGCACGTAGGCCGAGTATTTGCGCGTCCAGCGTTCGGTCCGCGTGGTTTACAGCAACAAAAACGGATTGATAACGACTCCGCGACCGACCCACTCCATTTACCACTTTCTACTTGTCTTTATTTAATAAAAATTGCATTAAAACTATGGTTATCTTGTATTCTCAAACAACGGGATGATAAAAAGGGCGAGCAAAGATCGGCTAAACAACTACGTCACAACTGCTGCTGCCCTCGGCGCGGCGAACCTTTGATTTTATCTCGCTTATCAACCAAAATTAGATGTTCAGCGGAAGAAAAACTGCTGAAAATTAGAAAGGGATTTTTGGATATTTACATTGAATTCAAAGATTTTTTAATGAATAAAGTAAACCGTGGTTTCAAACAGTTAATGAAAAGTTAACCGAAGTTTCTAGTCAACCAAAATTAGATGTTCAGCGGAAGAAAAACTGCTGAAAATTAGAAAGGGATTTTTGGATATTTACATTGAATTAAGCATATTACAAACAACCTTTTCTATGAATTTTGTCGTCAAGATTAATTTTTATTTCATTTCATCCACCTCAAAATGTCTGTTTCAGCTGTTTACCCTTTCCTTCTCCCGTCGCTTTTCGTCCATTTCCAAGTAATTCTATGCAAAATTCCAATTCTCTGTTTTTAGGAAAATGTCTGACCTGGAATCTTTACTCATCCGCTACATGAAAGTAGATTCCACAACTGGAAGAGAAGGTTTGGTACCTGAGAATCGAATAAGTCGTATTCTTTAGGAGAGTTTGCAATGCTAGTGGCATCCGATCTGGAAGGTGCTGGATGGCATGTGCAGCGTCAGCCATTGAAGTCCGACCCCTCGAGGGTTAATCTGCTGGCAACCAGAGGAAATAACCGTAGGAATTTAAACAAAGACAGAAGAATTGAGACACAGAGTCTCGTTTGATGTTCAACACTCATTTGGACACTGTGGCTCCCTTCATCCCGCCAACACAGGATGAGAAGAACATCTACGGGAGGGGGAGCAACGATGCCAAGGGTTAATGGCCCTTGGAACTGTGAATAACTCATTCAGGACAACTTGCGTGTATGGTTTCTGCTGCTAACGCTCTGGTGACCAAGAACCCATCTCTGGCTGACCAATTGGCTCTTCTGTTTGTGGTTGGAGAAGAGGTAGATCATGTCGGAATGACGGTCAGTTCCACCTTTAACTTGCTTTTTCTATTAGTTTCACCGATCTCTCTCTCACACACACGCCATAAATTTCACTCAGGAAGCGAATGAGCTCTTGGACGGATCTCTGGAATATCTTGTGGTTGGCGAGCCGACTGAACTCAAATTCGCAACAATTCAAAAAGGAGCCCTAAAAGTGCTTCTGAAGACAGAAGGTATCGCTGGTCATTCGGGGTATCCTTCTTCTGGAGAAAGTGCGATCCACAAGTTGGTCCCTATTTTGAATGATATACTCAACCATCAATGGCCCTCTGATAAGACCTTAGGTTGGTTTATGAAGAATGGAAGCAAGTTTTCTTCCAGGAGACACTACTCTCAACATTGGATTTGTGAAAGGAGGTCAGGCACAGAATGCGTCGGCTGCGGAGGCTGAAGCAAATATTTTCTTGAGAGTGACGACTTCTGTGGAGGATATTAGAAGGCAGTTGGATACTGTGATTGATGGTTGGTAGTTTGAGAGAGAGAGAGAGAGAGAGATTGAGAGAAAAAGAGAAAAAGAGAGATTGAGAGAAAGAGAGTAAGGGAAAGAGAAAGAGAAATCGTCCTAGGTCGCTGTGCCGTTGAGCAGCTGAGCTCCAATGACCCTGTGATCCTCAACGGCTCTCCTCTCCCTCAGATGCCAGAAGACCAAGTGGCCTTCAATACAGACCTTCCATACTACGCCCATCTCGACAAACTCAAAGGTGATCTTCAGTAATCCCAAAAATCAATGGAAAATCCTTTAGCCAAGTTCCTCTTCGGGGGCGGATCGATCAAAAACGCCCACTCTGAATACGAATTCATGCCGAAGGAAGAACTTCACAAGTGCAGGGATGCTCTGATTGAACTGGCTGAGAAACTGCTGAAGTAGGCTAATTGTGGCATTTCTGTTCTTTTGGTGATTGGGTTGTGATAATAAACATTTTAGTTTTTAAGCATGCAGATGAATTTCTAATGTTATATATATGAGCCCAAAATATTATAAGGGATAAATATAGGTACAAGAGTGAATGTAATAGAGAGTGGCATCAAACGCCTCAAACAACCGTTGCTTGAGACCTTTCTATTGTAATTGGCCTTGCCCAATTAGCTCATTTGAATTCTTTCCGCTGCGTTTGCTTGCGTCCGCCACGTGTTCCCCTTTATAAGCCCCGGTCCGGTTCTGCCTCATTCAGTCTCCTTCCTCTCCTGGAGCAGGTCGTCTCCCGATGGTCTGTCTCTCCCTCCGCCTCCAACCCGTCCTCCTTCAGAAGCTACTATTTCTCCTTTTCCTCGGCTCTCTGGTGTTCGCCCGTCCGGACTTCCTCAGTGAAGATGTGGACAAAGTGGCGGTACGTCTCGGGATGTTTCCGAAATGGCACCTGTTCAGGATAAAATTAAGGCCAATGCGGGATCCACTGAGGCCCCTATCACCATTCCGCCAGCAGAGTTGCAAGTCATCATTGATGAAGTGAGTTCTAATGAAATACGAGCCAAAAGAGACGTCTTCAGCAACAGAAAAAACTGGATGACATAGCGAACGACAATCCGAACTACATGGCAGAAGAGAAGAGCGCTATGCAGACGATCATGGAAGAAATGAGCCAGGCAGGAAAGGCCCAGTACGCGGACAAGAAGGCCAATCCGGACAAGTGGAACGAGGCCATCAATCCCAGAGGCAGCCTGCCAACCATGAACCCTGCGGACATCAAGAGGGTCACAGCCAAGGCCAAGACCCCGGCTGTGGCTGCTCCAGCTCCTAGGGCAGGCCCTGTGGCTGATCCGTCTCCTACGGCAGGTCCTGTGGCTGATCCGTCTCCTACTGCCGGCCCTGTGGCTGATCCGTCTCTTACTGCCGGCGCTGTGGCTGATCCGCCTCCTACGGTAGGCCCTGTGGCTGATCCGTCTCCTACTGCCGGCCCTGTGGCTGATCCGTCTCTTACTGCCGGCGCTGTGGCTGATCCGTCTCCTACGGCAGGTCCTGTGGCTGATCCGTCTCCTACTGCCGGCCCTGTGGCTGATCCGTCTCTTACTGCCGGCGCTGTGGCTGATCCGTCTCCTACGGCAGGCCCTGTGGCTGATCCGTCTCCTACTGCCGGCGCTGTGGCTGATCCGTCTTCTACTGCCGGAGCTGTGGCTGATCCGTCTCCTACTGCCGGCGCTGTGGCTGATCCGTCTCCTACGGCAGCCCCTGTGGCGTCTGGAAATGAGAACCCGGATCCTACCACCACTGCAGCTGCTTCTGAATCTCCGGAAGATCCGACTTCCACCGTCGCTAGTCCCGCTAGTCCCGACGCTGCGGATGATACTACTACTGCGGCGCCCGTGATTCCGGAGGTAACGGACGAAGATCCGTTGAGAAAAAAGGTTTATTCTTCAGGGAGAAGACGGTGGAACTCAGGATTCTAATACACAGTCAGCAAATATGCCCGATGATGAATCAGTCGTCGATAAAAAAAAGAGAAGTGCATTGGAAATCCAGAGTGCCTTTAAAAAGAGGTCTGCTCAGAGGAAGCCATCTGCGGTTAGTTGCCCTCCAACATATCAACCCTAGCTCTTCAGAAGGTTCTCGACCGTCTGCGCAACAAGAAGAACTCGAAGCATGGATCAAAGCATAGACGCGGAGTGGCCAAGGCTGAGGGATCCGCCCTGAACAAGCTCTTCGTCGCTGCCACTGGAGACCAGCGCCTCAAGGCGTAAATAAATGTACCCTGTTTGTCATTGGATGTAAAGATGGTTTCGTCCTTGTGTTCGCTAGCATTTGAGTTAATCTTGTTGAAATTTGGTATTATACTGCTTGCACCAATTTATGTGTCAAATGCTTTTGTTGGCTGATACTTTATGTTATATTTGTATTCTTGTAAGTCGTTGAGATCTAATAGTCCTCTTTATTGAAGTGTGGTAAAATTAGCAGTAGTCCACGTTTGTTTAAAGGGCTGTGCGAACGGAGCGTAATTTTCACCCGCGAATTCAAAAAATTCAAACTGCATTTATTTTATTATTAAAATATATTGTTTTATTCTTATTACTTTCCAAAATGTGAATATATAAAAAACTAAATTGCAAATTTTGAACTTTGGGTCTTCTTTCTCCTTAAGAACGGAAGAAGAAAGTCGACTTGGTATTCTGAAAGCGGTCGAATGCGGCCGCAAATTTTCAGTTTATATACTAAGTATGAACAGTGTGTAACTGTTCAATTATTGTTTTCCAGCAATGTATGAATTTTTAACGTATTTAATTTACTTTATATGTTTCAGAAATAAGCGATGGACGAAGTATTAGACTATTGCCAGGCGGAGTTCGATGTAAAGGCCATCACGGACGACTGGCTGGCTTCAATGTAAAAATGCATTTAAATGAAAAAAAAAATTAATGATTTTCAGTGTGGATAACAATTTCACAGACTTCGAGAACACTTCGTCGATTCTGAAGATCGATTTCTTTGATTTTGACGTCTCTCTACAGACAGCTCGCTTCGAAAGCCGTGGGTTTCATATATTTTCTTAATTCTCTTTTGCATGATGTATTGAAACATTTTATTTGGTTTTCAGTGCGAGATAAACTTCTGAGATTCGAAGAACGAGTGGATGACAGCGAGATTTGGAATGAACTGGCTACAAAGGGCGTTCCCCCGAAGAAACTGACCGTCATCTTCTGGTATGCCGTGGAATTGGCTCTCGTCAAGAATAGGTAAGTCTTTTGTTATAATTGTTTTCTAATTTTCTGTTTCTCAGTGGAATTCGCGTCGTGAAGGCCGGATTGGCCGCAGCCACCGTCTACCTCGCCCTGTGCAGTATCAAAGGAGCCTCTGCCTATAATATATTCAACCAGTTCTTCTACGAGGTACGGTAAAGGATTATTTCCTCTTTTTATTATATTTAAACTAAACTGTGATTTTCAGCGCTGTTTCGAGTTGTTTCGTCATCTGCAGAGATGCATTGCCTTCGGATCCAGAGACTCTTCGTCGAAGATCAAACCAGTCAAGACGAAGGGCAAGGGAAAGAAGAAGGCAGCTGTGGAACAACACGATGGTGAGTCTATTCCGACTTGTGGATCATTTTATACATCACATTTTCCAGAAACGCAAGATGAGGAGGTGAAACTGGACCGAGGCGACGTCATTTCCATGCTAGAGGACCTAACCGACGTATTCTTCGTTTTCTTCAATAAGGGTCACTTCATTTTGTTCATGAAATGACTTATTTCGGTTTTAGTTTCCCTGGGAGGCTACGTGCAGATCATCCAGCCCACGACGAACCTCATCCGCGACATTTGTGCCATCGACGTTTCCAAGGAGACGAGGGTTACCTTTGTGACCACCAGGAGGGACTTCGAAGGCCTCTCCCGAATGAGCGACCGTGCCTTTGCCCTCTTCCACCGCCTCTGCCACGAGAAACACAGCACTGGAGGAGACCTTGTTTGTCATTTTGGAGGCTCTGAAGTTAATGAAACGCTTTTAGGTGCTTTCGAGGATCGCGTACCCTCGTCTGGCCTTCTGGGGACTCGAAACGAACGCGGTGGCTTCTGGCTCCACCATCCCAGCCTCTTTCACCCTCTGGAAGGACCTCATTGTGCGATTTTTGAAGAAGAGGATACAGCTGGCCATCCCAGCTGAGATGAACAAGCTCATCCAGGTTGGTAATCGAACACAACATACAAATTAAGACACTGGCTAACCCGAGAAATTCTTGGAATATTAATATTCTGCGCAAAAAGACTGAATTGTCTTTTAAATTCAAGCAAAACTGCGCGATGGTCGTTGATTTCGCGGTAGCTGTCAGGAGCAGCTCTATCAAATTTCGGGGTACTGTGTGCCAGAGTGTGCAGTGTCGCCTGCGGGCTGTCACGCTGAGTTGCGTACCTTAGCTATCTATGATTGATTTGATCTAACTGTATTTATAAAAAAATATCCTCTATTATTTTTTCATTTTATTACGTAGAAAATAATTTTTACTATTTTCCAGACAAAATGCAAATCTCTCTGATTATTTTACTGCTGTCTAATCTAAAATTCACAACAACAAAAACTTTCAGGTGCTCGAGAATGCCTACTGTCGTTGTACGGATCGTCAGGATTACCGAACCAAGGTTTCACACACAATCGTCGAAGTTTTGCAGCTGCTCCCCCGTGACTATCAATTCGTTCGTTTTACATTTTATGGATTTATATAAAAATTTAGGAATTTATCCAAAGAGTCGATGTTTTCTCAAAAAATGCCAAGAATTCCGTCAGGAACTTCACCGTGGACATTGTCCCGCTCATCCTCAAATCCCTCGGTAATTCATTCCATTTGAACTTAAAACGCGTATATTAGATCTCTCGGGAGAGGACCCAGGCCCAGTCAAGGACAGGAACGAGACCATGGCGGATAGGACGATGGCCAACAGGACGGTGAAGGTCTGTCTTGAGGGAAAATGCCTGAAATCAGGGTTTTGAGGAAGAACCGGATGCAACCTGCGTGGATGAGCCGGTGGATGAACCGATGCAGGACGAAGACGAGGAGGACAGGGCGGCACGCAAGAGAAACAAGAAGAAAAAGGCCCAGAAGAAGAAAAAGTACGGAATTCTTTTTAAACTATGAAAAAGGGGGAATTGAGAGGTCGGATATCTGACTATGCCTCCATAAATATTTATGCGAAATGGAAACGTCACCTTTGCGCAATGGTTAATTTGCAGTGGCCCTGCCCCGCTGCCCCGAGTGGAGGCCCTTCCTGCCCTCTACGAGTCCCTCATCCGCTACTGCGTGGACAAGTCCTCTTCTGTCAGAGGGCGCGCCGTGGTCAGTCTGGCAGCCATACTGAGAGACCCTTCTCACAGGGACGGACTACTCAAGGTCGGAGAGAAAATGGTCAGTGTTTCTGAATTTCAAGATTAAATTAGGATTGCAGCTGGAGAATGACAAGTGGATGTTCGTGGGGAAGGAGAAGAAACATGCGGTGCAGAATGTGGAAGGAGAGGAGGAGGTGGCGGATCAGTCGGAGGACCTTCTGGATTTGACACACGACGAGGAGGACATCGACAACCTCTTTCTACACTTAATCATCCTCGCCCTTCACGACGAAAAGGTTTCTATTTGCATTCAGACTGAAATCAGATCTCGTTTATTTCTCTTCTCACAAAGGTAATTTCAGGCGAATGTGAGAAAGTCCGCTCTGCAGGCCGTGGTCTCCTTCTACCCAATGATAGATTCTGTCGCCGACTTTGAGAAGACCGTCACCGTGATTAGGGTAATCCCTTCTAAACCACCAAAGCACCTACGTGTCTTCAGAAGCTCTGTGTGGATGCCTCCGTGATGGTCAGGAAGCAGGCGGCTGATTCACTCAATGCCATTCTCTACGAGGACAGTCCTTTCAGGTAAGTCAGCTGGCTTCCTTGAAACAAACGTTGATTGATTTCAGCGATGAGATTGGGGTAGTGTGGTTGGAGGGCGTTCTGCCGATGATCAACGACCGGGAGCAGAGTGTTGTCCACACGGCCTCGAGGCTCATCTCCGAGAGCATTATGAACCCCCTCATCAAGGACACCTCCGATGCCACGTGGAGTCTCCTCGCGAAGATCGAACAGGAGGACAATCACAGGTGCGCACCATACAAACGATGAATACTTTCCTGTTTAGGAGACTGCTGGTCCGAGCGCTCTTCAACCAGTCGCAAGAGGGCGTGATAAACGAGAAAATTGTACTGGTCCTTCTGAATAAGCTCAACAGCTTCCCCCAGAGATGTGACGTCATCTGGATGATCCTCGCCGAGTTGGCCGTCGTTTTCAAGGTAATTCCGTCGTCAAAATCCTTGGTAATCTCCACCAGGTATCTCCCAAATCGGCCCTCAATGCGTGGTACACGTTCGAAGACGGCGACAGGAACAACAAGGTACGGTGGATTGATTCTTAATGACCACAGGCGCATTTTAGATCCGCTACGTTACAAAAGTCTTGACAGCCGCCTGTCCCCAAATGACGCCTTCTGAGAAGAATGAGCTGGCGGAGGACTTGAAAAAGAAGATCGCCGACTACAGGTGAGTGGCAGGCTTCTGAACCTATCTGCCATGAAGATGAGGAAGTAAAATGTGGTTTCAGGGTGGCTGCCCCGCACGTCTCTTCAGTGTACTTGTGTCTTGCGAAGGTGCTGGACGGAGTGGGCGAGGAAGCCCCGGGACGATTGACCCTGTCTGCATTCGGAGTGAAGGTGCTCACCAACTGTAAGAAGCAAGTGAAGTGGAGTTTGGAACAGTTCGCTTCCGAGTTGGACATGACTAATGGCGACAGGTGGGTACTTTGCTTTTATCTCATTCGGCTGAAATCATAATGAAAATGAGTGATTTCAGCATGGAATCGCTGGAGAACCGTCTGATCCGCGTGATCACCACCATCGGCGAAGTAATCCAGTTCTCCCCGAGCCTCGTGGATAGGTGCGACGAGTTGGTGAATGCGCTGAAGACGATCATGGCCTCCGAGCAGATCCAGCAGGACGGCGTTGTCCGCGAGCGAAGTGGTTCCCTTCCCGTTTCCTCTTATGTCTCTTGTTTTAGTCCTGAATTCGGCCGTTCCGTCGATGGGTCCATCTCAGTTCGCTTCCCAAATTCCTTCGAGAGCCCCCTCGCGAGCGACGGCGGAGGTCGGCCTTTCGGAGCCTTCGTCCGAGGGCTCCTTACAGCCCTCTCAGAAGACGGCCATGTCCTCCCAGCCCATCGGTCCAATCATCCCCCACCACCACATCGGCTGCCAGCTTTTCACCAGCGTCGTCCGTGCCTATTGCGTCCTCGCCCTCGGCAAATTCTGCCTCATGGTACGATTAGTTCCAACGAAATATTGGTGAATGTCGTCTTTCCTCGCATAGCTTTACTTCAATTAGACTCTTGCAGGACTACAAGCGAGCAAAAGAGTTCGTGCCCGTTTTTGTAAAGCAGCTGCGAGTGAACACGGACTACGTGGTCAGGAACAACATCATAATTGTCATATGTGATCTCTGCATCAGGTGGGATTAGCATTCTCCGGATGAATACTGATCTGCAGAAACACCCAGTTGGTCGACCGCTACTCCCCCATCATCGCCGGTTGTCTGAAGGACCAGTCGACCCTCGTCCGCCATCAGACCCTCGAGTCGCTCACCAATCTAATCAAGGAGCAGTTCATTCGATGGGAGGGACAGGTATTTTCTAACGCTTTATTCAATCAACCATTTCTTTTCAGATCATGTACCGTTTCGTCTCTACAATTCTGGACAAGGACAGGAAGATACGAGAGTACGCCCAGTTCTGTCTGGTATGTTACCGTACATCTATAATTTTACATTTATTATTTAGAAAAACGTGCTGATGCAGCAGTTCCCCGACATGTTCTACCGCCACTTTGTCGAGTGTCTGCTCTACTTCAACGAGGTCTCCAAGAAACACATCACAGCTGGTAAGGCTATTGAAGGAAATACCTCCTTTTCTTTAGATTCTGAAGACATGGATATAGACGAGTCATTGAAATTCACGCTGAGTGGTTCTCGCCACGCTGAGGCCCGAATGCAGCTCTACAAGTTCATGGTAATTTTATTTGGAGAGGATTTCGCTAAAGGACTGTTCAGCTGAACACCTTCGATGACAAGGAGAAATTCTCTACGATGGCCCACATCTGCGAACAGGCGCTGCAGCCGGTTCTGGCCGGAGACTTTGACTTTAGGGAGAAGAAAGTGCGCGATTTGCTCAAGGACAGCTTCCAGGTAAGCAGAGAGACAGGGACGCAGAGGATGCTAATCGCAAGGAACAACGGACTATTGGATGATTGCAGTTGATGTCTTCGAAGGAGATCAAGCTAAAGTTTGATGTGGGACGAAAGGACGAAGAGGAGGACGACGAGCCCCCGGCGGCCGTTGTGGCAGCTGCAAAGAAAATGGTGACGGACGTCTTCCGGATGGGAATCATCCAGGCTGTGATGCCCGTCCTCCTCCGCATGCGAGAGTTCCTCGTGGAACAACGCTCTCCCCTCGTAAAGGACTGTCTAGTCGTCCTACGGTACTCTCACTGTCATACCCAAATCTATAATTGTCTTTTAGCGCCATTTGCATAGAACACAAGGATCAGATTGAGGAGGTCCTGGACGGAGACAAGCAGTTGCAAGCTGAGATCGAATACGACATCAGGCGATTTGAGGTGCATTTTGGCTACTTTCTCTGTTGAATGCCGATTTTAGGAACAATTGGCTCGTGAGGAGGCTGAGAAGAAGAGGAAGGCCGATGAGGCGGCGAAGGAGAGACGCCGTACCCGAAGATCTCTGTTGGCTGGAAACGTACTCATGAGCGGAATCAAGAGCGCCACACGCACCGCCAGAGCTGCTCGAATCGGACAAGGTGAGAAAAAATCATCAGCATAATTTTTTTTAATTTAGAAAGTTGTATTATATCCGTTTTCAGGAGCTGGTCGCCCTCTGACTCCAATCAAAATGGAGGAGCTTCATGACGAAGAGGAGGCACAGGAGAAAGATCAACCGGCGCCGGTTGACGAACCGATGGAACAGGACGAGCCAGCCCTCAACGCCGTGGCTCCTGAAGCAATGGAGGTGGAACAGCAGCTGGCGGACATCAAGGTGGAAGAGCCCGAGACGGAGGAGAACACCCTCACTGTAAGTCATCTGTTGTAGTCACCTAAACGACGTTCAGAAGACCGCACTGCCGATTGCCTCGCCGACAAAGTCTCCGCTGAAGGAGGCTGGCTTATCAAACATAATAAACACTAGTAAGGGACTCTTTTTACCTTCAGCTGCTCTTTTTTCAGCATCGGAGGTGCCTGCGAGGAGGCGTTCGGGCAGGGTGAGCAAGCCCACGGAGGATATGAAGTTGATGATTGAGCAGTCGCCGAAGAAACATTCCTTCGCCATTCCTGCTCAAAGGAAGGTGGGCTCTCTTGAGAAAATCGATATTTTAAAAAAAATCGTCTTGTCGTTGATGCAACTTTTCTTCTTTCAGAGGCACAGGGAGCGCTCTGTGGCGGCATCTGACCTGAACGAATCCACGGCGGGCGTGTCGGCACGCGCCATCTCCACTCCCGTCAAGGCCATGCCCGACGTCTCCTTCGCCGATTTGGACCTCTCCGCTATCCGAGGCGACGAAACAAACGCCAGACCGGCGAGGACTTCTTCCAGGAGACGTCAGTTGACCTCCATTCCTCATTCTCCCTTTGAAACTTCCTGTCTTAACCAATCTTTCAGGAAGCGGAGCCCCTCGTCCGACCATGGATCCCATCTCGGAAGATTAGTCGCCGTCCAAGATCTCAATTTCCTCACTCCCGATTATCTCATACCTCATCGTGTCCCTGTCCCACTCTTTCCCTTGCCGATATCAATGTGAAAATCGGCGTTGAAGTTAAATTACGAATTCTTATGTGTTCGTTTTCTGCTGGAATCCGTTCCCATGCGATTTATGTATCTCAAACTATTTGTCTTGCCAGTGGGTAAGCTGTTATTTCAGGGTAAAAGGATGCTAGTCCCTCGTGTGGCCGGAAAGTGCGCCCGTGTGGCCGGCGCCTCGCAGGGCCTTCTGTCCCGCGCGATGGCACCCGCCGATTCGAAGCGCAACTCCCACACCATCTGGTACCCCGATGCCAAGTTTGAGAGACAGTTTAAGGTAATTTACACATCCAAGTGCCCCTGAGTAGCAAATGATTCGTCTTTACTTCTGCTGCCATTGAAACAAATCTCACAAGTGCAGTGATAATTTTTAGACCGGAGGTACTTTGAACGCCCTGTGGATGTCGGAGCGCTCGACGGACTACGACAAGGCCATTGGCTTGGACAAATTTGAAAAGTTGCTCAGGGACTCGCCCGTCCTCTCCGACACTTACGATGGAAAGCACCGGTGAGCCGTCTTTCCTTCTGGAAACTAGTTTATTCACTCTTCCCCATTGATTCATCTATTTAGTGAGAAGAACCTGGAGAATATGATTCTCAACTTCGGACCCCAGCACCCGGCTGCCCACGGAGTGCTGCGTCTGGTGCTGAAACTGGAGGGAGAGGTCATCATCAAGGCCATCCCCCACATTGGACTGCTCCACCGAGCCACCGAGAAGCTTATTGAGCACAAGACCTACACCCAGGTGGGGATTAAAGGACTGTCGGGGTACTGTATTCCAGGCGCTGCCCTACTTCGATCGCCTCGATTACGTCTCCATGATGTGCAACGAACAGGCCTGGTCGCTGGCCGTCGAGAAACTGCTCGGCATCGACATTCCTCCCCGCGCCAAGTACATCCGCAGTACGTTCTTTACCCATAATATTTGGTCCTGAATCAAATCTTTTCCTAAGCATTATCGATTGATTAATTTTAGCGCTGATGGGTGAGCTGACTCGTATCCAGAACCACATCATGGGTATCACCACCCACGCCCTCGACGTCGGAGCCATGACCCCCTTCTTCTGGATGTTCGAGGGTTGGTTCCCCTCTTTTTACCTCTAAAGTGGCTTTCAGAACGTGAGAAGCTGTTCGAGTTCTCGGAGCGTGTTTCTGGCGCCCGCATGCACGCCAACTACGTGCGTCCCGGAGGAGTCGCCTGGGATATGCCCATCGGCCTCATGGACGACATCTACGATTGGGCCACCAAGGTCCTTTCTTTTTCTTTTCTTTCTTATCTTGGGTTCAGTTCCCTGAGCGTATCGACGAGTTGGAGGACATGCTGACGGAGAACCGCATCTGGAAGGCTAGGACCATCGATATTGGTTAGTGGTCACCCTTTTCTGACGGATGAATGATTTGTTTTCTAATTCATGCAGTTTTTGATGTTTATTTATAGGTCTCGTCTCTGCTGCTGACGCCCTGAATTGGGGCTTCTCGGGAGTGATGGTCCGTGGCTCCGGAATCAAGCAGGACGTGCGTCTGTCTCAGCCCTACGACGCCTACGACCAGATGGAATTCGACGTTCCCATCGGAACCAAGGGAGACTGCTACGACAGGTCAGCCCCTGTTTACGTGGTTACGGTAGTCTTTCAGGTACCTGTGCCGAATCGAGGAGATGCGTCAGTCTCTGCGCATCGTCCTCCAGTGCCTCAACAAGATGCCGGCTGGAGAGATCAAGGTCGACGACCACAAGGTAGTGCCCCCCAAGAGGGGAGAGATGAAGGTAGAGGTCCAATAAAGACAGAGGAAGAGTGGAATGTTCAGGACAACATGGAGTCTCTGATCCACCACTTCAAGTTCTTCACCGAGGGATTCCAAGTGCCTCCCGGTGCTTCCTACGTCCCCATCGAGGCCCCCAAGGGAGAGTTCGGAGTGTACCTCGTCGCCGACGGAACCAGCAAACCCTACAGGTTTCTTATCTCATTTCGCAATGTTACATTCCAATTCAGGTGTTTCATTCGCGCCCCCGGATTCCCCCACCTGGCTGCCATCCACGACGTGTGCTACATGTCCCTGATCGCCGACATCGTAGCCGTCATCGGAACCATGGATATTGTGTTCGGAGAGGTCGATCGATAAGCCTTGTTTGCGTATACGATTGTTATAGTGGCGGAACACTAGAGAATTGTAATTAACTAGAATAAAGTCTTACTTCTTTTTATTTGCTCTTTTTTCTCTAATTCAATACAGACTTCATCTTTGAAGAAAAGAAAAATAATTTATTGGAATTCGTGGATTGACCCGTTATTTCTGTGAATGGTAAAAGGTCTACTTGGACAGTTTCCTCAGGGACTTGTTCCATTCGTCCATCTTTCGTTTCATTTCTCCGTCTTCGTATGCCACTTTTCCCTCCTCCTGAAGGTAGTCCATAATCAATCGATGGGCGAAGAGGTACTGCTGAAACACCTCAATTGGCCTCCAGCCTTCTCTCAAATCTCACCATTGCACCCTGGATTGCCAGAGGTCGTTGTCGTCGAAGATCCTTCAGCACTTCCTCCATCTCCAGACTCTGCCCTCTCTTCAGTCTCTCCATTGCCAAGAAACAGGCCACAACGGTCCCTGTCCTGCCAATCCCAGCAGAACAATGGACAATCGTGGGTTTGTTGTGTGTCTCCATCTCTTTCAGGAGGGTCCTTCCGGGGGCAGTTCTCTCTGGGACTCCGTAATCAGGCCAAGTGACCCATTGCAGATGGCGGACAATCAATTCCTTTCCTAGGGCTTCCACCTTCAGAAGGGTCTCTTGAATCTCCGGTTCTTCTTCCATTGCTTTGCTCTTAATAGTTGTGACTTTGATTATATGATCTCCATCGCCGAATGTCATAGTCTCCCCAACTTCCTTTGGATAGTACTGGGAACACTGTTCATAATGATGATTCTGCAAACGAATTCAGCTATCTTCTAAAGAATCCCACCTTTTCGAGTGTTTGGCAGAGCATGATGACCATTTCTATGCTCTCCTGAACAACCATCGCCCAGAAAGCATGCTGGGTTTTCTTAAGTGGTCCCTGAGTGCAGATGATTTGGTTCTTATCCGATTGCTTGGACACGTAGTTTGCGTGGATCTGGAAAACGCGAAATTTAGAGAGAGAGAGAGAGAGAGAGAGAGAGAGAAGAGAGAGAGAAGAGAGAGAAGGCAAAATAACTCACAAAGCCTGAATTGATTCCTGGGAATCGGAGTACAACTCTTCCCTGATCCTGGCAAGGGACATTCCAGTATCTGAGTTTATCTTGGTTCTCATTTGAGGCCCCATAGGTCGATTCTTCCCCTGGAATCCAATCCTCCAGTTTGTTGAATTCTTCCACAACCTTCCAAACACCTCGGTCTAAAACCTTCTTCAACCACTCAATTCCCTAAAAACTGTATTGTAGTCTACTTTATTCAATGTATTTCGAACCTTTGACAACATGGCAGTGGAAGCACAAAAGGAAAGTGAATGATTTCCGGCTAAGGCGAAGCGGCATTTATAGGCTACATTGCGAAATGTGACGCGAACCCACTGGTCCTATCTTTATGTTTGTGTGCTATTCGGCGCTAGTCACCATGCATTTCAGCCACTTTCAGATGAGTACGGCTACTGATTCTCATAAATTGTGCAGATCACCTAACCAGCTTTTCATTCCAAAATATGTGTTACATAGATTTGTATTTGCTGAAAAGAACAAACCCTTATCCCTGTTTTCACCATGGCCGAGGAAAATCGATAGAGCAACCAGAGTGAAACACGTTTGTTGAGGAAAGCGAATGCGAGATGCCAAAATATTCCAGGGCACCCCATCGCAAACAGGAAATTAAAGTAGTAGTCCGGCTCCTTTTCATTTCTCACGTTATTCTGATTTTTGGTCTTAATTTTCCATTGCTTGTCGGCGTTTGCCGACACTTTTGGCCAAAAACGGCCTGTTTGGAAGCACTTTTCTCGAAATCTGGCCATTTTGGTTTAAAATAAAGTAACGGTTATTGTTTTTTAACGCCAAGGTGAACCTTTTGATCCAAAAAAGTGGCAATGTGAAAAAGGTGCCGGATTGACCCTTTAAGAGTAAAAAAATAAGAGAAACCGAATAAAGTTAAATATTTTTGAATATTATTTCTCCAATTGTTTTATGCCAACGTTGGATTCTCTCGTTCTCTTTTTTCATTTTCTCCCGCGCGTTCTTCTTTTTCATTGGCTGTAATTTCACCAAAAGAGTGACTGAATTCCATAAGTTTGAAAAAAAGAAACGATGAATCAAAAATCGTATAAATCGAATGTTTACAAAAGTCAAATGTACCCTCCAGGACATCAAAACAAGCACTTTTCCTCCTTTTTCATCGATTATTACGAAAGTGATACTCTCCCTTTCTCTCTTTCTTCGTTTGTCAAAGCAAAGTCCGTAACTTTGCGCCCTCAAAAACGAGAAAATATGAAAATTATTCCAGCCCTTGTTTGAATATCAACCCAACATGGCAACTGCCACTCGAGAAAACTTATAGTTTGTATTCTGCCCTGTATGTTGCAATAGCTTCTTTTGAAGATTCGCATTCAAGCGACCGAAAGAAAGTGACTGAAGCCACGACCAAATGAGGAAATGAAGTTATTTTGGAGCACTTGGAGGCGAGATAAGGCGCTAAAGCTAGCTAGCCACCAGATGGAAATCACGCAGAACTTTCTAAGAATATAAACAAACTTTTATTTTTTGCAAACTGTGACCAAGTTGCGCTGAACCTTCAGAAAGTTGCTGAGTAGCTTGCTGAATTGCTTCCGTTTAATTTGATGTGTGCGAGAGAGAGAGAGAGAGAGAGAGAGAGAGAGATAGCGCGAGAGAAATCTGTTATCAATTGTGCAGAGTATATTGTGCGGAAATATTATGCGTTTGTCAGCAAGCTCATCCGGTGACCGTGGAAACGAGCCAGTAACCATTCCTGATACCATCCGTAAAAGCCATCCTCCCCCGAAGTGAAAGAACAACAAAGAGAATCTGGTGCATTTATTGCTTGGATAACTTTGTGAGAGAACAAAACAACGTGTACAACGATAGGCAGTGTCATCCAGTTTCAGGCTTCCTCCTCTCCTCTCTCGTCCTCCTCATTCGCCTCCATATATCCTCGTCGCTGTCGCTATCCTCGCCATCTGCAGTGTCCACCTCTTCCGCATCCTCGGCGTCAGCATCGCCGTTGTCGCTATCTTTAAACGGATTCCTTGGTCAAGAGATTAGAATACCGGTGTCCATTTCGGAAGTACTCTCCTCGGGGACGGCGAGTCTATTAGCGAAAACGTGTTCCTCTTCGACGGAGGAGTCCGAGAGATTTCCCTCACAAAAGCTGAAAATATGAATTATTAGATAGCCTCAAGGAGAAATGAAGCCCAATATTCTTTTAGCCGCTTTTGTCTCACATTGATTCTCTAATCGTCATTTGACAGCAGCTTGAGTTTGTTACTGTAGCTGTAGCGTAGGTTACGACAGCTTCAGATCTCTCACGGACATGGCCGACACAGCCCAAGTCATATCCCCCCAATACCTTCACTATCATCCTTCCTCACATACAGTTGGGCTGGGGGATGAAGCTTATTCCCCAAAACGAACCATCTTCGTCGATCTTCCAGAGGGAAGTCCTCCCCCTACAGTAACCCGGGGGGATTCTGTCGCGTAATCGGTTGGGAGCGGACGGGTTGAACATGACGGATCTGAGCCTGTGGCCCATGTGGAGGTGCTCCACGTGCTTTAGATCAGGAGGTCGAGCTGAGAGAGATTCCTCGAATGGGAGAGCGAGACGAAGGCTGAAAAAGGGTAGATCAACTCCTCCTTTGGGTTTAATGGATCCCGTGTGCCAGATGCCTGGAGGTCTTTTCTTACAGTGGTTGAGTTCAGATTATGTGCCATGGTCCAAGTCTCGAGAGAAGAAGAGCCAGCGGTAGACAATGGAAAGGCGAGCATGAAAGGGCCATTTCTCAAATGATGAAGTTTTTTTTCTGCGAAAAACGTTCAGTGAGTCCTCAATGTGCACTTTGGTCCACAATTCGCTTGTTACAAGGGTTTCAAACTGCATGTCCCTTTTGTCCATTGAGCAGTCAGCTTGTTTACTTCTGGTGTTCATACCGCACATGACATTCCCATTGGAGCAGTCTTTTTAAACGTTCCAGCTGATGTTCGTAAGGCTTCCACAGGAGATTCGCAAGCCACACCATTAATCTTTATGAACACAACTCTACTGCTCGGAGTAAAACCGTTTTAATTAGACAACATGAATATTGACGGGAACCCATACGGTTAAGCTAACCGTGGTAATAAATACAATCTGCAGTGCGTGATAAAACCATCTCGAACAGGCAAAGAATAAAGGAGGATAAATATCACAGTGACGAACAGAGAACCTCAATTGTGTAGTTCGGCGACTCAGGAATTACCATCCCATCTTCACGTATCGGATAATCTCGAAAATGGCTGAAAAATCTCATTTAGAAAGGATTGGATTTTCCCGCGAAACCCCTCCGGTCACGCGAAGGGACAATTGAGGGCAAATAAGGCCAGGTGATAAAAGGGCACGGAAGTGCTTACCTGATCCGCACACTACGAAGACGAAGAGTCCGATGAGCCACGGGGCGGCGGGATACTTGTCCTCTTGGGGTTTCTGAAATCAAACACTTTCATTTCAAATTATGGGATTAGTAATAATCTTTAGCTTTTGCTATGATAGCGGTTACTAAAAATATGTTGGTAGGTTTACTGGTGTTCTTGACCTCCAATGGTGTTCTGGCGGAGATAGCTATCGCGCGAACATATACGATGACCTCAGTTCCTTATTACAAATTTTAAAAAAAGATCTCGGTCGAGTAATGCGGCATAGGTTTTGCTACCCACGCCCCCTGCATATTCATTCACGAGCGTGGGTAACTGATTTACATATCAAAAAGAGCATCATGCGGCGAAAACAACAGCTGATCGAGTGCGGGAAACAAGGAAAAAATCACAATAACCGATAATAAGATAATTAACGGCCTTCGTTTCCGTTCTATTTCAATTTCCGCCTTTGCTTGAAACACCCTTGTTAACGGCAAACCCACACGATTCAGTTTGCTTTCAGAAGAATGGGAAACTAACCAAGGACTTGGCGACATTTCCACGGTTGGAGATGTTCTTGCTGAAGGCGGTGTTGGCGACGTTCATGCGCTGCTTGGGGGCCATTGTGATTTCTGAAATGACAACAATATTTCCTGGTCAATCGGGGAGAAGTATAATTTAAAGGACGGAATTAACGCTAAAAAAACTGTATTTTTTACAGTAAGACAGATCGGAAACAACTAAGACAAGGGTCTGAATGAGATACGACATAAATAGAGAAAAGGGAAGCCAATGGACACTGCCGCGTCTATAGCGCCGCGGAGCAAATCCGCACTGACTACGGTAATCTTAACTGAAGGAGGGTCATCCGGCGTGTTTTTCCCAACACGCCGCAGGCTGCCGGGTCCCACACGGAAGACCTTTAAACTCTTGGCAACTGTCCAAAATTAAATTTTTTTATTTCAACATTTTGAATTTTGCTTTAAAATTGCTGTTTTCGCTTTTTAAATTTTATTTTTGTTATTATTTATATGTAATTAATCAATCTGCATAGTTTTAGTTATGAATGAAGAGCAACAAATGGAATGGGAGGTGCTGGAGTCGATTTACACAATCGACGAAAACTTCAAAAGGGCTTCGAACACCAGGTTGCAGTACAAACTCGGCGTGGATACGGACAAGAGCTTCCTGATTGAGATCGAGTGGCCTGCCGATTACCCCACGATCTCCGCGAATATAAACATGGACGTCTTCTACAACAGCCATATTTCCACGGCTGTCAGACAAGCGATCAAGGACCGACTGCTGACGGTGGCACAGGAGAACGAAGGAATGGCCTCCTCCTTCTCCATCATTGAGTTCGCCAAGGAGAACTTTGAGGAACTGACTGCGAACTGGGAGTTGGCGGTGGCTGACGCAATCGGAGAGTTGCGCATCGAAGAGGAGAAGACGAAGAAGGAGGAACCGCTGACGAAGGCAGCCAAGAGGAGGATGTGGGCCAGGAATGAGGGAACCGGCCACGAGAGGGGCTGGAACTGGATCGATCTGCTGAAACATCTCTCACAGACCAAGGATAATTGAGGAATTTCGGGTTGATAAATATATTTTACCATTCCATATTCTTTTCCTTCTTGGTTTCATACCATTCTTATTCATTTCATACATTGCACGTTTGCCATTTTTTATGTTTTCTTTCAGAAATGGAGGCTATCATGGCAGAGAGCGAGAAATCGAATACGAAGATCGTCAAAATCGATGAAGTGAGTTATAAATATTCTATTCTGTCTTGGTTTTCTTTTTTGGTGGCCTCGGTTTTATCGCAATCTATACATGTGACATTCTCTAATTAGTAAGTTAACTTTCATTTTCCAGGTCCAGTCGACCGTTAGAGCTCAGAGGATCGCCGCGCACAGCCATGTCAAGGGACTCGGATTGGATGTGGAGACGAAGGAGGCTCTCCCTGAGGTATTATTTGATATAATCTCTTCGAATCCCCAATTGCAGGGTGCTGGGTTCATCGGCCAGCAGACCGCTCGCGACGCTGCCGGTGTGATCGTCGACCTCGTGCGCCAGAAGAACATGGCCGGAAGGGCCGTTCTGCTTGCTGGACCCCCTGGAACAGGTTAGCCTTCATTTAGTATAGTTGAAGCTTGTACTCCAGGAAAAACGGCTATCGCCCTGGCCATGGCTCAGGAATTGGGAGACAAGGTTCCCTTCTGTCCGATGGTGGCTTCTGAAGTCTACTCCAGCGAAGTGAAGAAGACTGAGGTGCTCATGGAGAACTTCAGAAGGGCTATTGGTCAGTTTACTTGCATTTGGCAGACTGAGTCGACGAAAAGGAAATTGTTCATTAAGGCTATGCTTTTCAGGTCTGAGAGTAAAGGAGAAGAAGGAAGTGTACGAGGGTGAGGTGACCGAGCTGAACCCCGTCGAGATGGACAACCAGCTGGGTGGTTATGGTGGGTTTTATTCTTTAGCTTATTTTTGATGTTTTTTTAAAGGAAAGACCATTTCCCACCTGGTGATTGGCCTGAAAACCTGCAAAGGAAGTAAACAGTTGAAGCTGGACCCCACCATCTACGACTCCATTCTGAAGCAGAGGATCGAAGTGGGTGACGTCATCTACATCGAGGCCAACTCGGGCACTGTGAAGGTACTGTATCATTTTGCTTCTGTTTTAAGTCTTTGTTTTCCAGCGCGTCGGTCGCTGTGACGTCTACGCGTCTGAATTCGACCTCGAAGCCGATGAATTCGTGCCTCTGCCGAAGGGAGATGTCCACAAGACCAAGGAGGTCGTACAGGTTGTTTTACTATATTTGTGATGCAACCTTCATGGTTTTCAGGACGTTACCCTGCACGATCTTGACATTGCTAATGCTCGTCCGCAGGGACAGCGTGGAGATGTTACCAGCCTCGTCGGACAGCTTCTGAAGCCCAAGAAGACCGAAATCACTGGTAATTTAATACTCTGTCTGTTTAATGTCTGTTTCAAGACCGCCTTCGAGCCGAAATCAATAACGTGGTGAACGATTTCATTGACCAGGGAACCGCCGAGTTGATGCCTGGAGTGCTGTTCATCGACGAGGTCCACATGCTGGACCTGGAGTGCTTCACCTACCTCCACCGTGCCCTCGAGAGCTCAATCAGCCCCATCGTCATCTTCGCCACGAACCGCGGCAAATCCGTCATCAGGTACACTTTTTGCACTCTTAGTCAAACGGATTTTTCTTCAGGGGAACGACCGACACCTCTCCCCATGGAATTCCCCGTGATCTCCTGGACCGCCTGATTATCATCATGACATCCATGTACAACAAGGACGAAATTCAGAAAGTAGGCCAGGTTTTAGATCCAATCAAGGATATATTTTAGATTTTGAACATCAGAGCTATTGCTGAGGGTGTTAAAATCGAAGAATCCGCGCTTAGCCGACTGGCCGAGATCGGGGCCAATTCCTCCCTAAGGTTTGTTTTAAACCTTTCTCTGTTGCAACGGTTCGTATTTAGGTATTCCGTCCAGTTGCTGACTCCTGCGAAACTGCTGGCCCAAGTGAATGGAAGGGAACAGGCTACGGTCAGTCCTAATCCCCCTAATTGCCTAAATCACTCCTTTGCAGATTGGCGACGTGGAAGACTGCACAACGCTCTTCCTGGACGCAAAGACCTCCTCCCAGATCATCAAAGAACAGCTGCAGAAAGTGAACGGAATACCGGCCACGGAGGTGATGGACACGAACTGAGGCCGGCGGCTGAGAGACCTCTTCCCTTGATACTCATTGTTACTTTTACATTGTTGACAGTTTTGTTTGCAACCGATGAACTTCCCACTTTACATCTTATTTCAAGAGAATGTCCTTTTTTGGATAATATACCTGCGATTTTCCGTACATTGCTTGTTGTTTTCCTATTCAGGTTCAGAATGGCCATTCCCAACCGCGACAGATGGGACGAGATCCCCGATGAGGAACTGGAGGTACGATTGATTTTCCATCTGATTTTAAAACTTGTTTGGTAGAAGTAACTTATTGTATCAGAAAACTTTAAGTTTACCGAACGATTATTTCAGGAGACTCTTTTCGAGAGGATCGAAGGCCTCGGCGAAATGTTCCCCGCCCCCTTGAGGAAGGCCTTCTTCGGAACCGTGGATTGGAGCATCTGGGGAGTCCAGACTTCTGTAAGTCTCGTGTTTTGGCGAAGTAAGCGACAGTTTTAGTTCTGGTTGGCCCGTAACTCTGTGTGGGTTGCCGCCACCTCAGCCCTCGTCATGTGCATGCCCTTCATCATCGAGAAGGAACGGAGCGATCTGGAGAAGTCTCAGGTATCGCATAGTTTTAGACATTGCCTTTTAATACACCTCGAATGGCGAGAACGAAATCGTCTGTTTTTTCTTTGTCAGTTAGACCTTTAAAATTGCTCGGATCCTGTGATGCAATGCCGCCCGCCCCTAACCTGACGCAAACTCGCCGCTGAGCAAAAGTCAATTTCTTCTTTTTCAGGTCGCCCAACAGCGCCAGATGCTGCTCGGTCCTTCCGCCGCCGTGCAGGCCGCCAAGCCCCAATAATCTCCTCTTTAATTTGTTCGTTAAGCTTAGGAGTTTGTTAGCCATCATCATTGTTAGTCGTTGTGGTCTCCCCGTGTTCTCCAGAATATAAATCTATCCACTTTTACTCCTTTTTTCTTTTCTCTCCACTTAAATGGGTATTTACACCATCTATCGGCTTCTGACTGAGTTTCAAACGATACATCTACGTGGTTCAGTGGATGATCAGACTCTTCCGGCCGGGGGTCCTCTTCCGCTCCGTGGCCTGCTTCTCAGACGCCCCTTCGACCAGTCGCAGTGTGGCTGTGGTAGAATCCTTCGGAGACGGTGGAGGGGAGGTATGGTAGTCTACAGTACAAAACGAGCCGGCCCGGAATGATAGGGCAGCTACCTGGGTTCAATCCCCCTGGCATGCATTTTCAATTCATTCCGGTCTGCCCGTGTAGAACAACATTTTGCGTACAAAGAATGGATGGATTTCAGCCTGATACCAGCGAGGGAAATCCGCAGAAACCTTCGGCCGCTGCAGCAGAGAGGGCCGCCAAGCGGCTGGCGGAGAAACACAGGGAGGCGGACGAATTGGTGAAGGAGACGAGGGGAAGGATCAGGCGATGGAGGAATAGGACACACGCACTCGAAGAACAGGTGCGAATTCCCTGCTTTTGGGAAATATAGGGCTTTTCGTCTACGTTTACAGTCTAGAAAGATGCCCTTCTTTCCAGGAGACGCCGGCTGTCTCCTCGAAGCTCTCCCCAACGGAACTACAACAAATCGTAGACTACGAAGAGCAGCAGTACGCAGAGAGAGCGGACGAGATAATACACTTCCTCTCCCAAATGACACCTCCCGTTCCTCCGAATACCGTAACCAATTCACTTTAATGTTAAATCCAATCGGTTCAGGCCGTTTCGAACCCGAAAATGAGCGCCAACGACGTAGAGTTGAAGAAGAAGACGGGGAAGGTCAAATTCCGACAGATAGTCTACAACGAGGGAGAGTTGGAGAATTCAGACCTCACGAAACCACCATCGCCGTGAGTTTCTAAAGGGCTAATCGTTACTTTAGGTTTTGGCCTTTAAATCCTTGTTTTCAGAGAGAATCCGCACCCTTTCAAGCCAGAAGAGAGCGTACCGCCCATCTACTCCAGAAGCATCGTTCCCTTTGTGAACCACAGCACTCTGCTCCAGACATTGGTCGATCTGGGCGTCAATCTATTCGAGGTTCGCTTTTATGCTTAATCTCCAGACCGTCTGGAAATTAAACCAGTCGATTAATTAGTACTATACGTACTGAACTTTGTACCATATGAATTCTCTTTTTAGATCGATACGACGGGTAACTGCGGAAAGTACCTTTTACGACTGGACCAGGAAAAAGACGTCAAACCAAAGGTATTCCCATTTTGAAGAAGTGTCCTACAGAAATTCAGTTGCAATGGCTGGTGTCGCTTGGATTGGAGCCTGCGGAGATAGGCGACTACTTGACGAGGAATCCATACTTTCTAATACAAGATCTCAATGATATGAAGGTGGGCGGGGCTTGATTCGAAAGCGGAAATTGGAATTCAGGCGAGGGTGAACTACTTGGAGGCGATGAAATTCGAACCGGAGCAGATCATCAAGATAATCAAGGAGTTCAGGTGAGTCGATAGGCCCTTTCTTAAACACAAAGAGCTATGTTTCTCTTTTAGGTACTGGATCAACACGGATGTCCATACGATGGACGCCCGTCTTGGCTGGGTCCAGAAGCAGTTCCAACTGCGAGGCAACGACGTCCGTTGCCTGATTGTGAAGGAGCCCCGAGTGATTATGTTCGGCCTCGGCCCCCTTCAGGTATCCCTTTATATCTTCATCAGATGCCTTTCATTCAGCGGATATTCGACATGCTGAACAAGGAGTTCCAGTTCACGATGGCCGAGATCAAACGGATTCTGCTGGATGACCCAAGGGTCTTCATGATGGGTTCGAAATATCAATTGTTTGAGATATGATGAAGTTTAGACCCTCGATATGTGCAGAACAACTACTTCTTCATCTCTAGGGTCATGCGACTGCCAAATGCCGTCGTAGCCAAGAATCCCTTCCTCCTCAGATGCTCCATGAGCAACCTCAAGAATAGGTTCGTTTCAAGGAAACTACCGTAATCCTCCGCTTTCAGACACGAATTCCTGCGAAAGATGGGTCGTGTGCGCTACGAAGGCCAGTTGCCCGAAGACTCTTCCCCTCAGGACCCATCGTCCGACGAAGAGAGCGATCCAGTGGCCATCGCCGACCTGTTGCACCCGAGCGACGCCGTTTTCGCCTCGCGCGCGGCCAAGTCCTACCTGGTGGTCTACGACAAATTCCTACGCAGTCATTAGGCGCCGCCCGTTGCTTTGCCTTCTTCACCCGGTTGTCGCCCCATCGATCCAGTGCCAATCAATCCATATCCCCTCTGCCTTGTTCCTGGGGATGCACTCTGCCCACGTTTCCCTTATCTGTTGACGACGCGGGTGACGCTTATCTACCGTCGCCTATTTTGTACTAGTTTTGGGTTCGCTGCCCTTTCACCCATTGGGTCACTTGTTGATTTGTGAATGTCCATTTGTTGTTGTTAGGATATTAAATTATAGAGTATACTACAGTTCGTGTTGCACTTTATAACAAACACATAAATAGAAAGTGAAAGTGTTGGTTGATACGCGGGGAAGATCAGAGAAAGTGGAGAACATTGACATCATCCGTCACAACCTGATGTCCGATAGCATTTTCACCTCATTAAAACCAATTAACAGGGTTCCAATTGAGAAATCGGTGGAAAGGAAGCTTAGAAAACCTAATGTAAATTATTTTCATTGTATTCGAACATTTTTATTCAAAATATTTTTTGAAGCCTAAAACAAGAAGTATGATTGAAGACATGCGCTTCAAAGATATTTTTTGTTGTTTCCACAACCTGGAAATTGTTGTTTATATCATAATTTGAGTTATTTGGATTTGATGCCTTGGAAACAAATGTGGCTGATCAGAATATAACCGCATGAACTTGTTCCCTATCCAGAAATCGCCTGCTCCACTACAGTGGGTTGCCTGCATTCCACTGGCCGTGTACCCTGTTCCCGGACACAGTCTAGTCTACTTTGGCTGAGATACACCTGTACCCATTCTCTTAAAACACCTTCATCTGGTATTTCTGTCGTTTATTCCGATAACTTTCTCTATTCTCATTTATTCGTCTACAACTCAGATTGGTTCTTACAATAGTTAAAATACTAATTACATTTAAGAAACATTTTAATTGTGGAAAACTGTCTTTAATTTCCTAAAGTGACTAAATTGTTAGGTCTATTCACCAACCGTTTTCATGATTTGTTCTTCTTATTGAGTATTTGGTCATCTGTGTACTTGGCCAACCGGACTCCTGTAGTCTACCTTAGATGTCACATATGATAAGTGAGAACTTTATCAGCTGCAGAGACATAAGCTGCCCGTTTTTGTGTGGTCTGTCCATTCATTTGCGCAAACGCCTATTTTCCCAAGGCACAAGCTTCCCAGACTTCCAGAATATCCCACAAACACACACACACAGACATATACACATACAAACACACTCTCTTTATCTCTAAGACATGTATGTATCGTCTTTTAATTACTTCTCTACTTCAGACATGGTTGTGAACGCACTGATCCGTTCGGGAGACAATCCGGACATCACTAAGGAAAGGAGAGCCGGTACATTCAATGTAGAGAAAATGTCTACTTTTCTACACGGAGGGGAGGAAATTATGCAGGTTTGAAATAAACAAGAACACTTGAAGGAAAAACTTTAGAGGAGAAGAGAAATCAGAGCTTTTGTCGAGTCAAAGCCAGAATTCAACGACCCGATCCCAGTGGAGTTTATGAATCGAGAGACTAGGGCGGAGAATGCGGCTAGGAAGGTACGAAAGAATGAAACTAGAAAGACAAAACGGATAACTCTTCTTTTAGGCCGTTGCTTTCACCAACCACACGGATGCCATCGATGGCTCAGACTTCTTCGGCGAAGGAATGTTCTTCCAGAGTCTGATCATGGGCAGGGACCTCCATGCCATGTCCCTCCACTACGTCATGTTCATCCCCACGCTCCAGGGCCAAGCAGACGACGAACAGATCGACGAGTGGCTCACTTTGGCCATCGCCAGAGGAATCGTTGGAACGTATGCTCAGACAGAACTAGGCCACGGAACGAACCTCTCCAAACTGGAGACCACGGCCACATATGACCCAAAGACAGAGGAGTGGGTCATCCATTCTCCCACCATTACAGCTGCCAAGTGGTGGCCCGGAGCTTTGGGAAAATCCTCCAACTACGCTGTGGTTGTGGCTAATTTGTATACGAAGGGAGAATGTAAAGGACCTCATGCTTTCATTTGCCAGTTGAGGGATCAGGAGACCCACATGCCTATGCCAGGTGAGACTAAGCCCTTTCTTCACCAATGTACATAATAAGACCTTAATCATTTGATTTAAGGAATCCGCATTGGAGACATTGGACCTAAGCTAGGTATCAACGGAAGTGACAATGGTTTCCTCCTCTTCAACAACTACCGTATCCCCAGACGCCATATGCTGATGAAGAATGCTAAGGTACGGTTTTTTCTCGAGTGGGTGTACGGTAGTTTTAAGGTGGATCCAGATGGTGCATACCATGCCCCTAAGCATTCCAAACTTGGCTATGGAACTATGGTCTTCGTGAGGTCCATCATGATCAAGGACCAGGCGACACAGCTGGGAGCGGCTGCCACCATTGGAATCAGATATGCGGCTGTCAGAAGACAGGGAGAGAAGGAAGCCGGGTAACTGTGCTAGATTCAGAAGGAAAGATTAGTTCAGAAAGGGAGAGGTCCAGATCCTGGACTATCAGACACAGCAGTTCCGTCTCTTCCCTCAGTTGGCCAGGGCATTTGCCTTCATGTTCGCTGCCTATGAGATCAGGGACATGTATTTGCATCTGACGGAGCAGTTGTCTCAAGGAAATGTGGATCTCCTTCCGGAGATCCATGCCCTGTCTTCTGGATTGAAGTCTGTCGTTTCTTGGGAAACTGCACAGGTAAGAAAAAGGCGAAGAGGGAAAGTTAATAATGACCATTTATAGGGAATTGAGCAGCTTCGTCTCGCTTGTGGAGGACATGGCTACTCTCAAGCATCTGGATTTCCTGAGATCTATTCATACTCGGTTGGAGGTTGCACCTACGAGGGAGAGAATATTGTTATGTTGCTGCAGGTCGCCAGGTAAGAAGAGAGACGGACTAAGGAAGACAGATAGAGAGGAAGTAAGAGTAATCATTCGCGTGTTTCAGATTCCTAATGAAGGCGGCGGAAGAAGTGCGCAATGGCAAGGCCCATCTAGCTGAGATCTGCGGCTACCTTGGCACCCAAGGCCTCTCCCATTCTAAATTCACAACCTGGAACTCCTACACAGATGCTGATATTGTCCATGACTTTGAACACGTGGCAAGACGCCAAGTGTTCAAGGCTTATGAGACCCTGAAGAGAGCTCAAAGGGAGACCAGCCAGGAAGAGGCGTGGAACAGGACTTCTGTGGAATTGTGCAAGGCCAGCAGGGCCCATGTCAGACTGTATTTAATCAAGAACTTTATGAAGAAGGTGGCCACGGCTGGAGATGCCACCCTCAGGGCGCCTTTGAACGATCTGACTAGGCTTTACGCGTTTGATATGATTGGACACTCGCAGGGAGAATTCCTCAAGGTGTGATCTCTCTCTCTCTCTCTCTCTCTCTCTCTCTCTCTCTCTCTCTCTCTCTCTCTTTCTATCCTTCTATGTTGTCTTTATCTTTCCCAATTCTTCCTTTTTCAGGGTGGTTTCATGTCCGATAGTCAAGTGGACGGTGTAAGAGAAGGCCTCTACCGTTGCCTAGAGCGGATCCGCCCGAACGCCGTCTCTCTCGTCGACGCTTGGGACATTTGCGACAGAGAACTCCACTCCGTAAGAAACAAATAATCGTTGATACCAGTCAAACGTTTAGGTTTTGGGTCGTCGAGATGGAAATGTTTACCCCAATCTGTTGGAATGGGCTCAACAAAGTCAGTTGAACAAGGTTGAGGTCCTCCCGACCTTTGAAAAGTACCTGGGACCTATGATGCGTGAGGGACGCGAACTCGCCAAACTTTAATTGTACAAAACTATAAATACTTTTTCTTGCGTGTATACGATCGTTTGTGGGGGGGGGGTTCCTTCAGACTTCCATTCTTGTATAGCCCTGATCCCTGTTGCAGCTGTTTGACCCGTTAACATTACCAGTTGTCTGAGGTGAAAGTCAGCTGTTTCCTCGTTTTGCGGCCGCCGGAAGTGCCGTCGTCTGCGTATTGAGTCGCATCCCAAACGACCCCTGCAAACCCACAACAATGCATATTTCAGTTTTTTTTCTTCTTCAAAGTCCAGCGGTCGATAGCTACATTAGGGGGATTATCGATTGCGGTGATGGAGGGAAGGTAGTGTAAAGCAGAGCGCCCATAATTCGCAGTCGGAGCCACGGCGGGGCGAGCAGCCAGCCTGTTGGTTTGTTTTCCTCCTTCCCCATCGTCCATCATTCCCGCGGTCAGGGGCACTTTTTGAGGAAACAGGAAGATTGATCATGAAATGTTGCAAGATTATCCCCCCTACAGTTTATCATCTTCATATGTATCTTCCGGCTTTTTAGTATATTTACCTTTCTATCTGCCTCATTCCCTCCATATTCTTTGATATCACTGTTTCACTGCCTCATTGCCTCACTGAATGTCTCCTCAACAAGTATGCAGAGGACCGGCAGCATCTTATTTTAGACCATCCGACCAGCCCTCTCGACTCTGTTTGAATTGCTCGTGTTACACGTGATTTGACGTCGCCTCAGACATCCGTCTAGTTTCCCGCCAACTGTTTCAAATTCCCTTATGTTTTCAGTCAATTTGTATTTGTAAGTTACTAAGCTAACGATACAAACAAAAAATTCAAAGTTCAAGTAAACGAATGCTTGTTTTTTGGTCAGAAATTCAATAGGTCTCCGGAAACGAGGATCGCCCCACGCAGCATTACAACGGACAAACATCGTTTCGTTGCTTTTTCTAGTTTGATTCATATACGTTCCTCTCATTTGTATCTTTCTTGTTTGCAATGTTAGCAGTATGTTTCGGTTTCTCTGTCTCTGCTTTTGTTTTGTCTCTTTTTGCTCCCAGTTTCTCTTGTCTGCTTTCCTGTCTAGTCTGCCTCCATCATCTCCTCCTTTGACCCAAGGGAGTCGCCTTTCATGTCTCATCGTCAGAATGGGTGTCTTTCTGTTTTTTGTCTTCAAATTGCCTAAACCTGCTTATGACGTCATCTCTTCATCTTGACCAAAGCCTCTGATGACGTCATCTCTCCCTGACCCTCCCCAGAGTCCCACTCTGCCGTTCCCTTGCATCCGTTGGCACGTCTGTCTTATTTTTGCGCCGGCTGTCGGCAAGAGTCAGTTGCAGCGATCGAGCGATCGGCCAGTCGATGGCGAGAGAGTGAGCCACAGGAGCCGAAAGAGAAGAGATGGCCACAAAGACGGCCAATGGAGCTTCTCTGTCGCCGCAACGGCCGCCCTTCCGACGACAGCCCTCTTCAGGTGAGCAAGCCATGTTTTAACACATTGGGAGGATAAAAAATACGAAGGGCGCAGGAGAGAAAAACAAAAACGAAAGTGAAGTAACGGGAAAAGAGAGAACGACATTAGAATTCGAGAATGAAATCGAACGTTTGGTTTTACTCTCTCTCTTTCTCTCTTTATTTTAACTTCTAAGCAGGAAGATCCATTAATATACTCTGTATCGACTGATTTAACAAGAGTTGCCAGAGCATAGCATTTATATGCGGTGAACTGTTGAAATTCTAAATACCAGAAACAATGGAATCGTGTGGCAAAAGAACTTGAGACAAGCAGAATGTGGTGAAGACATACATTCACTCTTTAGCAACGTTTTGCTGTCATCTGCCGTGGTCATTCGAACACGGTTTGTTCCTTTTTTCTTTGAAAATTTTCTTTTTCAATGACTATGCACAGGAACACACAGATTTTGTTATCAGACCTTCTTTTTGTGCAATAATTGATGTTTTATGAAACTAGGATGCTTGGTTTTTACCCTCCAGATGCGAAGAATCGGTTATGAGTCGGCTTTACACACGGAGGCGACACCCATCTGGCACCAATACCGACTCTCCTGCCAGCCACCTCATTTCAATATTCCTCATTCCCGCCTGATTAGTTGCCGAGAATTCCGAATGGCATTTTCATCAAAATCACCTGCCGAAAACGGCGCAACTTTATTTCCCTCATTTTCGTTAAATGTTAAAATGATTTTAAATTTGAACAGGAATCAATTGGATCTTTTTCTTCCGCCTCCTCTTTTTCTGTTTGAGCTCCGCCGCCCATCCAACTCCTAAAAGTGCCCTTGCGAGAGCTCAGAAAGTTGAAAGTGCTCCTCAGAGTACATTCTTTTCTACGTTGTTTTTAAATCTCTGTTCACTGTTAAAAATTGTTTAATAATTAATTTTCTTGAACAATTTATTTAGTTAACGGCTAACCTTTTATGCATTTTGCGGATTGTCCAAGGTTTAGAAATAATCTTGTTTTCCAACTTTCAGTTTTATAAAAATCAGTAAACGGCTTAGATGAAAGTACGGTTTTCGTATTTTTAGCAAATATAAAAAGAGAAAAAGAAAAGTCCATTCGTAGCTCCTTTTCCTCCCCAAGGATCTATTTCAATCGCGCGGATTTCGCGGATAAATGCGTTATAATTGCAAAATCGAGCGCCGACACCGCAAATATTTGAGTCTCGGGAGGGCTGCTCGCCTTATCCTCTCGAAGCGTAAAAACCACTGCACCTGCCATCCCTTTGATCTTCGAGACTCCAATCGTTTCCTTCTGAAGCACCGTTGGATTCTCGCGAGAAAACTATTTTCCAGACCACTTTTGTCATTGAGATTAATTTCATCACTTCCTAACCTAGTTGACGTATTAGTCTAGCTTGGGCAATCTCTTTCGTCACTTCGACTGGATTATTTTCTGGATTGACATGATAGCCACTAGTATTCTTTGCTCTTAATTCAACCTTACTAACTTAGCTTCTTCTTTTCTCTTGACATACAGAAGGAACCCTTAGAAAAATTAATTACTTTTGACTAAAAGATTAATACTTTTGACCAGAAGATAAAAGAGAAAAGCCATTTCACACAACGCTCAAGGAAAAACTTCTTTAAAGGTTGAATAAAACTAATTTCGTACTTTCATCTAGCTATTTCTTCTTACTTAATGCCTTCTTTAACTGGCCACATAGAAATTTCTTTGAAGTAGCTTCGAAAGAAGGCGATGGAACGTCGCTTCTCCTCGTTCGTGGGCAGCGAATGGCGGAAAGAGATGGCCAATCGCTATCCGGAAGTAGTATTCCGACCACAGAACGGGGTCAGATCCAGGAGAACGTCGAGTGTAGCTGTGCAGAATGGAGGCACTCAGAACGGACACAGAGTATCCACAGTGCCTAGCCTTATGTGTGTGGATGAGTACTGGAGTGAGTGCAAAGAGAGAGAGAGAGAGAGAGAGAGAGAGAGAGAGAGAGATATTGAAGTATGGTTTTGATTGCTTCATCAACAAACAGTCACCTAAAAAGTGTCAACCGCCTAAACTGTCTTCCCTCGCAATAGCTCTTATTTTCAGTGTCTGGGGCCCATCCGATGACCGTGGCTCTAGCGACGCCACCACCAAAAGTCGACTATTCAGTGACAAAGGTAAGTCTGATCCATTTGCACTCCTACAGTCGTCTAGGGCGGAGCAAGGACGTGGGCGGTGCTTCTAGTGTTTATGTTCCTTTGTTCTTCATTGTACACAGTTTTCTCCGCCAAGGAGATAGCAGAGCTAGCTGTTGGTCAGTGATCACAACAACTGAAGGAGTAGGCTCATTTAGATCTCGATGGCGACGGAACCGTCGATCTGGACGACGATGTTGCCGATAATTTAGATGAGGTAGCGGAGCAGCAGAGAAGAACGGCGAGGTAAGGGAACTCTATAGAAATCAAATTTTGCCATGGAGTTTTCAATAGCAAATTTTTCCAGGGCAACTATGCCGTCTACGCCACAACAACATGACAGAGTGCATCCGGAAATCCACAAAGGAGGCCACGAGAGTATACCCAGTGGTAGGAATAGAAAGGTTACAAAGAACAATGTCTTCCAGCCGATAGTGAGGAAGAAGATGAGCCGGAGGAACTGGAAACTCAGCTTTTCGCAGGATTGAGGAAAAAGATAGAGAATAATATGAAGAAAGTGCAAGAAATGATCAAGAATAAGGAGGATGCCTCGGATGAAGAGGAGGAAGAAAAACCTAAAGTATTGAGGCAGCCTAGAAGGCATAGAAAGAAGGTAGTCAAGGAGGAGGTTGAGGAGGCGCCTAGGAGGAAAGTCAACAACAAACGGAGGAAGATAGAGGTAGAAGAGGAAGAGGAGGAAGAAGAAGAAGAGAAGAAGGTAGAGGAAGAGGAAGAGGAGAAAGAAGAAGAAGAGGAGGAGGAAAAACAGGAGGAGAACGAAGAAGAGGTCCAGGAGGAAGAAGTGGAAGTAGCACTGGAGGAGGAAGAGGAGGAGGGTGTACCTCAGAGACAAAGGAGAGGGAAGAAAAGACACTCAGCCAGGTAGTGAAAAGAGCAGTTCAGTTTAAATGGAATTCAGGAGCATCACAGCCGATGTGCCGGAGAGGGAATGTCGGAGGAAACATTGTCCTCAGGCCAATACGGCAGAACCGAGGAGGGGATTGCTGAAGAGGAAAAAGGGAGAGAGTGGATCGACTAAGCGGTACAGACAGATGAGCAGGGCGCAGATTGAGGAGTTCGAAGACGATGAGGAAGAAGAGGAAGATGAGGAAGATGCTGAGAAGAAGGAGGTAGGAGAGAAAGAGATTTAGATAGAACCGAAGAGTCAATTCAGAATGAGGAAGAGGAGGAAGTGCCTCCAGCACAGGAGGTGATTGCTCTCAAGAAGTACCGTTCCTCTGGCCGCGAGGCCTACAAACGCCATGCCATAACCAACCGTGACGACCACCGCCACCGTGACCAGCTGGACCAGGCCGACTTCCTCGTAGAGAAGGTGAAGACTGGTCGTCGGCGGCGGTCCTAAAACGCTCTTTCTTGTCCTCAAACGGGTCTAGGCTATTCTATTGTCCTCGTCATAGTTCTCATGGTGGAAACTATGGTCCCCGTCTAACAGTCCTCCACAGGGTAACCGAATGTCGATGTATTCTTGGTTTGCAAGTGCTCTAATAAACCTTTTGCCGTGTGTGTCTGTTTATTCACATTTTGGAATGCACATCGAAGAACGCCCTTCAATCGGCATGCCAGGACGATGAAACTTATGATTGAAACTTTCATTTGAACAATTTCTATTTAGCACAACTACGACGAGGCTTTGGCACTCTTCGATGCAGTTCTCCGTGTGAATCCAGATTCTCCTAGGGCTCACTTTGGAAAGGGAAGGGCATACGACATCAGGTTTGGTTTTGCTTTTTCTTCGTCTCTGTCCGTTTCTATTCTTTAAATCCTCTTTTTTAGAAGTGAATACCTAGCCAATGAGCGTGACGCAGACCTGGCGATCAAACAATACGAGTCTGTGATTGACAATGACGAGACTCCCGACGCCCTCTTCCGCCAAGCGGCCTCCAGACTCATCGAAAAGGCTCGCTTCCGAGGACAAATGCACCGCTGCCTCATGGCTCAGAGGAGTTTTATTGACAGGTAAAGGAAAAGCTTACTTTGCAAAAAAAGTTCAAGGTTTCCGGATGAGATCAAACTACAAACGGATCTAGGCCTATCCTTCCTCATGATGAAGCGTTACGACGATGCGAGGAGGGCTTTCAAAGAGGTTGGATGTGTTTCTTTTGATTTACTTGGTTTAGATCATTGATATCCATCCAAACAACGCAGTCGCCTTGGCTTACTACGGCTTCATTTTGAAAGTATGCGACCATGATCTGGAAGGGGGCGTGGCTTATATGAGGAGAGGCCTTCGACTGGGAGGGGATTCCATTGTTGACCCAAAGTATACCAAGCCTTTGAACAAGACTATCTCTTTTTAGATTCTACTATCATCTGGGACAAGGACTGATGGTTCTTGGAAGGACTTCTGAGGTAAAAATCTGTTCCCAAAAGAAGGTAATACATAGGTTTAGGCCTATTCTGTATACGAAAAGGGAGCGGACTTGGGTCTTTTCCTGTCAGCACAGCAGAGATCAATCTACAACATGGAAGGCCTTACGGGAAGGGCCTGGTGGACTCTGGAACAGACGAGCTATGGGAAACATCTGAAGTCATTGGAGAGGAATTGGGTGGCCATTCGACACGAAGCGATGAGGGCGTTGAACGACGTGCCTGACAAGTGGGAGGACGCCAATACAGCGATTACGGTAGGCAAACTTCTTACTTTCTGGAATGTTTCGCTTGTTTTAGGTCGACGGTCAATGGAAGACATTTTCTCTTGTGGATGATGGCTACTTTGATGAAGAACACTGCGAAGTGACTCCTCAAACCTGCGCCCTTTTGCGAGAATTCAGAGCCCAGAGCCACAATGCCACCAAATCCGACGTAGGTTCCCTCAATTTCAGAAAACACTGTTTCCTCAGATGTTCCTCTCAGTTCTGACCTCAGGAACCCAGATCCTTCCGCATTGCGGCCCTTCGAACACCCGACTTCAGGCGCAAATGGGCCTTGTTGTACCCTCAGAGGCAAGAATACGGTATCCTCTAAGAAATCGAGTAACCACCAATGTTTTCAGAGTCGGAAGTGATCAAAGAGGTTGGAAGACTGGAAAGTTCATAATCTTCGATGATTCCTTCGAACACGCCGTGAGTTCTATCGGAGAAGTAGGAGGGCAGTGTTTCAGATGCACTTTGACGGAGCCTCGTCTTCTGCCTTCCGACTAGTTCTCACTCTCGATCTGTGGCATCCAGAGGTACGCTTCTTCATTGATATTTAGTGTTGCTCCTACGAAAAAGACTGAGAACTTCAGGTTGACATGCGTCTGCGTACCAATCCGGAGCAATGAGAGACATATCTCAGATTCCAAAACTCCAATCAAACTGCCATTTTCGGGAATTCCATGTTCAGTTGTTATGTACGAATGTTTTATAAATAATTCTATTTCTGGAACCACGAAATAGGAGGGAGGTGGTTATGGGAAGACACAGTCTTAGAAACCTCTAGTTTTGATCTACTCTTTCCCCATTGAAAGAAATCAATTTAACGACCTTTTCCCCAAGAATACCCAAGTGGAATAGTCATTTTTATTGAGCACTGGTTCTTCTGTTCCCCGTCAGTCGTGTTCTGAGATCCTCCACCGCTCGGCTGCCAGCCGCAGGACTTCGGCGCAGTCGTCGTGTTTGAAGTACTTGGCATCATCAATCGGCGTCTTCCCAAAGCGATCCTGCGGCTCCGGGGACTCCTTCCACTTGGACAGAAGGAAGTGCAGACAGCCGACGTCTCCCTCACACGCAGCCACGTGCAGCGCAGTCCGCTCGTCGTAGTCCCGGTCGTGGATGTTCATCCCCAGCAGGAGGTACCTACAACAATGAATTGTATTCTCTTCTATGTTTCTACCTCTTGATGGATGTGATGTCGCCAGTCTTTGCGGCAAACATAAACTTCATTGTGTTGTCCTGCTCCGTTTCTAGCGTCGACTTTCGGGGGTCAATCTTCTGGCAATCCGAGTAGACCTTAATGAACGGAATGGTTAGAGCTATAGGACACTCACAAGACTGTCGTAGTTATGGAAGTTGAACTTCTGGATGAGGGCTTCCGCGAGTTTCACTCCTCGGACCGTGTTGCCCAGGTTGTCTAGACGAGGCGAGTAGATTGCGATGCCCATCACATTGGGAACCACGATGATCATGTCACCACTCACACCGGATTTGGCTGGGAGACCAACCTAGAAACCGCAATATGACTAACGATCAGGATATGATAAATATGAGGCGGCTGACAAATTCTTCCTTGTTACGTACCCTGAAGGCAAATTGTCCACTCCAGTCGTACATTCCACATGAGTACATCAATGAGAGCGTATCCCGGCAAGCCCTTAATTCATGATGTCAAATACCACCGTCTTATTCACCTGTTGTTGATCACCCTTTCCCCATTGAGAGGGTTCACTCCCCCATTGGCCAGAGTGGCCGCCATCACAGCCAGAGTGTCGCAGTTGGTCTCGATGGAACACAGCTGGAAGTAGAGGTCCAGGGTGTCCTGCAGGTTAGTGTTTGGCGGGAAACACTGAAATTCGATTTGAAAAAGTGGAGACAGATGGATACGTTGTGCTCCCTCATGTAGTAGGACAGGGCGTAGTTCCGATCGGCAGTCTCCCTTTCGGAGAGGAACACGGCGTTGTTGAACCCGACGTAGCCAGTCGCACAGAAACGCCTCATTTGGCGAATCGCCTAAAGTTTGATAAAATAAGAAACATTTCTAAGAGAAACTTACAAAGTCGAAACGATCCGAGAGGGAGGCCTGCCGTTTCATCAAAGAAGCCACGACGATGGCACCGGCGTTGATCAAAGGGTTGTGCGGCTTTTCTTAAACATACACATAGTCTATTTCGCTCTTTCTTTCTTTCTTTCTTTCTTTCTTTCTTTCTTTCTCTTTCTTTCTCTCTCTCTCTCTCTCTCAAACCCACTGTTATGATCCAGTGATATGTCGTTGAACAGCCGTCCACTTGGCTCCTGTCCAATGTGGGCGTGTAGCTCGTCAGGTCCAATTTCGTCGTGAACCAGCGCGTAAGTAAACGGCTTCGACACAGACTAAACCTCCCAATATGATGTTTTCCTTTATGGCTTACTTGAAGACAGAATGACTTATAGGCGTCTCCCCAACTCCTCCTCTGACCGTCGATTGTGCAGATGGACACGGCCCAGGACTGAGGGTTGGCCCTAGCCAGCTGAGGGATGTACGTAGCTACCTGGAACACCAGAAGAGTCAGAAGAAGACAGGTTCTCTCACGCTTCCTTGGTTGTACTGCCGATTCTCTTCGAAGATTTCCGTTATGATTGCGGAGAAATCAGCCCAGTTGGGGATTACAAGCTGATTCTTCAGCGCCCTCCCAATCACTCCGATGCTGCTGCCGACAAATCTAAACTTTGGATAACTTTGGACTACTAACTGCTTTTTTTATTCTCCGAAATTGTTTAAAAAAAACTCTTGAAGACCAACTGCTGAAACTGCCTTCTGGTGACGGAGGTTAGTTCGGAGTCGTCCTTGTTCTTCCCCTGCGTCGCCTGCACTGCGTCGTCGTTTCCCTTCTTTGCATCTTTCACACTGAACAACACGACATTCAAAGCATTCACGGACTAGCCCGTGACCCAGCCACTACACGGCATGCAGCAGATGACCCAATCCCAACCTTTTGAAGGCGTCCCTGTCCAGATGGAGGTACTGCTGGTCGAAGAGCGCTTCATCCCCTTCATCCCCTGCCTCTTTTATTTGCTTCAGCATCTGTTCCAGACGAGGGTCGTCTTTCCGGATTCCCGCCTCCACGAGATTCTACAAAAGCCTGGTCTCTTTTGCAAAGCCCCGTCAAGAGTAGCAGTGACTGATTAAACGGCGAGGATTACCTCCGAGTGCGCAGCCGAGACATGAATAATTCTATTGAGCCGCTGCTCTCGGAAGCAATTTTTAAGCAAGCAAGTGCAAATAGAGGTATATACGGAAGGGAAAGAGCTATAGAAACAGAAGAATAGCAAATCAGATAGGTGAAAGCTAGAGGAAATGAGGAACAGAAGGGAAACACCTGTACCTTGAAGAACTTGGGCAGGAAGAGTTTGTCAGTGGTTTCGTCTCGGAATAGATCAAAGATGACATCCTGCATTTGGGAACGGTACCTAGCATCATAGGACAACGACCGACACACCATCGACATGGCGTTAGTCGACATCACTGTGTTCTCCCGCAGCAAACTGAAAATTTCCATTAAAAATTTCCATTTTGTAAGTTTTTAAACTATTTTTTGTTTCAGTAGTAGAAAATTCATTCAGAAATCTATTCATAGACTAATGACTATTGTGTGCTTTGACGGGAGGAAAACAAGGTGACGTGATTGTCTCTGGATAGCTTCTTCTTATGTTCACTCTCTCTTCCTCTCTCTTTCTCTCTCCCTCTCTCTCTCTCTCTCTCTCTCTCTCTCTCTCTCTCATATTCTCTCTCTCGTTCTCTCTTTCTCTCCCCACCCCTCCTCTTCTTCCTCCTCCTCCGTCTCCTCCTCCCTGCCATTAGTGGCCGTCGGCAGTTGTGCGTTGAATGACACCTTCCTCTCCCGTCCGAAAGGCAAGAGAGTGTTCGAGAAGAGAGCGTCGGAGAAGCGTCGCATCATGCGGGCGAAGGGGGAATATGGCGGCATTAGAGTGGCTAATCGACTGACGTGTTCCGCTCGATTTCCACACAATATCCTCCATCTCCCAGGTACTCAGCAATGGCTTATCCACTGGTGGATTAAGGGGGAGGTGGACCATTTGAAGGTTTCCGGTCTTTCCTTCGAAGAATAATAAAAGCTTGGCCATTTGGGCTTCGTTTGCTCATTTTATGGCCTCGCAATTAGGGCGGCGCAGGACACACTTCAACACACAAAGGAAGGCACGGGGGCGTTTTCATAAAAGCTTCCGGAGCCACGAAAAGGCAGGGAAGGGTTTAGAATAGGCCTTTGGTTATTTTACTATTTGGAATCAATGAGAGACCCAAAGCGTCGCTGAACTAAAGCATTGAAAGTTTAAAAGAGAGGCTGAGAGCACAAATGAGAAAATGGACTAAGAATTCGTCAAGTGAAGCTGTGCTAAATCACTTAAATTCATTGAAAAGGCGTAGAAAAAAGAGAAAATGGACGAATGTTTCTCATGTGACAGTATTTACCGCTTGAGCAGTTTCCACTTCCAAGCTCAAAGTAACCGAACGGACTATGTCTTTCCGAAAGGGGATTCGACTATGATGAACTAGCTTTAAGCAGTAGTTTGTGGGGATAATTGAATTATACCCATCTCATCCTCACTCTCACTAGCGGAGACAATAATATGAACTTTTGTTTGCATTAGCACCATTCAATGAAAATAGATAACTATCGCCATTTCTTTCAAATTTCCTGTTTCGATTCATTTTGCAGACAACAACAACCTCCATTTGTTATTTTTGGCAATGGTCGATCTATAGATGCAAAAGATATGCAGTAGGCTTTTAGATAGCAGAACATGACACTGTTGGTTGTGCCTTGGTCATATTTTTATAGATCGATTTGGCATTTAATGGTAGGAGTAATGTTCCAAATACCACTCACTTGGATGTAGAACTGACATGAACCAAAAGGTAATTCTGAAACCTGAGAATTGACTTGGCCGTGTTAATTAAATCGTTGTTATTGAAAAACATAAGTGCACAAGGGCGGATTTAGCTTATTTTTTATTTGTTAGCCGCTGTAAAAGGGCAACTCATGAGTCTCGAGATTTTTCCATTATTTCCTTTAGCAAAAACCAAACCAGATGCCAACCATTCAACTTATTCACAATTCAATTAGCAATTAAACCCGTGCAACCCACTGTCTAGGCGGCGGAGCAGCCATTCTCCTCTGTAGAAAGAACTTGGCAATCCGCCGAAAGGCAAGGATTATCCGCCAGATCAGGGTAGGTCAAAAGGGGCTGGCGAGTAGATCAGAAGGCGGGGCGACACGGGGCACAATGGACAAATAGACGCCCACCGAGGTGGAAACGAAGCGAAGCCCAGGATTAGCGTTAGAGTTGGAGTTTTTGGCGGAGAAGGGCAGGGAGGGGGATAGGGAGGGGTTGGGGGAGGAGTATATTCATTTTTATTCGAAAGAATAAGGCATAATGGGATATGGGCCAGTTGGAGAGGAGTTCGATTGGGGAGAGCCGGCTGGCGCTGGGTCTTCGGGACACCCGCGAGAAATCACTTCCGGTGACAACACGGCAAATTAGGAGAAGTGCTTGGGAGAGTTTGAGAGAGAAGGAGAGTGACAGAGGCAGAGGCTGTGCCACTCCTGTTCTTTTGATCTAATTGTTGTAATTCGAGCTTTCACTTGCCTAATCGATCTCATTCCGTCTGGTTAACATGCCCTTGGGTGATATATCATCCCTCACATTGCATGGAATACTGGAGTTGTATTTAACTACCCCACCAATGGTATAACTCTTATAAAAGAGTTGGACACTCACCTGGCATCGGAGAGGGCTCGGCGTCTCTGCGGAATGGGGCGTGCGAGTAGGCGAAGGGATTGGCGAAGGGTTTCGGAAGAGGCGGATGAGAGGGAAGGGAGGATGCCACGGTTTCCAGGGGAGAGCCCCTAAGTTTTTTCATAGATGTGGAGAGAGAGAGAGATAGAGAGAGAGAGAGAGAGAGAGAGAGAGAGAGAGAGAGAGAGAGAGAGAGAGAGAGAAGCGTACCGTAGACAGCAGTCGCCTCATACGACCGTCTTCTCCCTCGCTGCTTTCTGAAATGACCAAACTCAATTCAAACCACCGGCGTGGAATATGACGTCAGAAATTTTTCCTTGAAGAAAAAAATTTTTGTTTTCCAAACCTCGAAAGCCAACTATTCTTTTCAGGATCAATTTGTCTTTTGGGCAAAATGACCGTCATCTATGTCTAGAACCCACCGTTTTTCTTGGATTTCGCCATTGCTACGAACCACGAGGGACGTCGGGAGGAGATACAACAATGACCAGAACAACAGCTGCTGTTTGAAGGAAAGATCCACGTGATGGACCAGGAAAACAGAATATCAAATAGAGTTCGTATAAGAATTATGGGAATGTCTCTTTTTCTTTCTCGGATCTTCCTGTTCGGTTGGCTCAGTCTATATATCCGTTTCTCCCTCTTACCTCCAATTTCTCCTAAGTCTACTTCTGCCTTGGTTTCTACTGCAGTGAAATAGCTATTAGACAAAACAACCTGCCAACAAATGGTCCGAAGCGGGTGGAAAAACTAAGGATGGCTATGATAGTCCCCCTATCAGAAAAGTCAGAAAAGGCCGTTTCGAAGTGGAGAGAAGACTCCAAGAAAAAGACGGTTGAAAAGAGTGCAGTTTCGGATGGATCTGAGACAAATCCGGCAACAGAGAACCACCATGAGGAAATTTGAGCACCTGATTTGAAATGTTTGGTTGAAGCTCAGTGTCAGTCAAGTGTCCCCACAGATAGTGTCATTGATTCTCGAGCCCTTAGAGAATAACAGAACAGTCTCCAAAGTGTTGATATCCGCGACCAGGCACCGCGCAGCACCGTTATTCACCCGCAGTTGCGTTCCTTCTCATGTGCGCCGAGCACATCCGGCGGAGAAACGCAAAAACGGTTGAATCAGAAAGAGACAGAGATGGCCGCGTCAGAGCACCTGGCTGACGGAGAATCGCCACTACAGCCCGAGAGAGAAGGCGAAACGAGAGGCCGAGAAAGGATCCGCCGGTATGAAAAGAAGTGGCAGAAGGCGAACACGCCTGCCCACAAACTGAAACACTGTCCCGATAAACTCAAAAATGGAAAACACGACATTCAACGAAAAGTTGAAATGAAGCGAACAGAATTTTGGGACAAAGAACCTCCAGACATCGGCACACAGCATCAAGCGTTCGGTCAAGTAGAGAAGTCATAGGAAAAGACTAGGACAAATAAACTAGGCTTTCTAAGAAAAGCCGCTCAACTTCGAAGCAACTGCCATCCAGTTCCGTTCCACAGCAAAACTACAGTAGGCGTGAAAACCGACGATGGACGACATCACCCAGTGCTGCCTCCATTTTCGCCCCCTCCCTCTCGCCCGAAGAGGCCTCGGTCCAGTCGTTCAATGTCCAAGTCCAGTTTTCTAAACTATGGCCAGTTTGGTTCCTTTATATTGTTTAAAGTTACTTGACCCCCTGGTCTGGGACAGCGCTCTCCCTTAACCCCGCCCCTTCGGGCATCGCCATCGGCAGTGCTCAGTTATGTAACCCGTCCAGCCAATCGGTCTGTGGCCCAGTGTCAGTCTCACTTTAATCCCAGTATCAGCATTAGTGCAGTCAGCATCAGTCGAGTTTAATACACCCCGTCTTATTACGTGGTTCCCTAGGAGAGTGTGTTGGGAGTGGCAACCTGACAACGTTTGGTCCGATGATCCCCGGGCCCTCTCCTGTTTCATTTTGCTTTTCTCTTTACCCTGTTTATTTCCCCTTAAATGCATCACTTAGTTTTCGTGTATTCTGCAGCTGCTGTTGCCAGCCGCTTAAAGGACTGTCCGTTTGGGTCCTGTCGCAGGCAACCATGTGATAAGTCCCGCCTCCTTTACATTTTTGAACTTTCGTTGTATTTTCGACCTTTTTGCTCCCAATCGATTGAAATTTGAGTGTGTTTGATTTTCATTGAAGCCGCGAAGGTTCTGTGCCTTTTATCGATTTTTGAACATATAAGGAGGGCAAATCTAAATGGCACGATATTTCTCGAGCGCAGCAGCCCTTGTTTGGAAACGTGCCTTTTAAAGCAATTATCTTTGTTTTTCTCTCGTTTTATCAGTCGTCTAACGTGTACTTTTCAGGGTTATCGAACTGTTTCATCGACTCAATGGGAAATACTCAAGGCGGTGGAATAAACAAACGAGATCGGCCAGGCGAGGCCTATACAGGTGACTTTTCAATATTTTATTTTTATTTTCCGATTTTGCAGGAAACAATATGCCATCTTCCGGAAGGACGCGAACATACAGTGGAAATCCGCAGACGCTGTCGGGGAACACCGAAGATGGCTGTCCCGTTCAGGTTTGTATCGATTTTTCAACTATTTCAAGGCTTTTTAAGGTGAAAATTGCTAAAAGCGAGGATGGGAATAATGCGATCCCCACGGTGCAGTTCAAGGAGACCAATGAATACCCCGTCGTCTTCAAATGGCAGTGTTCCGCCACGAGGTAACCCTTCCTATGATTTCGGCCAAATTTTATTTTAAGCCAGCCTCGCAGTGTGTACATTTGTGGTTCTTGGGACAGCTGGCGTACTCGGATTCCCCTCGTGAAGAGTACACACGACTTTAGTACTATTTTGGATCTCGTGCCCGGTATGTTCGATGCAACGCGCTCGTATATTTCTCAATTTAGGCGACCACGAATACAAATTCCTCGTGGACAGCAAGTGGGTGGTGGATGACAATCAGCCGAAGACGAACAACTCCCTCGGCGGGGAAAACAACGTCATGCACATTGACGAGGGAGATTTCGAGGTATATTTAGGCGAGAAATATGGAAAAGCTATTTGATCCCAGGTTTTCGACGCGTTGGACAAAGACCTGGCGTCGTCGAATGCCGGAGAGGCCATGCGGGCCAACACCAATCAGCCATCTCACGACACTCCCAACGACAGGTAGGCCACCTTCGCGATCCCATATTGTTGTCTACTTTACATCAGGACATATTTAAGTGACAATGAGGTATGGGTCTCGCAACAGCTTCCGGCATGTGAGCCCTTTAAATCCCCCCGTTGAATGAAAATAACCGAACTCTTTCAGGGAGTTGGAGAAGATGCGTACATTTACGCAAGAAATCCCCGATCGACGTGATTTCGACAAAGCGCACAATCCCCCTGTTCTGCCGCCTCATCTTCTCCAGGTAATTTCGTTTATATCGATTTGTAAAAAGATTTATTCAGGTCATTTTGAACAAAGACACACCCGTCACTTGTGATCCGAACGTGCTTCCCGAACCGAATCACGTGATGCTCAACCATCTCTACGCACTTTCGATAAAAGACGGTGTAATGGTTCTATCCGCTACCCATCGGTCAGTTCTCAAACGGATTTTGGTTTCAAAAATCTTTTTCCTAATATTTAGAAACATGAAACCTCTAACTGGCGTGTTTTCAGGTACCGTAAGAAGTACGTGACTACATTGCTGTACAAGCCGATATAGCTGCTCCCGTCCCTGTGAATATGTGTACTTATCCCGTGACGTTTTCAGAGTGCAGTATTTACCGTATGCTAGATAACTAGATATTCTTTGGTAATCCTCCACATGTACAGATTGCTCCGAATTTCTATATTACCCCAACGTCCATTTGTAGATATTGTCGTTGCTCCAGATAACCGATAAATCGATTTACTCTGGTATTTAGCCCCACGCCCGGTTACCACCACTGTCCTACCGGTAGTCTAGGATTCTGGAACAAT